>LPNX011209231.1:5363-15700 GCA_001517045.1 Pseudotsuga menziesii | reverse complement strand
TATATATATATATATTCATTATTTACCTGAAATTGAAATATTTTTTTATAGTACTATTCATCTCAATTTTAATTATTGGGTTTGTTTGGATTAATTTCTTATACCATAGATGCAAGCATCTATTGTAATATTTAGTCATTCTTACATTTAATTATCAATGTAGTATTTCATATGTAACATTTGACAATAACATTTACGAATGCAATAAAATAAAAATGTTTGTTTTATTATATATCAATAACAGTGCCTTTGTCATGCAAAATATGACAACATAGAGATACCAATAATCAAAATGTCAACATGCATGTAATTGTTACACTTATTGGTAACCCATTGTTTTTCAATTTGGATACAAAATGTATGATTTTCAAAGACAATTATTTCAAAATATACAACCAGCCACAACTCCTTGCAGTAACATCAAAATTAAATAAGGATCATCATTCTTCGTTGGAACTATTATCGGTGCTCGAGCCACTTGCATCAATTGGGTTATTTGGCCGAATGTTTTTTTGGTTGGCTTGATTGTTTTCCTCTTCTCCAGCTTCCATCTACAAACATAAAAGTAAAGTGTATTGAGTCATGAATGATGCACATTCTTTTAAAACCAAATATCATGCCTTCTATCAACAAGTCTTATGTTGGATCCACTCCATACTTTGCTTCTTGCAAGTTTTGTGCCCCGTCACAAATCATAGATTTAATATAAAGCATTTTTGTTGTTTTATTAATTATAAAATGATAGAAGTAAAACAATATAGAGACTTACAAAATCCACAATTAATTTTTGATACCCCAACATATACTCACAACCCTTGCTTAACCCAATGTCAATCAATTCTTTTGATTGATCCTCTTTGTGTGTTAACACTTGTTTCAAGACATCCAAGGTTTTATAGTGAAAACAAAAAATATATATACAAATCACAATCACTACAAAATCTTAATTTCTTATAAGAAAATCACAATTACTCACAAACTTTGCTATCAACCCCATTTTTCCTTGTCGTCTTGTCTTGCATGTTGACTGGGTTCGATTTTCTTTTCTTTTATGCAACGAAACAATTAAAAATTAATATTTAATGTTGAATTAATTAATGAGATGTACGTAATACTAAAAACTATTGATTTCATACACTAGAAGTGTGTTGTTGTTGAGATGGCTCCTTTTGTGATGCAATTATGTCCAGTTCCTTGACCATCTCCTTGTATACTTTCTTGGGCATCCCTACTAGCACATTTCGCATATCACCTCATTCTTCCTTTGAGATTTTCATAATCTTCCTGGAAATCTAAAATCACATTAAATTATTTTTTTGTTTATATGAAAAATGAATATAGCAGAATCAAAATGATTGAAGGAAAGACACTTTATATTAATCATAGATACATATTCTACATAAACATGTTGAAGAATATTACTTTTTGAATGTTTTTTTTTGTTGTTGTATGTTTTTTCTATTGCAAGTCTGACATGTCTAATTGACCATTGCTCTGGGAACACCTCTTGTAGTTTACGTATGACTTGATTTTTCAAATCGTTTGATTGGTTTTTGTATTGTACGAGAAAACTATGTCTATAAGTTCTATTCACTATATCCCTCATAGTATTATAAAATTGTTTGCCCCTTTTATTAACTTCCAATGCCACTCTGGTTGAGCTAAGGACCAATTGATAATCATTTGCATCTTCCATAAAACAATCTTATGATGGCATTGACTTCTATTGTTGTTAGTCCCCGCGGAACATTCACCATATGTGAATTAGATTAATTATTTGAAACATATTATTAGTGAATATTCTTAAGTACATTATTACTCAAATTTGAAGAAAGAATTCATATTGAATTCTTTTTTATTCACCCATTTCATCCATTTTCAACCTTTTTAGCAATTTGGACTCCCTTCCTCAAATAAAGAATAAATATCGAGGTGAATATCAACTTGGAGCCGACGTGAATTCGAAGAAATGGAAAAGATGGGTCAAGGTGTACATATGAAAACCCTAACTAAGATTTGATGATGATTTTTGCAACGAACTTGGAGTCAATCCAACTTGTGGGGTTGTCCTAGTACTAAGCAAGGGAAAAAAGTGGGACGAAATTTGGTATATGTTTGCATATCGTCCATATCGTCTTGGCTTTGGGTTTTTTCTGTTTGGTTTTCATTCTAGTTTTCTTTCGATTTAATGGAATCTCCTAGTCGTTTTAATTGTTATCCTTTTTTGTGAACCTTTTTGGGTAGTTTTATGTTTTTTCAGATCACTTTTTGTTACCCCGTGTCAAAAAAGAAACAAAGGTTCTTAAGCCTCGTCAACTTGATTTGGGCTTTATGTCCAAATATTTTCCAAACTCAAATATAGTGCATTATAAACACTTGTCAGAAGGTACTCATAATGAGGACATATGTTCATCTTTAGTATGAAATGGTTTGTGCTCAACAACTAGTAAGGGGGTATTGGGATCCATGACATAAAAGGAACAGGTGTTGACGCCAAACCCTAGCGTGTATCATTGGATCGTGAAGACTTTTTTTTGTCGAAGGTGCCGAAGAAATGGGTTTTGATTTCAGGTAGGGTGGAGCCAGATAAAGATGAAGCTTTTGTGATCCATGCTCAGCTAAACCCCAATATTATCGTGTTGAATAAACCATCGAGGCTGACAGGGGAAGGAACTTGTAATAGAAGGAAACTAAAAGCCTTTAAGGTAAAATAAAATGTGGAATATTTTACAATTGGGCAGGATATAACCCTAGGGAAGGTTGAAGGGCTAACCAGAAGGTCTCTCATGGGTAGATTGTAATATGTGAAAATGAACAAGATGGAGATGGTAAATTGGGTGGCAGGAAATTGGAATCGTATGATAGATTATAGCTCACAAGTTCAATGGCTATCAATTAATGGGTGGTTCTGCTTCATATTCCTTTTGGAAGATCATGCTCAGAAGATTCTGAACATATTTTGGGTTATAAGGGATGGTTGTCTTGTTCTTTGGCGTTGGTTAGTTCATTTTAACCCACATATGTAGAATATCACCAAGCATCATCTATGTATGCTCCTTATTGCCTTTCCAATTCAATTTTGGTCAAAGGAGATTTTTATAATTTTGGCCAATCACCTTGGAAAATTCATCTTTATTAATAATGAGATGTTACATTCAGGGAATAAGAGAATTGCTAGGGTTATGATGGAATTTGACACAACAGAGGTTCTCCCATAAAAAGGTTAACAATTGATGGGGTGATCAACTACTGGAGCAAAGATTGGATTATAGAGGTATTCCTTTTTTGTGCTTTAATGGAAGGAATATAGGACATATGAAGAATAATTGCCTTGAATCCAAGTGGAATTTGTCAGGGTTTTGTTTTTATACAGCTTAGGAGTTTTTGAACAGTCTAGTTTTTTAAACTTCTCCATTGATACCTTTTCAACCCTCAGATGCCAAAGATGAAATTTTGAAAGGTAAGTATTATGTTGATTCCCCTGTTCCTTATGAAAAATTGTCATCTAAAGAAATTCTATTTATAAAGTCAATGGAAAAAGATTTGGATCGTATATTGGGAAACAAGAAAATTATTATGAAATTGTGGGGAGAGAAATTCTCCCTTTAGATTCTCGAAAGAGTATCGAGGAGTCTTTGGAGACTAAGGGTTTAGATGGGGACTATTCTCCTCAACGAGGTTTGGTTCGCAATAACTTTGAAAATGTTTTGGGTGAAGGAAGAGTGGATCCTGTAGATGAGAAGTTTGGGGATTGTCTTCCTATGGAATCCATGACTAATGGGGGTTTAAATAATATATCTCTAGATGATTTTTCGACCTTAGGTTTTGGACAAAGGGTAAAGTTGGTTTTGGTTTTGGGTTTGGAAGTAAATGGGGTTTCAGCAAGGAAGATAAAGGGTTTATAGGTGAACTGATTAAATCCCATTTGCAAGTTTATGTCAATAAGACGATGGAAAATTCCTGTAAAACACCGATAAATTATATTCATCACCAGAAATTGATTATTAGGAAAAATATAGAAGGAAAGAAGGGGAGGGTATAGGGGAGTCTAGTGAGGTGGAGGTAATGCCATATAAAGGGGATGATATGACTTTATCCTCTAGAATTCATATTGCAAAAAAGTTTTTGATGAATAGAGAAAATGAGAATGGGGCCCTTAGAGCATCGACTCCCCCGTCGGTTGTTCCCTAATGTAATGCATCTCTTTCAATACTAGAGGGCTAGGGGAAAGCCCAAAATTTAAATCCCTTAAAAGATTTATAGAATGAGATAAATCAAGCATATATTTTATATAGGAAACAATGAATAAGGGTTGGAAGGATTACAGATTGGGAGGCCTATTAGCCTTGAGGAAGTGAAAAGTGTTTTGTCCAAATTCACCAAAGATAAAAGCCCGCGACCAAATGGCTTGCTAGTGGAACTCTTTACTACTTCTTTCAACATCACAAGGAAGGATTTGTTGGGAGTTGTTGAGATGTCAAGAAGAGAAATTTTCATGTATGGAGCTATCAATTCTACATTTATAGCTCTTATTTAGAAGAAATATAAATATGACTCTTTTTTCTGATTTCAAACCCATTGGCTTATGTAACTTGATCTACACGATGTCGACCAAAATCATAGCAAATATAACTAAACCAAAGTTATATGAAGTGGTATCTAAAGAACAATTTGGTTTTTTATCCAACAACCAAATTCTGAATGTTATAGGGGTCTCACAAGAATGTCTCCATTCGGAAAATGTTAAGAAACTTGGTGCTATGGTCCTAAAAATGGACCTTGCTAAAGATTACGATAAATTTAATTGGGTCCTCTCAGACTTATTCTGCTTCATATTGGAATTCTGGTGGAAGATACTAATTGGATCTTGGGCTTTGTTTCATCGACAAATTATGCAATCCTTGTTAATGGTGCTCCCACAAATTTCTTTTGTAGTTCGATAGGTCTTGGATAAGGATGTTGATTGCCCCTCCTCCTCTTCTTATTGGTCATCGAAGGCTTAAGTCAAATGATCTGATAAGAAAAACTAAATGGTAAATTTACAGGTATACAAATCTCTTCTGCCCTTAAGATCACTCATCTTCTTTTTGTTGATGATGTAATTTTTTTCCTTTCTGGTAAGACATCATCCGTAAATTCTTCTTGATCAAGTTCACTCATTACACTATCCAGGATCTGACATACCTGTTTGGTAACTGTCATTGGTTCACTAATGAAACTGCTAATGGTATCATCCTCGTTTTCATTTTTAAAAGTTAGGGCCCTCCATATGGAAATAAGAGGTTGAATGCTCTCTTCTTCGCCTGATTCTACCCATAATGTAACTTCAACGTCCAAACTCGGTTTAACTGAAGGATATAGGGTCAATTTTTTAGTGTTAGTTCCATTATATATTGTCATACACCCTTATCTACAACTGATATAAGCGTCTGTTGTAGCCAACCAAGGCCTTCCTAGAATAAGTGGTTGTCCCCCAAACTGAGACTTGGGTTGTAGAATAAGAAAATTTGCAGGGTATTCCCATGAATCAACAAAGATTACCAGGTCATTCGGGATTCCCTCAGGTCGAATCATGGACCGATCAGCCAGTTCTAATACAGTGGAGGTTTGTATGAGATTAGTTAGTCCTAAACTTTTTACAGTTTCAATAATGATCACATTTATTGTTGCACCCAGATCAAAACGTTAGGGATTTCAATATACCAAATATGTACTGTAACAATGGAATTTCCTGGATCATCATACTTAGCCAAGGGGATCTTTCCCATCATCAATTCATACAACTTCTCGACCACATTGACTGTAAGGGGATCCTTAGGCTTTCTACCAGGTTTCTTTACACATAGGTCCCTAATTGTTTTAGCATAAATAAGCACATCATGCAGTGCTTACAATAATGGGACCTTAACATAAAGACTTTTCAATTCCCCAAGAAGATTGAATCAAGGTTGCTTTACTGCTTTTTGTAATGCTAGTCTCTCAGGGTATGGTGGATTCTTTGAAATTTGTATAGGACTAGTTTCAACGTGTGTTTCAGTATGTGTTTCATCCCATGTTTCAGCATCCTTAATAACATGAATTGTTGTGTTGGTTGAGATCTCAACCTATTTATTCATTTGTTGAGTCAGTCACAGGGGATCAAACATCCGGGATGACAATAGGTTCTACCACTCTCCTAGATCACAAACATAATTCATTACATGGAATAAGGGTCATAGAGTAAGCTGACATGTTTAATGTTTCAATTTGCTATGTTGCCTTATTGTTAGGGGTTAGGATTAGGTTGAATAGGCAGTTGTGTTCGTAATGGTACATTGTTTGGAACAATGTTAGGAGGGAGTTGTGGCCGTGGTTGTTGATATTGTGGATAAGGAAATTGGTTTCCTCGGTAAGGATTTCTCCAACCTGGAGACCAAGGGGTCGATTAATTTGGTTGTGGTGGCCATGACATCCATGGGGTAGGATACTATATTGCATGTTGAGTGGATGGATGCCATTGAGCATTGGGGTAAGGATATTGTGGAGGAAATTAATTATACATGTTATTGTAAGAATTAAAAGATGTAGTAGGATCTGGATTCATACTTGGAGCATGAGGTTGCCATGGCTTCTTTGATGAGATGAAATAGGTTTGTTCCACATCCGCACTCGATGCCTATAAGAATGCTTTAACTTTTGGTAGTGAAGGACAATCCTGATCCAGGAGGATATTGGTGGCCACCCACCTATTCCACTTGGACCCCCACCATTATTTCTTTTAGTTTTCCAGTTTCCTTAATTGTAGCACAATTTACTATTTTTGGCAATTTTCGGGTCCTAAACTTTCGGAGCCGTTTTGAGTCCCTAAACGATGTTTTTTCGGCATTGAATGGTCGGGCGAATATGTGTCTGTTCCAGACCCAATATTTTTTTTAATGGATGTAGTCCTTGAATAGATATTTCTAATGATGTATCATATGTGTCAAACAGAGGTAGTATGCCAAAGTTACGACCCTGGGAAATTGATGTACCAAGTTACCCAACGGGGCCCACATTCTGGCATTTCACCTCCTAGGGTTAGGTTTTTGGATGTGTAGAGTTTCCATTGTTTCTCAATAATATATAGGCCTTCGAGCCTCATTGTAGCAGAGAGTTCAGAGGCATGTAGCCACCACATCTCTTCTTAGAGATAAGCTACCGGCACTCTAGCTAGTTTATTTCCATTATGTATGTAAACAAGTTTCAGTTATTTGATTAATGAAATGAAGTATTGTTTTTGCTGCATCTTTGTTTTTCAAGGGCCTCCTTGAGCAACATTTTGATAGGATCTTCTGCGCCCTCGTCTTTCTTTTCGTCCCCCATGGGCAGCTGTCGGTATTTGTGAGGCTGATCTTGCAAAGGTTCAATCAGATCGAGCCCTAACTCTTTATACCCAGCCCTCGTTGGGGACATGCAAAGAATGATTGATAAAGAGCATATTACTCTGATACCATTGATCCGGATTTATGCAGGAATGCAACTGAATACACAAATAACCATAGAAATAAAGATGTAGTAGAAACAACACTTCATTTCATTAATCAAAGAACTGAAACTTGTTTACATACAGAATGGAAATAAACTAGCTAGAGTGCTAGTAGCTTATCTCTGAGAAGAGATGCGGCGGCTACATGCCTCTAAACTCTCTGCTACAATGAGGCTCGAAGGCCTATATATTATTGAGAAACAATGAAAACCCTACACATCCAAAAACCTAACCCTAGGAGGTGAAACACCATAATGTGGGCCCTGTTAGGTAACTTGGTACATCAATTTCCCAGGGTCGTAACTTTGGCATACTACCTCCATTTGACACACATGACTACATCCATAAATGGAAAATATTAAGTTTGTAATGGACTCATATTTGCTCGACCATTTGATGCTGAAAAAACGTCGTTTAGGACCTCAAAACAGCTCTGAAAGTTTAGGACTCGAAAACTGCCAAAAATAGTAAATTGTGCTACAATTAAGGAAACTGGAAAACTGAAAGAAACAACGGTGGGGGTCCAAGAGGAATAGGTGGGTGGACACCAAGGCATGGTGAATCAAGACAACTTTCCAAAGCCGCAAGCAAAGAGAAACACTGCGAAGCCGAAGAAGCAAGCGGGAAAGTGGTGCGAGTTCCATAAGATCCCCACTCACAACACAAGTGAGTGTCGGGCCAAGTAATCACTGGTGGCTGAGATAAATGCTTCTGAATTAGATGCATACTCTGACACTGTTTCAGAACCCGAGAAGGGGAATGATAGAGGGAAGAAGATCATCGATGTAGATTCCAACGCCACCGTTGCCACCATGAAGATCCAAAAGGAAGAACCAAAAGATTCAGAGGGGGAGGAGCATCTTTTCCACTCCTAGATGTGGGTAAAGGGTTCCCCACTATAGTTCATTGTTGACAGTGGGAGCCAAAAGAACCTCATTTCAGCAGAGGTCGTGAAGCAGTTGGGCTTGCCGACCACAACACACCCGCAGCTGTACACCATTGGGTGGCTTCACCAAGGACGAAATCTCCGCATCAGCCAGCAATGTCGCCTTCCCTATAACATCAAGCCCTTCACCGATGAGGTATTATGTGATATTGCTCCTCTTGATGTTTGTGATGTATTATTAGGTCAACCATACTTATGGAAGCGACATGCTGTGTATGAGTCCCGACCTCGCGTTGTTATTGTTACTTTGGGAAATAAGTTGTATAGGATACCAGAAGTACCACCTCCTCCCACTATCTCTTTGGTTACTGCAAAATAATGCAGTAAGCTCATTTCCAAAATCAAGAAATTTGTTTTCTTGAATGTCCGCCCTCAGGGCAAGAAGAAGACCGTGGTCACGACCTCCAGACACGGCTCCTCCGCATGACAACAACAAATCGACAAGGTCATGGAAGAGTACCGGGACATATTCACCTCACCCACAGGGGTGCCTGTGCACTGTTAGGTCAAGCACCCCATCGATCTGACCCTAGGTGCGTCGCTGCCCAATGGACCGATCTATCGACGCTCTGTTCTGGAGAATGATGAAATCAAGAGGCAAATTCAGGCGCTACTGCAGAAGGGTCACATCCGTCCAAGTTCATCGCCTTGTGGGATCCTGATCATGTTGGTACAGAAGAAGGATGGGACTTGGAGACTCTGTATTGACTATCGGGCACTGAACAAGATCACTGTCTGGAATAGGTAACCGATCCCACAGATTGATGACCTCCTAGACCAGCTTAAAGGGGCAAAATATTTTAGCAAGATTGACTTAAAGTCTGGGTATCACCAGGTACCGATCGAACCGACCGATGTGTGGAAGACTGCCTTCAAAGCCAAGGAGGGCCTTTTCGAATGGTTGGTCATGCCTTTCGGGCTGACGAATGCTCCTGCAACCTTCATGAGACTGATGGACGACATCTTGCGGCCATTCACCAACTCATTTGTAGTAGTGTACTTGGATGACATCCTGATATTCAGCTAGACTTGGGAAGAGCACCTCCACCACATCCGATAGGTCCTCCAAACACTGCAGAAGCACAAGTTGTGTGCCAATTTAGAAAAGTGCACTTTTGGCATGACCTAGGTTCAGTATCTGGGATACTTTATTGATGAGTGTGGGGTACATGTGGATCCAACCAAGATCCAAGTCATTCGGGATTGGCCAGCACCAACTACTCTAACATAGCTTCGCAGCTTTCTAGGTCTTGCTAATTTCTACCGCAGGTTCGTGTTGGGATTCTCTCATATCACTTGTCCCTTGAGTCAAGTCACCAAGGGAGGAGCAAAAGCAAAATTATTCTGGTCGAAAACTCAACAGAAGGCATTTGTAGAATTGAAACATCGCCTCTGTTGTGCCCCAGTGCTCACATTACCAGACTTGCAACAACCATTTGAGATTGAGACAGATGCCTCTGACTATGTGTTGACGCGCATATGTGAATATGCACGTAACGGGAAAGACAACCCAGACCGAGATCCTTAGAGCAGGTTCCAAGCTGTTTGGGATGGTTGCTTCCGACAGGTTTAAAGGCTCTGTTAGCCTGAAAGTCTAAAACTGAAACGAAACTATTGTTAAATTTATTAAATACCTACAAATATACACAACAAACTTGTTAACAAATGTAGAAACTTAAACTAGTTAATCTAATTTCTAATGAATTATTAATATAATTAATAATAGTCTATGAACTAAATCTATGCAATTAATCTTAACTTATAATATAATAATCACAAAATTAATCAAATATTAACATGTTAAAATAATTACAAAATTGTATTATTAACAAATATACATTAATTACAAAAAAATCAAGAAAGAACCTTAATGTAATTCAATGACTC
>LPNX011209181.1:687498-796304 GCA_001517045.1 Pseudotsuga menziesii | reverse complement strand
AATTGTTTTAGTTATATGTTATTTTGATGCAGAGGTGTAGTGTGCTATGCACATATGGAGATTTTTTGGCATATGTATAGTCTTTAGGGGCTGTCTGGATCTTCTCTTATTCTTTTCTTATCCTCTTTCATTTCTTGCGATTAGATTATCTGTTATTATTTATGTTCTATTTCTTTTAGAGTGTTACTGCATGTGCTTTTAATTCAGAGTTTTTGCGATCCGTCTTTCTCCCTTTTAGAGATATTATTGATAATAATAAAATCTAGTTGATGACTGCACTTCTTGGAAACATTGACAGTGACATTATTTCCTGCATGTAGCAGAAAGATTACCTAGTATTAAATGATATTTGTATCAGTGGCTTGCAGCAACCACTTTTTATACTCAGATTTGGTCATCCTAGTAAATGGGTCAAGTTTATTTTGGGTGCTTCATCTTGTAAATGGCTAATGTATAACAGTACTTGCAGGAATTGCTTCTAGTGTTAAAACTTGTTGCATTAACAGGTAAACCAATGCCCGTGGCAAATTTCTTCCAGAAATGGTGAAATATTCGTGTCCAAGGCATGTACATTCTTTTCTTTCCATGAAAACCAGATTGATGTCATTGTACATATGAACAGGTTTAAGTTACATGTAGCCACACTGAACAAGATCTTAATGAAAGCTGTACTGATGAGTCTCATATACACTGGTGCTATTCCTCAGCATACTTGTTCTCTTCATTTTTATTATTTGTTAATGCAAGTTAAATAAAAAGATTTCGTCTGCACTTGCAAATTTATGGTTGATAACATTGATGGCACTTTTGGCTATCTTCTCTTCATTTGGTATTCTTTTCAGATTGTTGCAGTGACCTTGGACAATTATGAATTGCTTCCAATGGATAAAGATAATCATATCAGTGATAATTTTGATGATCATTGGGTACAAGCACATAGAGGTGAGGGCCATATTGAAGCGACGGCAGGAGCAATTAGAAGAGTTCCTTCCTGGAAGGAGGTCTGGGACTTTAAAGGTGAAGGAACTACTGATGGTTTGAAGCTCCTTTCTATAAATAGGATTAAAGAGAGCATTGTTCTCTTCTTTGAGGAATTGTGGAAGAGTTCCACCATTTTAACGATGTTTCCCCATATACGTGGTTAAAGATTTCCTTGAAGCTATTCACTCCCAAACTTGCCAGCTTATTAGATTCTCGTACCTTGTTGCCACCTGTCACAAGGCTCCCAGATAGTATTTTGGTTCCTCATATGGTTTTTAAAACTTTGAAAAAAATTAGTGTTCTGTTCACCTACTTTTAAATCCTTTGTTTCTATGATGTTCCTTATCCCTATGGGTAACTTTTTCCTTTAGGAATTGCATCGATGCCATGAACTGAGCACAAATTGGAGCCTCTGACTGGGTCTCAACCAGTTTCCAATTCTCTTTTATTAAAGCCTAAAACTCTTCCTCCTCTTGTCGGTGCCGATTATAATTGAATGGAGCCCCTGGATTTGAGGAGCTTTTGTCCAACTCCAGGAATGCTGGGTAATGGCCTGAACAACAGAGTTCCCCTACCCAAGCTCAATACTGTTCAACATGGAGCACAGCATGATGAGCAAGTAACCGATCAAGTCTTAGCAATCCCATGGCAAAGCACCAGCTTCCTTAACATCAATATCTGATAGAGTGATCCAGTTTGTAATCCTGACCCTGCCTTGTACATGCTGAATAACCATAGAGTAGTCTCCATATAAATTTAGAGATCCCACTCCCAAGAAAAATGCCCATTTTAGGAGGTAGAAAAGAGCGAAGAGCTCACCTCTGTTGTTTGTTCCAACTCCAACATGAGCTTTGAACTGATAAAAATTTACATCTGATAATTTTAGGACAAAAAAAGTACCACATTTATTGCTATCATCTTGGCTTGCCCCCTAAAACATAAATGTCCTTTCCTGTGAATGCCGACTGTCCTTTTTAGCATATCAAGGATGTGTAATGCTAATTATGTCATAATAGTAGCTCTGATAACTGGTGTTGTAGCAGGAAGTCTGTAAATCTATGTCTTCAAGGGGATCCGGAATGTCCTCAACATTCTTCAAAAGAAATGCAAGGAAGCTAAGTGTTGGGACTGAAATATAGTAATACTCCTTTCTAGACTTTTGGTCCACCAATTATTCTTTTTGTTTTTGAGCCATCTAATTAAATATTATACCCTTGTGAAATATGTAAGACTAGAACATTGCAATTTGTACCTTCAAAAACATAGGGTATTTCCATCAACTGATTATGTAACTTGTTGAATAAAAACAGAGGGTATTTCCCATGTGGTTTCCCCAGTTCTAACATTCCAATAATAATATTGACCACTTTGCTCATGCTTAACAGCTTTCCATTCATTTTCTATATCTTCAATCTTCTGTGCTTGTGCAAAACCAAGGTCTGGAACCATAGAACCATTCGAGTCCTTTATAACATTGGCAGAAGCGATAAGGGGTTCTCCTGATGTGGACCTAGAAATGACAAACATGGCACATCAAGCACAGAAGATGGACGAGCAGAAATGGCATGATTTAATATAATGAAAAAGGCATTTCTATCACTTTCGATTATGACCACAAAAACAAAAGGCTATCTAATCTAAGCTCCATTAGAAGAGCCCTCTATCACTATTCCCAAAATAGAAATAGAGCCCTTGAGAGCTTCGAATGATTTTCAGTGGATTGCACATAGTGGCACACCAGACATCAAGGACCTGACACAACAGGCAAGTGTTAGGAGATACAAACCCAATAAAGCTAGAAACATACGAACCAAAGTGGTAATTTTTGTCTGCTGTCACTTGGATGCTGCCCAGATGGCCCCAACAGGTTGGGAGTCATTCAATTTTCACTGTTGCATGCTGAATTGATCTGACCCATTGAATGTTCCCAACAGCAGAGCCAACCTACAGCGGCTCAGAAGCAATTTCTCATGCCAAATAATATTTGTTGAACAAATATTTTTGAGTTTTCCAATGGAACAAACGCCCCGTAGGCAATTCTTCCTTACATAGGCATTTCAATTAAATTTTTATTGTTCTCTTAATGTATTTCAGAATCTCAACAACACTTCCCTCTTTCCTTTCTAACAAAGGACTAGTTAAATTCAGACTATTGACCTCTGTTGGTGCTAATGCCAGAATAACGCCTATGCATGAATTTAGAAGTTTCTTACATTTGATGTGGAATTGATATCTATTGTAATAATTACAAGTATGTAAATATTTCTTTTCTTTCTCTCTGTTACCAAATTAATGTCTTTTACTTTTGTATACTTGAAATAATGCAAGACTCATGGAGAAAGCTGGAAAAACATTGATACAGCATGAGTGAGAAGTATTGGTTCAACAAATACTTCTGGCTAAAGCATTTTGAGTAGGGGTGGCATGTTATATACCCAATAAAGGGGTAATTATATAATATTTGAAAACTACCTCTTCAGAGTTTGTTTCACATAGATATTCAAACAGAGATGAGTGCTAGGACCTGTATGCTGATATCAGTTTTACTTTTCTTAATGATGAGGTCCTATGCTTTAGTGAAAATGAGCATAGACCCATTTGAGATTTCAACAAATGATAATGATACACCACCAGATGCATCTCTTGCTCTGAAAAATTGCTCAATTGTATACAAAAATCCCTCAATTTTATATATTTAGATTTGAAAGGCACTGACAATGACAAAAAAAAAAACACTTCTGTTGTCTGATAGAGTTCCTAGGCTATTGTTATGTTGGACTCTGCAGTAGTTGAATAGTTAGGTGCTTGGGCATGCCGTGGAACTTTGCATTTTTTTTTTAAAACTTATACAGGGCGTCGCTATAGCGACGGCATACCGTGGAACTTTGCTTTTTTTTTTTTAAACTTATACAGGGCATGGATATAGCGACAGCTAGGCGTGGATATAGCGACGGCTAAGCGTGGATATAGCGACGGCAAAGCGTGGATATAGCGACGGCTAGGCGTGGCTATAGCGACAGCAAAGCATGGATATAGCGACGGCTAGGCGTGGATATAGCGACGGCAAAGCATGGATATAGAGACAGCTAGGCGTGGATACAACGATGGCAAAGCATGGATATAGCGACGGCTAGGCGTGGATACAGCGACGGCGTGCCGTGGAACTTTTCCAAGTCTAACCGTCTCAGGTATATCATCCCCGTCGCTATACCTTGTCGCTGTATCCACGGCAAATTAGGGGTCGTCGCTAGTGCGACAAAGAAGTTGCCACGGGAAAAAAAACACTTAGACGTGGCAATATCCACGCTTATCCGTGGATATTGCCACGTATTTTCCGTGGCAAAATTGATCACATGTACTAGTGAATGCATACAAAATATAACTATATCCTCCACTCCCCAATACCCATATTGTGTCTTCTCTTATGGTATTTTCGAAATAGAAAACCTTCTATAGTTTTCCAAGGAAAACTTAACAATCCATATTATAAAATTCATGCGGCACCATCATGAAGCAATGCATACAAGATATAACTATGTTGTGATGGTAGTGAGGTTTTATACTAGTAGCGTATATATTTCCATTTGACACGTAAAGGGACAAGTAACCCAAAAGATCATACTAACGCCCAAAAGATGTAGTGGCTTTGATCTACATAGCTCACGTAGACGGTATCATACAGATTTCAATTGAAGTTTAAAGCGTGAACAGGATTCCGAACAAGCACACGAGGTATATTGCAGGTTTAGTGGAACCACACTTAAAGAAGATAATGCAAATCGAGTTTTGAAATTAGACTTAGAGGCATTCTAAACTAGTCAAAGTTGTATTTCCAGTCTAGCTTCTAACAAACTTTAAATGGCATTTTTGATGACTTATACAAGAGGTATAATGCAGACAGTGGATATGATGATCCACCTTATAACACAAGAATTTGTAGACTTGGAATGAGCTGGACATAGTTAGGTTCCTAGAGATCCACAAGCACAATGAGCAATCACAGCTTGGAATAAAACGATGGGGTCAAAACCCAATTGATCCATAACAGAACAAGGGAAAAAATAGCTGGGAAAAAATATGGCAGGGATTTGGATCCAATCGATCCACCACAAAACAAAAGGCAGATCGCTGGATTTTAAGAACGTAGGCACTTTAGATATGAAGAAAACGTAGGCAGACTCAGACTCTAGAGAAAGCACTGTCTCGATTCTAGAGAAAGCGTAGGCACAAATTCACATCTAAAGAAAACAAAGGTCGCCTATACACTCCAGATTTTTTTTTTAGATCGGACTCCAACTATAACATAGAAGTTTTAAAACTACAGTCACAGAAGTTCAGATCTGAATCAAATGAATCTAAATTCCTTCCATACGCAGTAGTTAATATCATACACATCTTTTAGATCAATAATGGATCCATAATATCTCACTCGAAGAACAGAATCCTCGGTAGAAGAAAACTCTAGCCAGAATAAAAATCATTTCCCTCTGAAAGGAACTCTTGCTCCAAAGTCCTAACTGGATCTTCTCCCATTCAAACCAAAACCTGGTCTCTTTAAAAAGGAGTGCAGACCAAGGAGAAACGCATGCAATTCTATGCATGCTGAGCGTACAGGATCCCCTCTGTCTCGGAGCAGGTGAATGACTATCAAGGTTAGTGGTAATCAATTCCTTTCTTTAAGCCGGGTCTCTCCTTAAGTTATGCTGAGATCAAGGCACAAATGGTTGAATGGAATTAAATCCTCTCTTATAATAAAATATAAATGTTACAAATGTAAAAGAGAGGGAGTAATATTTTCCAAAAAAGACTCAATGAGTCCTTAGGTCTAAAAGGAAATAAATCCATCATATAGACCTTATAAATTAATAAATTATGTCTTCTTTTATAAAAGGATTTAATATGATGTTTTCCTTTGTCCTCATGATATAATCTATATCATAACACTTTATATCTTTCATTTTTCCTTATAGATAAATCTTCGATTTAATAATACTTGTCTTTTAATTTTTCTTTGTCTTTATGATATGATTTATATCATAATTTCTTTTGTCAAACCCTTTTTCCGATCTCTTAGCCCTACTTCATGTCAACACATGTGTTCGTCGGCGCCTTTGTGTTATTAAACTTTCACCTAATTTTTCAGGTTTCTTCGAGTGGGGCCTTGGCACTTGAGCTTCTCACCCAAAAGCCCTCATACAATAATATTTAAAATCGTAAAACGTTTAGGGGCATATAGGAGGGACATTACATCCTTTCCCCTTAAAATTAACACCATCCTCGGTGTTCTTGTTCTTCAATAACTTTTCATTTTCTTTTGAGTCGTCCTTTCTTGCTTTGTGTTTCCTATCATGATTATGCATTTAAAGATCATTCATATGCATGTATACTAGCATCGATACAAAAACTCATAAATCAACACTATACAATGGTTCCAATATGCATGTCAGTTCTATTTGCCAAAAAAAATAGACATATTACCTCATAGGTACCAGTTTACCTTTAATGCACATACCTTTTCCCATATTTATTCCTTTCTTTGGATGTCCTTCATCCCAACACTCCAAGTGCTAACAGTACTTCAAGTAGCAATTCAAGCCACCCAACACAAGGACGATACCCTTCCTAAAGCGTATCTCCTTTTTGTGCTATTCAGGGTGCTTCACCATTAATCTTTTCTCTGGATGTCTCCATCCCAACACTCCAAGTGCTAACAATAATTTAAGTACCAATTCAAGCCAGCCAACACAAGGACAATACCCTTCCTAAGGCGTATCTCCCTTTTTGTGCTATTCAAGGTGCTTCACCAAGCTGAGGTACCTCCGTTCTAGCACACCTCCACAGTGCCTAGAGGTTATTCTCTTCACAGAGTCCCCCACTCATGTGACAGTCCTCTAATGTGTGTGGAACGAGTCTTAACCAAAATGTCTTACATCTAGGCGTCCCCAGAATGCATAGTGGTCCCTCGCTGTCCCAGGGGAAAACAAGGTAGCTTTCATCCACTACCTCCATCACCAGTTCCTCATGGTGATAACCTTTTTCACATGAGATCTTTCTCATATCTTCTTAACTCATTACAGTCTCAGGGCCACAATTTCCCATGCCTACAATCACTCCATAGGTGGTCAGTTTATCATTTTATTAATTCAAAGAACATCAAACCTTTAGCATAAGTCATGCCTTACTTCATTTCTCATTCATCGGATAAGAGCCTTTTAACACCAGAATTGACAAGAAGGCATTTACAAGAAGCCACAAAACCTTTTCAATTTCTTATACCAACCCCATTCACAAGAAAACACATAAAACCTAAGAAATTTGATAATGCAACCACTCATTAACTTCAATTTATTACAACATAATCAAAAATTCACTCACTGTTGCAATTTTATATATACTACATCTGAAGTTCTTATCTGCTAAATATTATAAGTCTCCAAACAAATTATAGAATTCTTGTGGGCCTCGATAAATCTGTAAAAGACTAAATAAATGCCATCTCGATTAGAGCTACCTCTATGCAAACCAACTTCTTACTTTTAACTCTACTTTAACTAATGGTGAAAACCTTAATAAACCAACCCAAGGGAAGAGCCAGGTCACTGAAAACAAGGCGATATCATAGCTCCACCCTTTGTTTTATGTCAAGCAGGTCAGTCATAGAGTGTTAGCAATATCCCAAAAACTAATAATGAATGTAAATTTAGTAAGAAATAAATTGGTTGTAATGACCAAAGTTCAGAACTCTAAATCAAGAAAGAGTCCTGCAAAGACCAACATCCAAAACCTCTTAGCAATTCTAAACAAAGTAAATTGCCTACAATAAGCCTCACCACAATAAAGGTCAGAAAATCCCAATCGAAAGGACCAATTAAAACAACTATCTTAGTTAAACTGCCCCTTCTAAAATATCCATAATTAAAATAATTCAACCACAGAGATGGCCATCCTCAATGAACTACTGATGAATATTCAAAACCAACCAAAACAAAAACCTGAGATAAAGTGGATATCACCATTTGTAAGAAAACTCAACAGCAGAGTTGTCTCCATGAAGCTGGTGTCTAGAAATACTATTAGACATTTCCTACAATTCCATCTGCGCAAAAAGACCCCAACCGCAGTCCCAAGTTCATCCAAATTAACATTGAATGTTCAACACCAAGTTGAATAAACATATTTATCGAAACCATTAATCAACAAGAAAGTCCCACCGCATACAAATTAGTTCAATTTCAAAACAGGAAGAATAATTTTGCTGCACATTAAGGAATACAAAA
This sequence comes from Pseudotsuga menziesii, assembly GCA_001517045.1. Classification (NCBI taxonomy): domain Eukaryota; kingdom Viridiplantae; phylum Streptophyta; class Pinopsida; order Pinales; family Pinaceae; genus Pseudotsuga; species Pseudotsuga menziesii. The sequence goes on along the minus strand of LPNX011209181.1, from coordinate 788,046 downwards.
CTCAATGAAACTGGCTCAAGAAATTTCTAACCACAAAACCTCTATTATTCACTTCAATTTCAAGCAAATTTCAAGCCATGCCATAATGGTTGGCGCGCTCAGTTATTCAAACCACCTGCAACTACGAACAATTGAGGGAGCGATACTGAAGCCCTAAATCACTCAAATCAACAAAATCAATTTGCACAAAAGAGGATACATTATTCAAATGATACTCCTTGCAAGATAGTATGCAGATGCTCACAATCTTGAACGGGATGACTTATCAAAACCACACAATAAAACCCATTATTAAATCCAACAACAACTTCTGCAAACCAAAGATTGTAAGATATTTGCAGTTGTCTTACTAAGCGTACTCAATAAACCAAAACCAATTCAACAAATTCAGCAAATCCAATGCTATGCAATCTCATGGAATTTGATTTATAAATGAGAAAGAGAATGAGAAAAAGATACTTTCTATTTTGGTCAAGATCCATGAGATGAACCCCAATCTAATAGACCAAAACTAAATAAATCTATTTTTAAACAACAACGTTCAACTGCAAGGGTGCATGTTGTAACCATCTAATCAAACCAAGTGGAAACAGTAAAAATAAACAGTAGCCACTCACAGTAACCCACCAGATTATCTTCAATGGTAAATATATCCAACTATCTTTAACAATGTGTGCCATAGCTACAATTCTATCAAAGTTTATAGAAATTATAAAAACTCAGACACCCAAAGTTTCAGAGTAAGGGTCTTACCCTATCCTTTGGCATTCAATCAAAGGATCCAGCTAGCAAGCAAATCAAAGGCAATACCTTTTCCTTCAGATCAACTGACGGGCCAATAATAATCATGGACTGTTGTAGATGCTCTTCTCTAGGCTTAACAGGCTGCCATAGGAAATCGATTCCAACTAAGGCAATGGCTGGCAACGACCAGTGATCTTTTGGTACAATACTACAATCTGTCTCCTGTAGATGATCTTCAATGTTCACCCAAATATTCACTAATATTCCCAAATGCGTCCTTGGCATGGGATCTAAAAGTCAGATTTTACTGTTACAGATAATACATAACCATAATACATATTTTAGAATGATATTTTGAAATGTTCATGTGTATGGAACAGTTAAGCTTAAAACCATGGGTCCATGGATTCAGACCCTTCCATCCCTTGCATTTTGGTTAGGATCCATCCATACATGATTTTAAATTTAAGTTGAAACCTCAGTGTTTATGTGAAATTATGTGTTTTGTACATTTTTAAAATAGAGATGAGACATGAGGCTTTGTTGAAGTTTTTGCTTCAAAAAAATGCTCTATTCTTTTTGCACCCTATTTCATGCGATTGCAATTTTTAATTTATGTGCATGAATTTCATATTGGAAGTAATGAAGAAAATACGACAAAAGAAAACAAATACTCATGAATCGTAGTGGTAAAGCAGCCTGTGAGCCTGCGTGGCAGGAAGCTTGGCCATTCCATCCGCATATTCAATATAAACATAGTTGGCAGCATCCGAAGAACCAATGGAAGTATTGGGTAGTATCATATCTAGTGCCAACGAAGAGGCCAATGCCAACTTTCTTGTGCACAACATAATCTCCAGGAACCAGAGTCTCGAGATCGATTGCATATGATACATTGTTGTTGTTATTCCCTTTCAGTTCTCCTTGTTTCATCTTCTACAGACCCTTTTGCTATTGTTCTCTCACGAGATTTATATATCGTTCTGTTTCTTCGAGAGATGGGGCTTCTCTCTATGTACTCTTGCTAAATCTGTTCTCTTTTTTTTTTCATCCTTTCATTGAAAGAACCAATCGGGTCTGTCTTTGTTGATTCAGAAGCTCTTCTCTTTGAGGAGTTGGAATTCAGAGAAGGGTTTTCTGTATGAACTACTATGTCTTTACAAAGCTTTCGCAGGTGTTTGTTGTATGTGTGTTTTGCTTAACCACTTCTGTGAACTGTTCTGCAAAGATGAAATCAGGAGAGAGTATGAACTGATCCCGAGGGAGTATGAACTGCTGCAATTTCTTCCAAATGTAATCCTGCAAAACTATCTTGTTAGCCCATTCTTAAGGGTCCAGTGTTGTAGCTGGCTCTGATACCATATGTAGCATACCCCTTATACCTCAATGCCATTATGGGTGAAAAGGGGGTAAAAAAAAATTTGTTCGCTGTTACAACAAAATGAGTTAATCATGTTAGTGGCATGAGCATTTCAATGAAACAAGTGCAATCAAATTGGTAAATGTCAAAACTAAATGCAGTGTAACAAAATCATTTGACAATTTACATCTATCATTCTTTTGGCAATCAACCTGTAATTTGTATTCCACTCACTAATACCTTTCAAGAATCATACCTTTAATTTGTAAGCCTACAAAGTACACCAATAATCATTTATCGTGCACCTATACCATTATGAACAAGAGTATGCACAAACAAATGCGTGCACATATATCAATACCAATATGAATAAGAGTACGCACAAAACATAAAGCACAAAACATAAAGCACAACAAAGGCGAAACATGAGCATATACGTGGTTCACCTCATTCACTAGGCTACGTCCACAAAGTTTGTTAGTCATGTTATTGTTGTCTTGAAGCGAATAATTTACAAGGGGTGGCACAACCATTGCCATCTTTCCTTACTTCAAATCTCTTCGCACAGAGATGTTTTTTTCGAATCACCAGTTTCCCTCTTTGCAGGGCCTTTGTAACATTTCCTAGTTCATCAATGGATCTTCATTTAAACCGTAACCTTCAAGTACCAAGTCCGTCGGTGCCTTTGGATGTGGTCCTTATACCCAACCTTAAGGATTATAAGCTCGTAGGTAAACATCACAACTACATAACCTGCAATTAGCTACTGCTACTCTTAAACAGTTACCATACTTATACATTCTGTGGTTTCCAAATAAAAGACCTACTCATATGCTGCAACATAACCCTCCAGATATATATAACACTATCACACAACAATGCATACAAAATATAACTATATCCTCGACTCCCCAATACCCATATTATGTATTCTCATATGCTATCTTCGAAATAGAAAACCTTCTATAGTTTTCCAAGGAAAACCTAACAATCCAGATTATAAAATTCATGCGGCACCATCACGAAGCAGTGCATACAAGATATAACTATGTTGTGATGGTAGGAAAGTTTTATACTAGCAGCCGCATATATTTCCATTTGACACATACAGGGACAAGTAACCCAAAAGATCATACTAACGCCCAAAAGATGTAGTGGCTTTGATCTACATAGCTCACGTAGACGGTATCATACAGATCTCAATTGAAGTTTAAAGCATGAACAGGATTCCGAACGAGCACACGGGGTATATTGCAGGTTTAGTGGAACCACACTTAAAGAAGATAATGCAAATCGAGTTTTGAAATTAGACTTAGAGGCATTCTAAACCAGGCAAAGTTGTATTGCCAGTCTAGTTTCTAACAAACTTTGAATGGCATTTTTGATGACTAATACAAGAGGTATAATGCAGACAATGGAGATGATGATCCACCTTATAACACAAGAAATTGTAGACTTGGAATGAGCTGGACGTAGTTAGGTTCCTAGCGATCCACAAGCACAATGAGCAATCACAGCTTGGAATAAAACGATGGGGTCGAAACCCAACCGATCCATAACAAAACAAGGGAAAAGACAGCTGGGACAAAATATGACGGGGATTCGGATCCAATCGATCCACCACAAAACAAAAGGGAGATCGCCGGATTTTAAGAATGTAGGCACTTTAGATATGAAGAAAACGTAGGCAGACTCAAAATCTGGAGAAAGCACTATCTCGGTTCTAGAGAAAGCGCAGGCACAACTTCACATCTGAAGAAAAAAAAGGTCGCCTATACACTCCAGATTTTTTTTAGATCGGACTCCAACTATAACATAGAAGTTTTAAAACTGCAGTCCCAGAAGTTGAGATCTGAATCAAATGAATCTAAACTCCTTCGATACGCAGTAGTTAAGATCATACACATCTTTTATCAGTAATGGATCCATAACACCTCACTCGACGGACATAATCCTCGATAGAAGAAAACGCTAGCCAGAATAAAAATCGTTTCCCTCTGAAAGGAACTCTTGCTCCAAAGTCCTAACTGGATCTTCTCCCCTTCAAACCAGAACCTGGTCTCTTTAAAAAGGAGTGCAGACCAAGGAGAAGCGCATGCAATTCTATGCATGCTGAGCGAGCAGGGTCCCCTCTATCCCGGAGCAGGTGAACGACTGTCAAGGTTAGTGGTAATCAATGCCTTTCTTTAAGCCGGATCTCTCTGTATGTTATGCCGAGATCAAGGCACGAATGGTTGAAGGGAATTAAATCATCTCTTATAATAAAATATAAATGTTACAAATGTAAAAAAGAGGGAGTAATATTTGCCGAAAAAGACTCAATGAGTTCTTAGGTCTAAAAGGAAATAAATCCATCATATAGACCTTATAAATTAATAAATTATGTTTCTTTTATAAATGGATTTGATATGATGTTTTCCTTTGTCCTCATGATATAATCTACATCTACATCATAGGACTTTATATCTTTCATTTTTTCTTATAGATAAATCTTCAATATAATAATACTTGTCTTTTAATTTTTCTTTGTCTTTATGATATGATTTATATCATAATGTCTTTTGTCAAACCTTTTTTCGGATCCCTTAGCCCTAGTTCTTGTCTTACATGTGTTCCTCAGCCCCTTTGTGTTATTAAACTTTCACCTAATTTTTCAAGTTTCTTCAGGTGGGGCCTTGGCACTTGAGCTCCTCACCCAGAAACCCTCATACAATAATATTTAAAATCGTAAAAAGTTTAGGGGCATATAGGAGGGACATTACATGTTGGTCCAAGAGGGTCTGTATGCTATGCTGTCTAACGATGTAACAAGGTTCTTTTGATTCAATTAAATACCATGGAATTGCCTTTTTTCAACTCAAAAAAATCATATGCTTTATTTCTTGTCTTTTCAAATTGTATCCATGTTCTGTAAATGGTTCAAGTTTGATAAAGACTATTTAAATCCTTTGTATAGTTTGATTCATATACGAGTGAATATCAACTAGAGTATTTTCCTAATGAAAACAAAGATTATGAGAAAGAAAAAAAAAAGTTTTGCAGATTATAGGTTTGGCAAAACAATATAAAGGAGGATACCGTGACACATAGAATATACAAGAACCATGACAAGCCTGGGAAACTCCAAACTTGATTGCCATCTATTCAACCTGAATGACTTATAAATACAAGGAGATGTGACATTTCACATTCAATTTCTAAAGGCAAGCAGCTTTCCAGTTTTAGTAACCAAAACTAAATATTTATAAAATGAAGCCATAATCCCTAAAATTTGGGTTTACAACATATTAAAATTAACCTCAAATACTTGTATATTATCAAAATATAATTTTATGTTTTTATCAATACGTATAGTTTTAGCCGGCGTATAATTGAAAGCGGTTGAATGTTACTTGTGAGGCGGCCCTGCAACTCGGTGAATATTGTTCGCTGTCGTAGTCTGGAAGGGCTTTTCATTAAAGGCGGCCCCACAACTCGGTGAATATCGTTCGCCATCCATATGGCTTCCCGGCTCGTATGGGACATTGGGGAGTATTAGGGTAATGTTGTTAGGGTTTTAACAACTTCATTTCCGCAAAATATCTCTATTTATCAGCGTCGAACACATGAACCTTTGAATGCTTGGTGTGATCAAGATGGCAAGGAAATTAGCAAGCGGTGCAAATATGGACTACGATATGATACCAACTGTATTCTGCGACGAAGACTTTACGACGGGATGGAATGCAAGCGCTGTAGATTTCGATCACGTTTATTCAAGCTCGGCACGTTACGATCCTCGAAATTTGCAGTTCACGCAGAAAAGTATCAAGGATTCCTTCAGTAAAGCCCACGCCGGAGTCAAATTGGACGACACGGTAACTGACATTAAGGCGGGGAGGCTCGACCCATCGTCTCTGGGTCCGTTTAAAGTCCATGAAGGAGAAGATGGAAAGCTCTGGTGCGAGAACAACCGAAGGCTCTGGGTGGCGCGTCAGGCCGGCGTTCCGGCAGTTGACGTGAAGATAAAGTCCAATGATTTCAAATCTCGCCGTCTGGGAGAAGAAACGAGGGACCAGCTCAGCGACCCTGATTTTCTCCCTAAAGTACGGGGTTCTCGTCCATGATGGGTTACATTAATATAATGTTTAGGTCATTGTGTTGCTATGGTATTTCTTCTTGTTAATGTTCAGGTCATTGTGTTGCTGCGGTTTTTTTTTTGTTAATTAGCAGAAAATTCCTTTAGACCAGTGTTCTTGCTTCTCGTGTTATGGACTAGCCCTGTTTAAGGGTTTTGGCTTTTCCATGTTTTAGGGTTTTTCGCTTTCCCAAGTTTTAGGGTTCTGGCTTTTCGATTTTTTAGGGTTTCGCGAAAATTAATATCAACATATCTGTTTTGAAGGCGGTTGCTACCTCGAATCTGCATAATACAATTTGCTCTTTGGTTATTTCCTCTTTGAATCCCAGAAAATTTTCATACGTCGGTATTTGTGGGTAGCGAGTTTGCTGTGTTCTGAATTTCTATGCTCCTATCATCTTTATTATATCTGAAGGAGTAACTGTACTGGTAATATTATTTTTCATCTTTATATTATTTATATATCTAAAGGAATTTTATATTTTCATTGGGTGTTGTACCACGGTGATATTATTTGCTGGTAATATTATTTTATTGTTTCATCGATATATTGAATTTCTTTAAAGTACAAAATGTTTGATTACGTATGATTATATCCATGAGGAATTTGTTGATTTATTCAGGTTAAAGGTATTATTAAAGGGCGAATTGCATGAGATGGCAAGCTGTAAAAAAAATATATTAGTTTAATAATATATTATTATATTAATGATGTAATAATATTATATCAAAGCTATATGGATATTTGGAAGGTTTTTTTCATAATATTTTTTCAAAGCTGATTTACCCAGGTTAAAGGTATTATTAAATGGCATATAAAATGGCAAATTGCATTAGATGGCAAGCTGTAAAAGTATTAACTGTATGTTATTTTAATAATATATTATTATATTAATATGTTATTTTAATAATATATTATTATATTAATGATGTAATAATATTATTTCAAAGCTATATGGATATTTGGAATGTTTTTTTTATCACTATATTATTTCAAAGTGATGTGGATAGTTGGAATGTTTTTTTCATAACTGAAAGGGTTTTTGTTGATTAACCTAGGTAAAGGTATAAAATGTAAAGTGTAATTTAAAATTTTAGTTTAATACCATGGTGGGAAGTCATATAAATGTTAATTTTATGTTTTAATAGTGAATTTAAATATCTAGTTTTTTGTCAATGGAGTGGGTTTTGTCCTTGGTTTGTATTTGACCATTTTAAACTATTTTGTAGTTATATTTTACAAAATTTTGCAATTTTTAAAGAGGTAATTAGGAGTGTCTAGCCAATTATTAAAAGATAATAACATTTTGCAAAAGATGATAACATTTTCCAAGGGATTTGGATATTAATAAGGTTTATACAACTCATAGTATGGATAACTAAAACATTTATTTTGTGTTTTATGAAAAGATAATAACATTTTGCAAAAAATATAACATTTTCTAAGGGATTTGGATATTAATAAGGTTTATACAACTCATAGTATGGATAATTAAAACATTTATTTTATGTTTTATAAGATTGAATGAAAGCAACAAAGTTAGGTTGAATACAAAAGAATTTAGATTATTTGATGGCTTTCAAGTTAGTTTAATTACAAAATGTATGTTAATAGATAATTCAAAATTATTTACAATGAGCTTATATAGTGAACATATTAACTTATGCATGGTGATATTATTATGGTCATAATGAGAAGCACTTTGATTTGATAAGCATGTATCCATAACCACAACCACAATTTGATGGAGTGGGATATGCAAAATTATTCCCATTAATTTACATTAATGTGATACAAATTTGTGTTGTAAGTAGTGTATGATAGTTATGTCACCATGGTAAGAAACATATAGTTTTTACAATTTTTTTTTAAAGAAGGATATTTTTAACATATCTAAAAGTTGTAAAGCAAAAAGATTATGATGATGATTAATGATTAAATTTATATAAAATTAAAACTATGCTTTATATTTTATTGGTTTAGTAGTGGTAATGAGTTTATAAAGATGAGCAATGTGAACTTCATTTTATAATGGTAATAGGTTTACAAACTCATGCCCTAAAATATTTAAAATATTTCAAGAATATCTAAGATAAAGTTTATATCATGTTGAAGCTTATTGTTGTACTTTATTTTATTTAATATACTAAAATACAATATTGTATTCATGTGTAATTATATTGTGAGAGGACAGCAAGTTATCTCTAAATCTCCAAAAATATTTTGATTAATGGAGGTTTAAGCATATATTCTCCTTGTAGTGTCATGGAATGTTGTAAACTCGTTTCATAAATATGTTTTTTATTTACTTTTTTCCTAAAAAAAATCAAATCACAACTTCAAATTTTATTAATAAAACTATGATCCATATTTCGTTAAATATAAAGATACAACAATTGATTTTTTCATCAAAAACTCTTCTATGATGCTACATGTCTATCGTTATTACACTTTTCACATATAATATAAACAAGAGTTGACTCGATGATGTACCTAGTTCCTTTGATTCAATAGAATAGAAAGGAATGTTTTTTTCGCCTAAAAAAAAACAACAGTTGGTACATCAACACAAAAGATTATCATCCATAATTGAGGATAAAGCATGAATATAAATCTTGACTTAAAATGGAAACATATCTGCTCGCACAAAATATAAACACCATAGAGACAGGTCTCCATGGCCAAACCAACTATCCTATATAGGGTTCAGGATCCAATTCCTTGATTATGTCTTTGTTGAACTCCCATACGTTTCAATGCCAACCAGTAATTGAAGACATTCTTTAAAAAGTAGATTATACTATGAATTATTCTCCCTATACATATGGAAAAAAGTATATTTCTTTAAAAAGGTCAAGTACTCTACATATGTCATCATGCAGTGGATTCAAGTAAAGTAAATACTCTTAGGGGGTCTTATGTGTTTAAGCCAATGAATAAAAAGGAGCAAGTCTCCAAAAATATACATCTTAAGTATCCCTCTAAGAATGGCCTACTTTTGTACCTACTTTCATGCAACCAAATCCTCCTTATTGATGGATGCACATCCAATTTCAACTGAAAAGTTGTATGAAATATTGTCAGATAGATGCAATGTGCCCTTTCACCCCCACATCCAGGCCTACCATAGTACTACATTGAAAAAACACCAATCCTTGGGTTTGTCAATATGTTTCACCTCAGTCCTTCTCTTAGCTTCAACCTTCCTATCATGAGGGAAATAATCGAGGATTGCTAAACTTTTGGTAGCCTAGATGTATGAAGGAATGTAGATATTCTAAAAGATAATCTTGTTACAAGCTAACCGGGATCCTATTGTTGGCACAACAGATCCCATTTTATCAATTAAAATGGGAACCCCCATTTACTGATTATGAAGTGAATCTTGAATTTTATTATCTTGTTGATGGGGTGTTAAATATCTTCCGCATTTATATTTCTTTAACACAAGATACTAGACTTTTGTAGTTGAAAAAATGACTACCTTATATTTCTTACAGGGCCAGACTAAGGGTCCAAAACTTAGTCGAAACATGTATCCAGAAGTATACCTTCAGCCATCAATGTCACCACCCTAATCAGAATCAGTGAACTTAACCAATGGTTATGTACTGTGACAATACTTAATACCATACTTATAAATAAACTTGATTTAGAAAATAATTCTCTTTGCATATTTCTAGTGGCTTTCTCAAGGATCTCGCATGAACCAAGAGACCACATTAACACCAAAGAAAAGATCTAGTCAATTGTGAGTTAAGTAAATCAGGTTATTGACCAACTATCAAATAAGAGTGGTGTCGACAAGTGGAAAGTCATAGTCTTTCGACAACTTCACTCTCAAATGATAAGGTGTAGCACACGACATTCAATCATTCATATTGAATCATTCCATAAGATCCAAGGCATATTTAGGTTAAGAAAGAAAGATACCAACATCCATTTGAAAATTTTGAATGCCAAGAAAGAAATGAAAAAGACCAAGGTCAAGTTGTTTCTTTAAACCCAAAATTATATTGACATTATTTCCAGTTATGATTAAATCATCAACATATAATGCAATAATCGAAGTATCACTATGACCATGTAATACATAAATATTGTGATCAGATTCACAATGTTTGAAGCCAATATTGACAAAGAAACAATCGGTATTCTCATACTAAGCACGAGGTGCTTGTTCCAAGCCATACCATGACTTCTTCAATTGACTAACAAGACCAGAATCTGTCATAAATATCACGGGGGCATCGCCAATGGAACAATACAATACCATGTTCGTTCATATTGGGGGCTTAAAAATGGTCAAAAAATAAAAAATTATATTGGGCATATATTTGGGGTTAAAAGGTTTTTTATGTTAATAAATAATATGTAATAAATTGGGGGTTTGTTATCCCGACTATGGTAGAAATGGGTGCCAAAAATAGGGCGAGTGGACCTAGATTCTCTGTGTGGACCTGTATGTCTGTGTTTTGCGTTTTGTTAGGATCTTGCAAACCGTCGTCGATCTAGCAAGCAAGCCTTCAAGTTGTTTTTTCGTAAGTGAGAAAGAGATCTCTAAGTAAGGCAAGAGGTTTGAAGCGATAAGCCCACCCATTTCTTCAACCATCAATGAACAGTGGGATTCCTCTAAACAGTGGACTTCCTTTGTCTGTTGGACCTGAACCATTGCACCATCCCATACCGTGCTGATAACTTAAGGTGTGCTCGTTGTGAGGGAGATGTGGAGTCAGGTAGGTAAATGCTCTTGTATCAGTTTAGTGCTCTTGTATCATGAAGCAGACTCGGTCTTCATCGGGGGTAAGGAGGAAACCAGGGGACCATCTCTATCAGTATGTTTGTCTGGATATGATTGTCTGGCTATGTCAGGTGCTTATTGTGGTATGGTCGATATGTCAAATATGTACGGCTATGTGCATCTATGTGTCTGTCGTATGATCTTCGAATGGTGGGAGATTTACGATACATAGGTTGAGCCCTCGCTCCCCTCTCCTTCTTTGCTTTTATCTGTATTCATTTAATCCTCTCTCTCCCCATAACCTGAATATTGATCGTAATGCAGCATCCCGGTATATTCACAGCAAGCAAGTCAAGGTGTGGAGAACAATTCGGCCACGAAGGGGCGTTTTCTCTGCAAGAGCCGTGACAGTTGCATCACAACTTCTCTAGGTAAGGAAGAACTCAAACCTTGATTCTTAGGTGTTCTTGAAAAAATATATAATTTGGCTCTTTCAATAGGAAATCCACAATCCGACAAGCAGGAACAATCAATTCCTTTGGTTTTATGATTGTCATCATTTAGAGTCATAGGTTTGGCTCATTTAGAGTCATAATAGTGTTCTAATGCGCAATGTATATCTCTGAGATTTTTAACTTGGGAAGCGTTATTTTCATAGTTCTGATAGGCAGAAAATAGTGAAATTCCTGCATCAATTTATAGCCTACCCCATGTAGACCTCATCAAGGTAAGGCTTTTTTTTAGTCTATCAGATGTAGACTTGAGCAATGGAATGGATTTTTTTCTTTTTTCAATACATTGGGTAGACGCGCTAGATTTAATTTCATATACTAGTTAACTAGCATAGCATTTCATTCTTTTCATAGACTACTATGGGTTGTTTACCAGGGTTTAATATGTGTTGGAGTAATGATGGTCACTCAAGGCCATGAATATATCTTTTTTTCTTGGTTTAATTTGTTTTGTTTTTTTCCAAATTTACCCTTTCATTTAGTTGTGCTTTAGAAGGGAACTCTTGAAGCTCAAAAATACTTTTTATCTTAGAGTTTTTATAATGAATATTAGCTTTTTACCACTCATGGTAACAGCAAGAGGGTAAGGGAGGCAAAGATCTGGGAAATTTAAAGAATTAACTATCTTCTATTGACTACTAATCAAATACATGGGAATATTTTTTCCGAGTACAATGGCTTATTATCTCATTATGCTAGCTTATTATCTCATTATGCTAAAATACCACATGAAGTTGCCCCTGTACACCCATATAGAGGGCATTTATTTCTCAGTGTGCAGCGTATTTCTTTATTATTCATGGATGATAGGGGTGGGGTAAGCTACATGAGGCTTCCCCTGTACACCCATATAAAGGGGATTTATTTCTCACTCACGGATGATAGGAGTAGGGAATGAGCATTAGACAGATTCTCACTTATTGACATTTGTATTCATTTTTTAAAACATCCACTTTTGAAAACCCCCTCTCATTATCATTAAATCAGAAATGTCAAATGGGACTTGTTGAGGTACTGATAACATTAGATTTAGCATGATGGGTGGCTATAATTGGCCAGTTTGTTTATATTGCTTGTGGATTTTGTCCCATACATGGTCCATTTTTTTAAAAAAATTCCTTTGGTGGCCATTTCTCAAGTTATCCATCTCATTGTATTTCATGGTATAGTTAGTTGAATAAAACTAGATTTTCAAAGATTCTTATTATTTTTGGGAGAGGGGGATTGAATCTAATTTCAGAGTAAAAGGAGCTGATATAATGTCTCCTCTATTAAGTTTAGGGGATTGGTAGTACAAAGGGTGGTCCTCAGTGACATGGAATGGGAGCTTACTAGATTTGAAAGCAGCAATGGAATTTTTTCTACATCGTAAAACATGCATTCATGGATTCTTTTTAGAAAAATGTAAGATAACTTAATTCAAATTGTTATCACTCCAGGAAACTCCTCTAGGTTTTAGCTCGAGGATGCCTGGTAACTTAAAATGTTTTTTAGGGTTTTCTGATATGGATCAAGTCAGGTGACCTATATAACCTCCCACTCTCAAGACATGCATGAAGCTCACTCAATCACAAGGATTTTAGTTACAGTTTGTTCAGTAGTTTGAAAATAAGGTGCAGGGATGGAGAACACATCAAGATGGTAGACTTACATACAAAACAGATGCATATAAATGGCTAAATCCTAACAAGGATGGTACTTATAAATGAAATCACATTAACTCACCAATAGGATGATAGCTATTAGCTATTAATCCACTTGAAAATTACCTAAATGCACATTCAGGCATAAGTATAGTAAAGATAAAGATGATGGATGAACAACTCATAATAGAAGATCTTACAATTAGAACAAACAAGATGAGACGCTTGACAATAGAATAGGCTTACAAATCCACAAAGTCAAACCCTTATTATAAAATCAATCATGGGCTTTATAGCCTTCTACAAAAATGACAGATCCTGAAAATCTGATCTGTTTACACAAAAAATACTTGAAAGTGATAGTTTTCTCATATTAGTGCTTCAAACCCTTGCTAACTATTTGTCTACCTATTGTGAAGATCTAGTTCACTGAGCGAACTTTTAATAACTGAAGTGGTTGCTGATCATCACTATTGCTGGTTCAGTGTGAAATTGCCGCCAAAAGCCAGTGTCTCAGCATTTAACTGAAGTGTTTGATAGTGATAACAGGTGCTCTTTCTTGTTTAATCCGTCGGATTCTTCCACCTTGTCATCGCGGTCGCTGATCGAAAGTTCTGACCTCTAACCCGTCGACACCTTAAACCGGAATGTTGCTGCAATGTCGATGTCTCAAATGATTAACGTCGTGACTTTTTATGCATCGACACTTTCCATTACTAGCTTGTCGGTGATTGAAAGCTGAAACAAATAATGCATCAGAACCTCAAAGAAGAATGCTGCCACAGTGTCAGAGGTTCCAACAACTAATCTTCTCAGCGTCGACAATCGGACGCTCTGTCTTCTATCCCATCGGAACCTTAGACTGAAAGGCGGCCGCTGTTTCGGAGGTGAAACGAACTAATCTTCTCACTGTCGAAAGTCATTTGACGAAGCAATCGGAGCTTTACTTATCTGTGTCACCGACACTATGGAGGAAATTAGTCTTAAATTCATCGATCTGCAGTTCTTAGTTCTCCCGATCACTGATGATTTCCTATTGTCGCGCTATCGAAATGATTATTGATTGATCGGAGTCCTTGTTCGTTTGTCTTCCACCGTTTCGGCTCCTTAGTGGACTAACTCGATGACCCGTAGCCCTTAGTTCTTCTGATCGTCGATGATTTTCTGTTGATTGATCGAAATCCATAGTCTGTATATCTTTCATTGTTTTGGCTCCTTAGTGGACTAACTCGTCGATCTGTATCCCTTAGCTCTTTCGATCGTTGATGATTTTCTGTTGATTGATCGGAAGCCGTAGTCTGTATATCTTCCGCCGTTTCGGCTCCTTAGTGAACTATTGTGCCGACAATTAGTGTTTTCAAGTTTCGACGCATAGTCCTTAGTTCTTTCGATCACCGATGATTTTCTATTGTGGCGGAACCCGTGGTCAATTTGTTTCCCACCGTTGCAACTCCTTAAATGACTAACGTTGTGACGGTTTATGCATTGACGATCGGAAGCTCTTTCCTCTATCCCATCGATGCCTTAGACCAGAACGATGCCGCAGAGTCAGCATCTCAAACCACTAACGATCGGCGAGGGGAGCATCAAGCCACTAGTGCGTTGGATCTTCAAACCACTAGACCCTCCATAGTGGCGGCGACATAGAGGACTAAATCTCCGAAATGTCGACGTTGTAGAGGATTAAACCTCCGACCTACTGTCAAATATAAATAGTTCGGGCGAGCTTTGTGTTTCATCATACACTAGAATAATATTCGTTAAGTAAGAAACCGTTGCCATCACATGTATCCAATGCCCATCCGTGTCTTTCCGTAGAAGTGTCTGGAACTAATAAATAGAAGTCTTTGAATGACTCATTCCATATACAATTTCATTTTTTGGAGCTCTTAATGCACCTGCGTAATTTTCCCAAGCTTGTCAATTAAAAAACACGGGGGGGGGGGGGGGATTTTGTTGTTCTTTCAAACTGTCAATGATATTCATATCCTTCGTTACATAAGTTAAGTTCTTCATACTATCAAAATAAATTTATTTTGGGAGATAACATATGGCTCCTACTTGGGGATGGGAACCTCCCTGTGAGGTCCCAAGAACCCCAAACCAAAATTCCTTTCCTGAAAAAGAATAATTAAAGCTATCTTCTAGTGTTCCATTGGGCATGGAGTCATTTGTCTTCTATAACTGATCCAATGCACCCTTCCTGTAGCCTGCTTTGCTTATTCATGAAAACAACTGAAAATGACCTAGCTGCTCATAATAAGAGATTATTTTCCTATCTACTCATACTCCTAATTCTAATCAGTAGATCCTTCTTATCATGTGAAATCATGCTTCCAATGAAGTCAGGTCAGAAGCTGATCTGCTGAACTTATCCCTGATCTTGACCCAAAAAATAAATGAAACCCTAGCATGCAGCAATGTAGTTTTGAAGGGTGACGGAACGAGCCATCATCTAACAAAAATATTTTGATATCTACGCTGCTTATAAGTTCCAAATAGTCAGCAACAGGGTCATAAAAACCAACAGAAAATACCTTTTTATGCTACTGATATTTTTCTTCACTAATGTCAATGTTGAATGTGGACTACTCAACCTTTGTCTGAAAAAAATGCAAGCTCAACAATTGATCTGAATCTTTCTGCTCCCCTTAACATAATATGAATTCATCATGATGATAGGCTGGCTTATCACAGCTAACAATTTCCTCTTCCACAATAATATCTTTGTAGGATATACCAAAACTAAAAAGATCTGTATTGTACTTTTGAGCAGCAAATTCATAACAAGCATCTATCACAGCTTTCACACCCTTTTTATCATCTCTCTGTTGAAAAGAAGAACTAGATGAATTTTGAGTAAACAATAAGTCTTCACAAATTTTAACTTCTTCCTCATCACTGTGTTTGTTGAATATAGAAGTATCAAGATAAGATCCTAATGACAGAGATGAAGGATCGTGTATAGGAGTATCAGCAATGGAATTTTGAAACAGATCTAGAAAAATGTTACCTAGTTCCTTGTCATGATTTGAAGCAACATGTTCATAAGGAGAAGGAAGATATTCCTAATGTTCTTGCTGGAGATTAGATAGTCCCTAGAAATCTTGTTCCTCTTGGTTACTGCAACTTTCCTTGATTTGCAAATCTAGAAACTATGAGCTAGCCTGACCAATTTCAATGATCATTTGACCAGTAGAAAACTGATCATTTCCATGTGTAGTTAAATAAATCAATTCCTTGGATTCACCACAATCATATTTAATGGTGGGAGGAAAACATTCAACTCCTTTATAATTCATTTCTAGTTTATGTTTATGGGAAAGTACCTCATTGTGAAGATCATAAGAGAGATGAGGTAGCTCTTGAGGGAGATATTCTTCTTTATTTACCTTTTCATCCTGAGAACGCAACTTATATTCTTCACAATAATTATCAAATGAAAATTAATATGAATAGTACCTTTTACAGTGCTTAGTGAATGCTCGGTGAAAACCTTTCAATGATGAAATGTTGGAAGGAGGTAAATAAAAATACCACTGGCGTGCATCACCATATAATGAATACATGAACATCTTCATACGAACATCTTCATGCCCCTGATCTAGTATATCCATGCATTCGTGAAACTTGAGGAGGTGTTCTACAAGATTGTCTTCTTCCTTCTCCTTGAAGACAGGTAAAAAATCTCCCCATACGAATATATCAGGTACTAGATGTGGTAAACCAGGAATGGAAGAGAAGTCAAGACGTGCAAACCTCCGGGCCAAAAGAGCAGCAAAATGCTTTTGACATCTTAATATTGTGGAGTTTCCACTGAATTCGTCTTTCATGGAGTTGCCAAGGATGAGATCTTTACAAGCAACCATGCTTGAAGATGCCCAAACCCTAAACTTTTTCGATGTATCTAAAAATTCCTGGGAATTAAGAGTTTCAGTAGAAGAAATAATAGCAGAAAGATTTCTTGAAATACCTAATGTAGCTTTTTGTGCAGTACTGCTGGTCTGTCTTAGTAAAGCCCTAGCTTTCCTCAAAATTTCTTCTGGATCTGAAACAGGTGTTACTGGTGGCCCCTTTGGATTTTCTCTGGTACTTGGTCTTCTTGAAGCCACCTTATATCAATGGAGTCACCAAATAGATGATTACAACCATAATAATGTCCAGGCTTTGTCTATCATCAAAGCATGGATCTATATCGCCTCCCAGGGAAGCTGAGCTTCAATCTCCTCTCCCCGGCAATGGCGCCACTTTGTTATCACTCCAGGAAACTCCTCTAGGTTGTAGCTCTAGGATGCCTGGTAACTTAAAATGTTTTTAGGGTTTTCTGATATGGATCAATTCAGGTGACCTATATAACCTCCCACTCTCAAGACATGCATGAAGCTCACTCAATCACAAGGCTTTTAGTTACAACTTGTTCAGTAGTTTGAAAATAAGGTGCAGGGATGGAGAACTCATCAAGATGGCAGACTTACATACAAAACAGATGCATATAAATGGCTAAATCATGACAAGGATGGTACTTATAAATCAAATCACATTAACTCACCAATAGGATGACAGATATTAGCTATTAATCAACTTGAAAAATACCTAAATGCACATTCAGGCATAAGTACAGTAAAGATAAAGATGATGGCTGAACAACTCATAACAAAAGAGCTTACAATCAGAACAAACAAGATGAGATGCTTGACAATAGAATAGGCTTACAAATCCCCGAAGTCGAACCCTTATTATAAAATCAGTCATGGGCTTTATAGCCTTCTAAAAAAATGACAGATCCTAAAAATCCGATCTGTTTACACAAAAAATACTTGAAATTGATAGTTTTCTCATATTAAGGCTTCAAACCCTTGCTAACTATTTGTCTACCTATTGTGAAGATATAGTTCACTGAGCAAACTTTTAATAACTAAAGTGGTTGCTGATCATCACCACTGCTGGTTCAATGTGAAATTGCCGCAAAAAGCCAGTGTCTCGGCGTTTAACTGAAGTGTTTGATAGTGATCACAGGTGCTATCTCTTGTTTAATCCGTTGGATTCTTCTACCTTGTTGTTGCGGTCACCAATCGAAAGTTCTTACCTCTAACCCGTTAACGCCTTAGACCGGAACGCTGCCGCAATGTCAGCGCCTCAAATGATTAGCGTCGCAACTATTTATGCATCGGTGCTTTCCATTACTAGCTTGTGATATGAAGCTGAAACAACTAATCCATCAGAACCTCAAAGAAGAATGTTGCTGCAGTGTCAGAGGTTCCAACGACTAATATTCTCAGCGTCGACGATCGGACGCTCTGTCTTCTATCCCGTCGGCACCTTAGACCGAAATGCGGCCACTGTTTCGGAGGTGAAACGAACTAATCTTATCGCTGTCAGAATTCATTTGACAAAGGAATCGGAGCTTTAGTTATCTGTGTCGTCGACACTGTGGAGGAGCTTAGTCTTAAATTCACCAATCTATAGTTCTTAGTTCTCCCGATCGCTGATGATTTCCTATTGTTGCACTATCAAAATGATTATTGATTGATCGGAGGCCTTGTCCATTTGTCTTCCACCGTTTCGGCTCCTTAGTGGACTAACTCGCCGATCTATAGCCCTTAGTTCTTCCGATCACCGATGATTTTATGTTGATTGATCGAAAGCCGTAGTCTATATATCTTTCGTCGTTTTGGCTCCTTAGTGGACTAACTCACCGATCCGTAGCCCTTAGCTCTTCCGATCACCAATGATTTTATGTTGATTTATCGGAAGCCGTAGTATGTATATCTTCCACCATTTCAGCTCCTTAGTGAACTATTGTGCCAATGATTAGTGTTTTCAAGTTCCGACGCGTAGTCCTTAGTTCTTCCGATCGTCGATGATTTTCTATTGTGGTGGAACCCGTAGTCAGTTTGTTTCCCATCGTTACGGCTCCTTAAATGACTAACACTGTGACGGTTTATGCATCTGTGATCGAAAGCTCTTTCCTCTAGCCCATCGGCGCCTTAGACCAGAACGCTGCTGCAGAGTCAGCATCTCAAACCACTTATGATCGGCGATCAGAACATCAAGCCACAGTTTTTATTTCTAACCTCAATTATGGTTCTGATTTTCCTAATGGACTCTAGAACAATAGCAACTCAAATGAAAACCTCGGTCTTGTTAGATTATCAAACCTACATGGTCCACGTGGTTTCTTTGAAACCTTTTCTCAGCATTAGATTCATTTGTGCTAGTTTATAGTTTTTGGAACGTGCTGATTTTAATGAAATGACAGTGCACATGGAAATTTCCTTCAGGAGTAGGTGGCTATACATACTTATATCAGCCACTTTGGTGGGCTGGAATGATTACTAGTAAGTGCATATTTCCTGCTTTATTCTCACACTTTTTCTATGCATTCAGTTATATAACTGGAGACATAGTGATTTTTTGTTACAGACATTGATTCTTGTTCTGTCTTCTAATGCATCAAGTTCATAATACATAGAGCTATCTTATTTATAAAGTTCTCAACATGGTTGAGTTGTATGATTGGATAATATGTGTATTAGTTTGTCTTTTTATTTATTGCACAAGTAGTATAATGATCTTGCCTTGCATAATTCAAACTATACTCCCTGCTTAAATATGTTCTTATATGGAAAATATTTGTCTTCTTCATGTTCTCTACATTTTGCTCCCATTTGGTGTTTTGGTTTTATGCTCTTTTAGCAATATCTAGAGACAAGAGGTAATTATTTTCCTGAATACCTTATCTCCTTCTGTACCATATCGGTATGCACTTGCTTCTCAATATTTTAGGAGTTCACAGTCTATCAAATATGTGTTCAAAACTTCTGACTTATGCAGCTTTCCTCCAATGAACATAAATCTATATATAGGTGTCTCAACTTCGTAGTGTTGAGGTTCTGGAGTTTAAAACATAATTCAAACATAGCGATTCTGAAGTCAAGAAAAAATATGAACATTGAAAAAAAACATAAGTAGAACCTGGAACCTATAGACATGAGGTAATTTCTTGCCTCAAAATATTATCTCTCTATGTTCTACGCACTTGCTTCTCAATACTTTAGTCTTTTAGAGTTCAATCTGTCAAATATGTGTTCAAAACTTTAGACTTATGCAGCTTTCCTCCAATGAACATAAATCTATATGTAGGGATCTCAATTTCGTAGTGTTGAGATTCTGGAGTTTAAAACACAATTCAACCATAGCGATTCTGAAGTCAAGAAAAAATATGAACATTGGAAAACAACAGAAGTAAAACTTAAAACTTGGAACCCTGTAGAATTAAATTTATAAATTTAACTTCTATTATAGGAATGAATATTTCCTTCAATAAATAAGGAGAAGCAATTTTAAATGTTTGAGAAATGTAGTTTTTGAAGAAAAAAAAGCTAAAGCAGAACCTAGCAACCTCAAGATCTCAAATATAAACTAGTTTTTCAAACAAGCATAAGTAGATTCAGAGATCCTAGTACCATTGTGACTATATTTCCGTCTTGGTCCTAATGCTTCAGAATCTGCACTTTTTTCTTCATTCTTTATTTATATATATTTCTTTTTAGAATCCACCTTAGATGCCTTTTTTTCCTTCAATGTATATCTTAGTTTATTGACATGTACCAACAAGCTCTATATCACATTTTTCTTTTAAATTAAATTAAGAAAATAACTAGTAAGTTCTTATAATATTTATATTTATGAGAGAAAAAATAACAAAGTATGCATATAAGAAATAAACATAAGATTTGATAGTGGAGAGCCTAATCCATGAAAAACCCATTTCATCAAGATATTTATCTCATCCTTTTTACTTGCATGTGATATCATTGGCAATTAAGTCAAGGCATTTTTGCATTTTGCAATAGTGCACATGTATTTTCAAATAGCCCTCACACACATAATACTGGGTTATCTTAAATATTTGTAACCCAAAATACATACATTAATCAACCTAACAATTTCCCCTTAAACTTCATTTGGGGTGTATTACAACAAAGTCTTCCTATTAATTCCACTACACAAACTCAATGTCTCTATCTTACTCCAAGTAAATCAAGGGTAGGCATGTTGAAATATGTCTTACAACAATATCTTATTCATGTATTCCATATGAACTTACACATATGATGAACATCTCTATCACTCAATCCTCCAAAGCACCTACCATTGAGTGCTTAAGAAAACATATGATGAACATCTCTATCATTGAATCCTCCAAAGCACCTACCATTGAGTGCTTAAGGATAAGATGTTATGAAACACCTTTTCCTCTTACTCATTTTTTTCTCATCACATGTGTATCAAATACATGCGGTATTTACACATGTCTCATCTATATCCAATTTTATATTTTTGAATCCAAATTTTGGTATTTACACGTCTCATCTATATCTAGTTTTAAATTTTTGAATCCAAATCTTGGTGTTAAATTGCTAATACAAACTAAATCAATTTACTATTTATTTATAAGCTACACAGTAATAAATAGCATTTTTAAAATATTATATGATTGGATATCATATAATAAATAGCATTTCTGAAATTTTATAAGCTAGACACTAAAGTTGCACAACCTTTTTGAAGAACCTTTTGGTAAGTCATATCATCAACTTGTAGCAGTATTTAGTCATTGTAAGACGTTTTTGAGCAATTTTCTGAAAATATGCTTCCACAGGTCGATCCTCATTCGCACCAACTCAAGCTGTGTCATTTTGGAGGTACCAAAGTTTTGGTAAGCAAGTAGTCTTTTGAAATTTGTACATGCTCATGTAAGTACTTAGAGAATTTTATGTACAAGTTTGATTCATTGTGTGCATGCTTACTTTCTAATGAATTAAAAAAGGTATGATAAATTGATTAGAAACCCCAAGGTAGATAATGGGAAAAACCTCCAAGGCTTGATGATTGACAAGTGCAATGCTTCAAGGTAGTATTTTTTTGTACTCTAGTCTTCTGTATCATAGAATATTAATGCCCATTTTTAAAAAATCTAATTTTTAGTAAGAAATCCTCATATTTGTCATTTTTAATGTGATAGAATGTTAATCTACACTCTCATATCTAATTTATCATAAAGAGTCTTCATATGTATGGTTTTAGTGATTTTCAACTAGAATTTATAAAAAATGGATTTAAGTTATGATAAGGTATTATCATTATATGCTTACTGTTGTAGAATTTATATAGAAATGCATTTCAGTTATGATAAACTATTATCTTTATATCTGTTGTAGAAAGTGTAGGTCTGTAGGATAATGGGAATTTCAAAGTCTTTTTAATAAATTTGTATTTCAAGATTAAATAAAAATCCATCTTTAACATAGTTCCATTATGCTTCATGTTTCACAGTGATTTATTTCCATAAATATTGTGGTAAATGATCTCAATTTATCTCAAAACACATTGAATGAAAACTATGCCCCTAATGTTTCCCCATATTATTTTTTTGAAATCTGTTTTAAGTATCATTCCCAAATTCCTTGTTAGAATATGGCCCAACTATTATGATTCAGGCATCCATAAACATAATGTTGAGAGAACGATATTTTGAGTATCCTTATAAAACTTTGTGTTAGACCATAGCCCAAATGTTATGATCTCCCCATCATAAACACAATATTGACAGAAGAAGCCAACATGGCTCAATAGGCACTGCTTCTGGTTCACATGCTTTTGCTATGGGTGTTTTTGCTTCTGGTGCTTCTTAGTCTCGATCTGGACCTATAACTGCATATTTATTCCTTGGAGGTATATGGTTATGCTCATGCTTTTTGATGGAAAATCCTTCTGTTATATCATTTAACCTAAGAGTGACAAAATCCCTCTATTAATTACTTGATAAACCAATACAAATACAAATATTCTTCTTGTATATGAAGTTTCAGGGTGCTAGCTCCAAGGTAGAGCATCTACATTAAATAATGCAGAAGATTGGTGATTCGATTCCACCATGCCCTATCTTCATTTATCACTATTACATACTAGGGTTTATTAAGACATTATTTGTGTAAAATATCTCAACTTAATACAAAAAAAAGTTTGTGTATTTTCTTTAGTATTGTCTTTAAGCGGGTGTCTTAAACTATTGTCTTAAATTATTGTCTTAAACTATTGTCTTAAATTTAAGACAATAGTTTAAGACACCCGCTTAAAGACAATACTTAAGACAATACACAAACCTTTTTTTTGTCTTAAGTTGAGACAATTTACACAAATATTGTCTTAAATATTGTCTTAATAACCCCCTCTATGTAGTAGTGCCTGTAGAAAACTGTTTATTATTTTTTGGGGGGGGAACCTGTAAAGAGCATCCAGATACTGTTGGTGGTGCAATGATGAGTGGTCTTCGAGAAGCTGTCTGAATCGTTGACATTCTGGAAAATAGAGAGGACTCCATGGTGGAGGTTGAGGCTATGGCTGCTACACAAAGGCATTTTGATAGTGAAAGAAATGAAGTGAGGGACATGGTGAAGAGACTTGATGCAGGAGAACTTTCCAATGTTCTTTTCAAAGGATTTGCAAAGGATCTCTTTACGGGGAACAAAATACTTTGAGCAAAGATGCTTTACTTCAAGACATGCGTGGAAACGCAAAAACAATAGTTGGGCGTCTATTTTGAGCAAAGAAGATGCTGCAGCTACCTGTCGCTGCTGTGAAGGCTTTTGCTAGCACAAAATAAGGGCTTAGTATTCTCAACAAATGGATCTTGGTATGCAAGATCCATTTTCCTAAATTTCTTACAATTCCATCTAATGGATTTGAAATCAATTATCAAGGAGTACCTTGGCATTTCATTTGAAAGAAGATTGTAATAATGTAAGTTTATTTCAAATTTTATCTTTCTTATACCAGAGATTATGATATGAACATTAGTGTTCCATTATTTATACATGACTAATTGGATACTTGTTTGAATTTGTATATCTTTGACTTCTCTATAATTATCTCCGAGGGTAGTGTTTCATGGTTTTTGCTTGTGGAATTAAGTCGCTCTCTTTCCCTCTTCAAAAGTTCCCTATTTTCTAACTGAGATGATTTTTTTCAATGAAATATACCTCTAGTTCGTATTAAATTAGCATGATTTGTGAACTTAGGAACTTTTGATTTATGATCTCTATATTCTTATAGTCTAAAATGTCATCAGAAATTAGCAGTTTTTTAATTCATGGATATAAGCCTCCTGCACCTTATTATTATAAATCCAGAGGGCATAAACTTAGCTATGTTGTTGGTTCACATGTCCTGCCTTTGATTTTGGCATGCCCTGTGTCGGATAATTGTAGCAACATGTCCTACATGTCATGTTTCTGAGGATCACACGAATTGGCTTAAAATCTTATCAACTGAACTTTTTTCACAATCCATTGATTGTATAACTTGATAATTTAATTTCATATATGAAAACATCTCTATACCTCAGTATTCTTAGTCAATGTCGTTGTTCATGATGAAATATGGTTTGGTTTGATAATGTAAAATTTCATGTCAAAAGTATGAAAACTTACAAGTTACAAGTAGATAGAATCAGTTCTGAAGATGGGAGGATTGTTTAGTTTATGAGAAGATGCACAGTGTCATAAACAGAAGTTCCAGCATACAAGTTTAATTTTCAAGTCGATCAAAATTCCAAAGTTATTATTTGTAAACGTATTCTTCTTGTATCCAATTTTTTGGGGGGATAGATAATAAGAGAAGATAATTTATCAATGTTTAATGAACAACCACAGGAAGTAGGCCAATGGGACTGAAAGAGATTAAAGTGTACCAACCACTATAAATGAGGATTCTTTGAAATCTTTACCGTAAAGTTGGATTGTTTTGTCACTATGATCAATAATAACCCTGTATTGGGAGACAAGTTGCAAAATGGAATGAAAGGAGAATTTGGAAAACCTCAGGGAACCCGTGCAAGTGTGGCAATAATCCAAGACCTTTCAGTCCGATGCAGGGACAATCACTCAAATCATGCCCAAGAAGCTCTGCATCAGCCTTAAGTTCAAGTTTCCTGGGAGACAAAAAATCATTGTCAGCAGAAAATGGTATTTTTGCATTAATTCCAATTATATATAATTTTGATGCCTAATTACTACACATGAATTAATTTATTATTATTCATCTTTTAGGGGTTTCACTAAATTCACCAGAGCTAACTACTTGAAGTGGAATTCAGAAGGAAGAATTGATCCTGAAGGTGTGAATGCCAAGGTTAGTGGAAGTGAAAAATTGTTACTTTTACACGTTTCTTTTTCTCTCTGTGATTTTTATTTTTGGATATTTTAGTAGTTTATTTTGTATTATTTTAATTATTTCCATTTTTACTGTATTTGCTTGGTTTTTGAGGTCCACTATCCACCCGAAAACCTAGGTAGGAATTCCTGAAGCCTGAAGCCTGTTGTTGTATCATCATCTGATTTAGTTGCTTAGATTTTTCCTTTATGATGGATGATAAATGAAGAGCCTAAAAATCTTGGCCCTTAATACACTAAGGCATCAATTGGGTCAATCCACATTTTTTTATGACTAAATTAATCTTTATTAAGATACTTGTGAACGTGTTTATTATATTGTTCCTAATATTTTTATGGATGGATTAAATTTTGTTATTATATGAGGATAGTAATATTACATTTTGCACTTAGTGAACTGATGTATAAAAGCTAATTATGTTGATAGGTGTTTCTTTTGTGAGTCCTGTGTCTGACTGCAACATACTTTTGGGTCATATTCATTCATCTATCTTTGATGACAATCAGTTTGCTGATGTCTCACCATTCTCGCACTTAAACCTTTTATTTTTCATCCTTGGCCTGGTTTTTGTTTCCCGTCCATCATGTGAGAACCCTACATCCTATGGAGAAGGCTTAGCCTTTGTTATCCTACCTGATAACCAAAATATTGGAAGCTTTGTTGGGGGCCTTATGGTTGTGCTGCACTCCAAGGAATGCGTCATGGATCTGGTTTAGATGATTGTTGGAAACAGTGGCTGTCAAGCCCTAAGAGTTTTCATTGGAACCACCATACAACTAATATAATAACTCTTCGATCATGTCAAGCAGATTAATTCTGGGGTCTAACGCCCCAAATATTTGAGTAGTCTGCCAACCATAGAATGATTAGGGCTCCTACAGCAAATATATTGTTAATCAGTTTAATTTTGGGCTAAACACTCAAATATTTGAGTGAAACTGTCGTTCAAAGAGTTATAGGTCTCTTGCAGCAACCGTGGTCTCCTATTGTTTTTTATTACTCCAACCCCAAGAAATGGCAGAAATGCTTCTCGTATCGTTTAAATTTTAAATGCCTTGAGATAGTAGTTACTATTAGTATAAAATTTTGAAGAGAAATGTTTGTTTGTTGATTAGATTCTCTTCAATAAGATTGATATTTTTTGAGATTTTGTTATCGAATGTGGGGAGTGGCATGAACATTTTTTTCCTCATTCAAAGGAAAAAACATGGCTATGTGCCTCAATGGCACATAGGAGACAAAAATATCTGTACTCCAAAGACCAACTAGAACGAAAAGGAAAAACAAATAGAAATCCTCCTTTCTCAGAATAGATCATTAATTTCTTCTGCAGAAGAACATTTTCCTATTTCTGAAGTAACCAACACAACTTTGGAAGGGGAAGAGTTTCCTTTCCCTGTAAACATGTTGAAATTAAGCACAAAGAACAGGATTTTATTTCGATTTTATCCATGATTGGAAGCGTGAGTGGCCATGAACATACTAGTTACATATTTTATTCTAATATGATTTGTTTTATCTAAATGGGTTGCAAAATTATTATTTTGAAATTCATCTAAACAAGTGATTCTCTTGAGAGATGGAGTTTGTGTCAAGTGTCAGTAGGTTTATATTTTATGTCTGTATGATCAATATGTGTGAATCCTTCTATTTATTAAACTTTGTTGTTGGATCATGCTTGAAATTCTCATAGTACTTGCAATTTTTGGCTGTAACCTTTGCATGGCATATCGGTAGAAATGTTTCTCATTTCATTAACATTGAATGGCTTTAGGTATGCTAATCAAATATTATAAAAATAAAAATAAAAATATTATAAAAATAGAAATATATATCTATATATATCAAATGTNTATATGTTATATATGATATTTATTTATAGTAAATTGGAGTGATATTATATGTTGTCATATATACATGTATAGAAATGAAAATATCTCTATGTATGTGAACATACATAGAGATACATTGGTCAGGAGCTTCCTTTGCCGTGTGTGTAAATGAAAATATATGTCTTCTACCCCTACTGTAACTAATCTTGCCAATAAAGGCCAAGGCAGGGGAGAGGATATCAATTCCTCTCAGGAGAATGAGAATTCAGTGTTGAGTCCACAGTTAGCACTTGTTACACCCCCCTTGCAGTGCAGGGTCCAACATTCATGACAAAGAGAGAGGTCCTTGCTGTGTGTACTAAAGGAAAAGACCTGCCATATTCAAATAAAGTTATGTTTTTCATGGGAGATTCTACTTCCAAAAAAATGTTGTATATTCCACAAACAATGATTCTGCAATTGAACACAAAGAAATTGGAGGTAAATATGAAACCCTTGTGAAAAATGATGCATTGATTTGGGAATTGGAGAGCTAGAGAAGGAAATCTCCCATCTTACACAAAAACCAACATAATTGAAATTGCAAAACGCTTGTGAGACACCATCCCAAGTAATTGGTATTCAACACAAATCCAGTGACAAAAAAACACCAATGAGAATTGCAAATAAGATAGAGACAATGAATGGTCCTCGAGAAGGGAGTTTTGAGAAGACAAAAAAAGGAAGGGTTTGTCTTTGCTAAATTTCTTCAATATAGTTTGAAAGCCCAACCAAGATTTAAGAAAAAGAATGAAAAGATTCAGAATAAATATGGGTCATCTGGGCCTCAGTTAAGAATCTCTCCTAGCAAGGTAGGCTATCTCAAAGAAAACAAGTTTGAAGGGCGGAAAGATAACATTGGGAGGCAATTGAACCAAAAGAAAATAGATGTGTCTAAGGATTGAAAAGGATATGGATATTCTTCTGGAATGTTTGATGGAAAGGAGAATGTATCTCCATGCTTAACACTTTTAGAGAAGAATCACAGTTTTCGCCTAGGTTCAAATTCTATAGAAGTTCCAAAGGATGAAAGGAAGCTAGGAAAAGGCTTGCTTGAGAATTTGAAGAAGCTTTGTGACATACAAGGAGTGATCTCCCATCTCTTCATTATACCATTAGATTCTGAAAATCATAATGATATGTCATTGAGTAATTGCATTGTGGGTGAAGTAATGTGCATCCACAATATACATCGAAAGAATCAAGGTGCATTGTAGAATGCATGTGGGATCATAAGAGTGGTATCATGTCAATATACTAGGTAGATATATAAATGGGTATAAAACTTTCCAATGAAAAAATGGATACATACAATATATAGTGAAAATAGGGGTTTATTTAATTTGGGAAGGCATAATGGGAGGGGGTTTAAAAAACGATTTTGGGAGGCATTTTCCAATATTTATTGAAATTAGGGGTATTGTTTCATATTCCACAAATGAACGTGCTATGGCATGGTTTCACTAAGTGAAGACCCCATGATAAATATATGGTGTTTCTCCATATAGATTTCTTCAGTTAAATCTCCATGAAGAAAACCACTTTTAATGTCCATTTGATGAAGCTCCCATCCAAAACGAGTAGCAAAGGAAAGACTCAATCGAACAGATTTCACCCTTACAATCAGAGAAAAGGTTTCTATGTAGTCAATGCCTTCTTTCTAAGAGAATCCATTGGAAACCAAATGACCCTTATGGCATTCAACAGCACCGTCGAAGATCAACTTGGTCTTATAAACCCATTGACACTTCAAAGCATTCTTTCCTTGCGGTTAAGGAAGAAGTTCCCACATTTAATTCTTCTTCAAGGAATCAATTTCAGAAATCATAACATTTTCCCATTATAGCACACCTTGAGCAGCTGCATACATGTCAAGATCACAAGTGTCAAGAAAATGTGACATTAAGGAAACACCACCACATTGATTTTTACTATGATTCTACCTATCAATGCTAGCATCTCCAGCAGTTTCAATTGTTTTAAAAACCACAAAGGTAAGAAAGTCAGTGGTGATTCAATTCGACTATCATCAATCGAATGGGAAGTCGGGCTCTCGATATCAACAGTCACAGTATAGCGAATACTATTCGAATTAGGGACAAAATTCATTGGTCTAGTTGAAACTCCATAGATAGGTAAACTCAGTCCAGATTCTTGAATAATGTTAAATGGATCACTGTTCAATAGATTAGACGAGGAATTCAACAACTTATTACCTAAATTATTCTCATCAAAGATCCATTAACAAAAATTTTCAATCTAAATTGGGCCTTATAAGAAAACGAGCCATTGATGCATTGGAATTCAAGAACCAACAAAATTTGAAGAAAATGAGTCCACCATAATGGTTGACTTGGCATATTTACCATAAAAAAAACTATTTCTTTTTGTTTTCGGGTTTTCAAATTATCTCTATGTGGTTTTACTCAAAATTATGAGCGAGAGCACTCGTTGGTTGTTAAATTCAATTTTGAATCCAATGAATACCCACACTGTATACTTTTGATGGATCTTGCCCCACAAAAAATGAGGAAATAGATGAAAAAAATTCTAGTGTTTACGTTTTTTAATGTATTTCTCATTTTTTTCATGGGGCGAGGTCCATCAAAAGTATGCAATGAGGATACTTATTGGATGTGAAATTATAATGAGTGCTCCCACTCAAAATTTTAGTAAAACCACAAGGAGATAAGTTAAAATATGAAAACAAAAAGTAGTTCCTCCATCTTTTCTTACAAAAATTATAATATTATTTTATTATTTACCATTGGTGTCCCATTGTAAACCTCAATTTTCCTCTAATGATACTTCTTCTTAAGATGATATGTTTTTTTATTGGATCAAATAGACTATAGGCTTTTGACTCATCAGTGTAGCTCAATATGATGAAAACATGACTCTTTCATCTAATTTCTTTCTGCAGTTATCATTGATATGCAGCCGAGCAACACATAAAAAGGTTATGAAGTGTGCGAAAGAGGGTTTCCTACCATTCCACTTTTTGAATGGATTCATGTCAGTGACTGCTCTACTCAGTACAAGGTTCATGAGATAGTTTGAGCAGTAAACAACTTCTACCCAAAACTTCGTCGAGAAATCTTTGGTCTACAGTAGGAACCTAGCCATTTCTACCAAAGTTTAATTATTCCTCTCTATGACTTCATTCTATCGAGGGGTGTGAGGGACAAATTTTTATCAATAAACACAATTTTGTAAAATATATTCTTCAAAATTCGAACTCACATATTCACCACTATTGACTTATCTCAAACTTTTGATGGGTCAACTACACTGCTTCTCGACTAGTGCTCTAAATTCCTTAAATATTTCAAAGGATTGACATTTATTCTTCAAGAAATATACCCATGTAAATATAAAGAGATCATCAATAAATGTCAAAATATACTTCTCACCTACTAATGAGGGTTTTTTCATGCAACAAAGATCATTGTGAACAAATTCTAGTTGGTTATGTGGATGCCATGATTTCCCTGAATCAAAGGGTGCTTGAATATGCTTTCAAAGAATACATCCTCTCTAAAATTTATCAGGTGGAACAATCTCTAGGAGACCAGTAACCATGTTGTGAGTTACCATCATCTTCGAACTTTGAAATTTCAAATGTTTAAGTCGTTCATGACAAATTCGACTCATGTCGCTAGTCTGAGAAATGAGTGCAGTCGGCCCAAATGTTGTATTTGCTACAGTAGGTGCAATCGATATAGAGGAATAACAAACCTTTTAAATTCTATATTTGGAGTCCAAATACCCTAAAGTAATAGTTTCTTCCCCAAGCCTCAGATCCTTTACAGTAACGTGATTCGACCAAAACTCAATAATCTTCTTTGTCTTCATCAGTTGAACAACCGACAACAAGTTTGCACTCAAACTAGGCACATAATAGACATTGGATATTGAATCATGTTGACATTCAACATCACCATTCCAGTGACTATGAGAGAATAATAATTAGCAAAATAAATGTTCTCTTTAAGAGCTCCACTTAAGGAAAAGAATACAGAAGCATCCTTTTTCACATGATGATTAAATCCAAAGTGAACTATCCATTATGTCAGGGAGGTACGGGCACGTAATGTCTAGAAAGTGTTTCCATAGAAGGTATAATTTTCATGAGGTAGATTGGTTGACTATCTAGTCGATGCACTATCCTAAAGATTATTTACCTTTCCTTCTAAATCCTTCATCTTCTCCCAATAGTTCTTCTCAGCGTGTCCCGCCTTTACACAATACCGACAAGTCTTCTTCTTACAATCCTTCTTCGTCGACAATAAAAAATTTGTCTTCCCTTTTGTAGATTGGCCAATAAATTCAGGTCAATGATCATATTAACCATATTTTTTTACGTTTGTCTTAACTTTGATTTTCAACAAGTGATCTTGGTGCTTTCTGCCAAGCTTCCCTTCTTCAAGCAAATTTTGTCGATCCTTAATCAACAAATCACAGAAATTATCAAAGGTAAAATCCTTACCATATTGCTCATGTGACATCCAATTGGTGCAAAAGGAGGAACATAAAATATCATATGTTGTCTCCAAATTCGTTAGAACAAGCTCAATGATCTATCCATCCTTCTTCAGAAAATCCTTACCACATTGTTATCAACCAAAATGGCACTTCTCCATCCGAGTACTGACATCCAATATGTCGGGACATAAAAGGACAACAGAATTGAATTTTCCCAAACAATATAGGTGTGCATGACCATTGATACATAAACTTATGACCAGCTTTATACATTTTCATTTGGATATTAGGGATGCACACGCGACTATTTGCATTGCAACCCGCGTCTCATATGTGACTATTTGCATTGCAACCCACCTATACATTGAACACGCGAGTTTCCTTTGAGAAAGAAGCATGTCACACACGACTTTCCTATATACATACTTGCGTGTACCTTAATCCAATGTTAAAAATAATAAATCATGGTTAGTCAATATCAGTTGAGCCTTAATCATTAACTATCTCAACTGTCTCAACCATCCTAACCTTCGAAACCTCTCTATTTCCCCATGTATAAATAGAGGGCATGGGATGGGGCTAATCAATCATTCCTAGAAGAGCAAAGTTATGTTGGTGGTATGCCTTGAGACCTCTTGGAGCAGCAGAACTCAATGTTCTCGGTTTCTAGAGGAGTCCTTGTTTCAGAAGTTGGGTTGTAATCTTACCATTCTCTATTTATGAATAAAGAAAGTTCTTCTTCCAATATTTGTATTGTTGCTTTCTCATGTATGATAGATTATCAATGATTTCAATTATTTTATTATAAATATACATTTCACTAACCATTAATATATATATGAGATATTGCTTGAAGAACTTGTCTTTTACAAGTGAAATGGGAGAGCCCTGGAAGCTTGGAAGGAGACTGAAAGAGGAGAAGACCAAGATTGGATCAACTGTCATAAACCGGGTAAGTCAAGCCTTCTTCCTATTCCTATTTCATTTTCTAGATAAGTTGATTGTCTACAAGTGTCTTAGTATGTTGGTAACCGCAGAGACCCTAGGTTACAATGGTGCATTGTCCTAAACAACACACATTCACCAAATTTTAGTTGCAACGCCTTTATGCGAGCTAAATATTTCTCGATCCAATCAAAGGAAAGAGTCGGTCCAAAGAGATCAACTCTTTCACTATTTGTTGAACTTCACCTTCATTTATCTTGTTGAACAGAGTCTTCAGCTTATTTCACATGGCATGAGGATAGTATATCCCACTTGTATGAAAGTGAATCTCCCTCAATATGTAGGTCATGATGACACCAACAACTTCATCCTTTTTTACATCAATGATAAAATTAGCATCAAAATCTATCAGATTAGCAATAGAAGTCTTTTTGTACTACCATAGTCAGTATCTCTTCAACAAGGTCTCCATGTCTATCACCCATATTGCATAATTATGTCCATTAATAACAATAGGTTCTATCTCGTAAGTCATCATTCTGATCTTAACAAATATGATCAAAGTTCAAGAAGAGGTAATAGACAACAAATCTTCAACCCATATTCAATCAACCCTAGATTTGACTTAGCAAGATCTATAGACAACAAGGCTAATTCAAAACCAACTTCTCGAATAATGTTGGGGAACTTCATTACCTTGAACTATAGAATATAAAAGAAAATGACAGAAGGGAACAATATTCCAAGAAGAAACGCGGTGTCTGAAGACACCGTTACAGAACTTAAGCACATTGCATTAAGATCAAAACATCACAATGCATATTGAACATAGTTAGACATACTTATGACACAACCTATAGGGACATCCTTTTATATTCTCCATATCTAACAAACTCCCTAGAAGTGAGGAAAATATAGTCCACAAATAGGGGTCATTGGTTCTAATAGTTTCCACAAAATCTACAACGTCCCAAAGTGTAGTCATCTATTGTAGTTGCACTGACCATGGTCTTACGACCATCCATTCATTTTTTCAACCAATTGTTTATTCATTCCTCTGGCTTTCCTAATCAAGCCTCTTGTCGATTACTCCACTAGTCGAAAGTCATGTAATGAATGATTGTCTCTAGAAGATCTAGAGGTGTGATGAAACACCAAAACATTTGGTTCCAACATCTTCATCCTGCATTATAAATTTTTCAAACTCCTTCTCTATGTACTCACCCTGAGACAATGTCAATTAGTAATTTTTCTTGTCTATTGTTATTCTCATACGAGGGATTTTCTTTGCAGCACCCAAATCCTTCATTGCAAATGAATTAGCTAATTGTATTTTGAGCACATTTATATCCTACATGTTAGACCCTACAACAAACATAGTGGTCGAAATAAAGTAAACACAATGGTTGGAATGACATCTATAATGAGTGCCTTCTAGACTATACTTTGGGAGAAAATGATGTGTCCTCTTAAAATAAGTGGTTTCTTGATGTGTGTGGAATAAATTTCACCCATCACCATTCAATAAACATCTATTGTTATTCTTTTAATACACTGCGTGGATTCTTTTGAGGAATTCAGTTCATTATAATATTGCATTTAGCACTCCTCTATAAAAACTAGGGGAAATTTCATTGTATCCTCCTCATGTGTCTCTAGTTCATATCTTGGTGCTTTAATTTTGGGGTGTCGAGTTCAAGAATCCCCCCTCACTATCTCTTTGATTGCAAAGGTGAAAATTGGAAGGGAAATCTCTCTGGAATTTTTCATACAATTTTATTGCTTGGGTTTTAAGTATTTGCTTTGTGTGGCACTTTAGTTGCTAGTTATCAAGCCAATACTTTGAAAGTATTCACAGAATAGACACAGGGGCGTCGCTGAGGGGTCAATATTATAACGCGCTCATTCATATTGGAGATTTAAAAATTTAAAAACATTATATTGGGGTTATATTAAGGGTATAAGGGCTTATTATATTTACTATATAAATACCCCAATACATTGGGGGATTTTTTATTGCAAACCCTGCATATGGTTTTCGCGCCGCTTTGGGAGGGAGAGGGAGCATAGGGTTTTTATGCCCGTGTTGGAGAAGCACCAAGGCACATGGTTTTTAGTTTTCGGCCATGTTGGAGGAGCACGAAGGCACAGGGTTTTTAACTATGGTGCGGCCATGTTGGAGGAGCACCAATACACAAGGTATTCACTTTTGGTCATGCTGGAGGAGCACCAAGGCATAGGGTTTTCATTTTTTGTCGTGTTGGAGGAGCACCAAGGCATAAGGTTTCTATTTTCGGCCGTGTTGGAGGAGCACCAAGGCATAGGTTTTTCAATCGTGGTGCGGTCATGTTGGAGGAGCACCAAGGCACAGGGTTTTGATTCTTGGCCGTGTTGGAGGAGCACCAAGGCACAGGGATTTCGTTTTCGGCCGTGTTGGAGGAGTACCAAGGCATAGGGTTTTTTTTTTTAGTCGTTTTGGAGGAGCACCAAGTCACAAGGTTTGCAGTCATGGTGTGTCCGTGTTGGAGGGAGTAAGCTAATCTTTATACCATTTGCACCTTTTCAGGAAATTTTGGTCGAAACCCGGCAACACGATTTGTTGTTGAAAACGAGATTTTCATTGTTAAAGTTCCAATGTTTATCATAAAAATGGATCCAGGACCCTCGAGTACCCTTGGGGCACCCAGATTATGCAATTCCAATCACTGAAAACTACCCTTTGAACAATTTCCACTGGATTTTGGCCAGAAAACTCACCAGATTTTAGGTGCAAATGGTCTAGATTTTAGCTTACTGCATGTTGGAGGAGCACCAAGGCACATGGTTTTCATTTTGGTCATGTTGGAGGAGCACGAAGGCACAAGGTTTTCATTTCCGGCAGTGTTGGAGGAGCACCAACACATAGGGTGTTCGTTTTCGGTCATGGTGCGGTCATGTTGGAAGAGCACCAAGGCATAGGGTTTTCATTTTTTGTCGTGTTGGAGGAGCACGAAGGCACAGGGTTTTCAGCGTTGGTGCGGCTCATGTGTTGGAGGAGCACCAAGGCACAAGGTTTTGAAATTAGCCTTTCCTGGATTCAGAACCAACTCTATGTTGCTTCTCATTAACCGATTTGGGTTGGGTTGTGTTGCTCCTTTTCTCATCCATCCTCCATTGATATTGGAATTGTTTTTAGCAAGTTAGTAGTTACTACTCTGTTAAATCCTAGTTTAAATTAACTTTATGGGTTATACCTTGCATATTATGATACATTGAATACATTAATGAATACATTGAATGTCCATCAATTCTGCTGTGTATGCTTCACTTATGCTTTTCTATGTTCTACTCTGTTCTTTTTCCAATTATGTTTGTTTGGTATTATCCTTATTTTCCTTTCAACTATTATCACTGAGATGTATACTGATGTATTGTTAATTTTTGAGTTGTTTGTTCAGTTTCTAATAGAGATTGTGGCATCTTACAATTTAGCCCTTTTTTAACCTTCATGGAATCCCATATGTTGAAGTGTGATCAATATTACTCCATTTTCAATTTCCATTTCCAACACACA
Organism: Pseudotsuga menziesii; assembly: GCA_001517045.1. Lineage (NCBI taxonomy): Eukaryota > Viridiplantae > Streptophyta > Pinopsida > Pinales > Pinaceae > Pseudotsuga > Pseudotsuga menziesii. Next base: position 751,837 of record LPNX011209181.1, on the reverse strand, counting down.
ACATGTTAGGATTTTCTTCAAGGATACATGAAACACCCAACAATGAAATCCCCACCAATGAAAAATCCAACTAGGAATACATATATTTTTGGCTATTGTTTTTTCCTAACAAAGGAAAATGGGTATGTTTCATGTAACATGCATTAGATACTAGGGGAAATAAAATACTTGAAGCCTTAAGAACATTAACAAAGAGTATCATACAATGGGAGATATGTCTATGTTTGTAAAGTGAATAGGAAACAACATGTCAAAAATTCCATTCTAATATCATGATCAAAATTAAAATGAAATAATGTTGCAGGTCAAATTTAGAATGATATGTGTGCATATACCACAGATTGGGGATAATTTTTGTAGTAGGGATAGTCACAAGGGAATTTTAGGTATGGAATACACTAAGGAGGATATGCATTTAATAGTTAAGGAAATTATGAGCAATATTATAGTGAATCCACATGTTATCCCCTTTTAAATGACTATTGGCATTTTCACTGAATGCATCATGGGTAATATTGTTGCACACATGGGGAAAGAGGGAGATGGAACTCCTTTAACTGATCTTAGTGTAAGTGTAATTATTGTTTCTTAACTGATATTATATATTACCATATTCGTAGCAGCCAAACCATTGAGCCAAAAATCCTACCGTCTACTACACACTGCCACCATGTACAATTGCCACCTAGGTAGAAAGTTAACTTCCATGATATTTCTAGGTCCTACATATTACCAACAATTAAAGAATATGGTGGATGACAAGATTAATTCTTATGGTCATGGCCTTGTTCAAATTATAACCTAGAAATTGATAGAAGAACATTCTCATGATAGAGGTCTATGTTTTGGAGATATGGAACATGATTGTATGATAGCTCATGGAGTTTCTCATTTATTGTTGAAAGGTCTCTTTTACAAAATGATGCATATAGAGCACATTTTTGTGAGTGTTGTGGTGTAATTGCAATAATGAATTTGAATATTTTTTTATTTTGGATTGTAGAGGATGTAAGAACAAGATTGATATTGTGTAGATGAGTTTGCATAATCATGTATTTGCATATGTAGGTTGCATAGTAATATTAAGTTTTTTTTAATTTACTATAATATTGATATCCTCAGTATTCCTTTTGTTGATGTTTGAGGTTCACATACCATATGTTTGTATGTTTTCATTTTAATAACTCGTTGTCATTGCCATTACCCCAATAATGTTTACTAAAGAAGTTAAGGATCTAAAAGACGAAAATAAGTAAAGAGATATTGAACATTATCTATTGCATTTGGGTTCTCTGCACAAATAATTGGAATGTAATCTCCTCATAGTAGTGGAATACGTGTGGAATACATGAATATTTTTGTAAAATGAAAATTTAAGAGGAAAAAATATGTTAAAAATACCATTCCAGCATCATGATTTGAGTTAAAATGAAATAAATTTACGGGTCAAAGTTAAAATTATATCTATGCGTATAACAAATAGCGCAACAAACCTTTATGTGGAGTGAAAGGCAGGAATGTGAAAACTTCTTGTTGGTATTGGGTGGTGTAATAGCGACGCAAATTCCATGAAAGTAAACGAGAAGGAAGAGAAAGTGCCTCTATCATAATTAATTCATGCGTCTATCCCTAAATCTATTGGAAGACAAAGTGCCACCAGAGTAAGGAGTTAAGGGAACAACTGTTATGGATAAAATAGCTGAATCCATTTTCCTTACTAAAATCGACAAATTATTAAGATACAATAGCGATTAACCATGTTTTATCACGGCCTGCCACTAAAATCACAATGCATACATAATAGGGGCGCACATTATGGATAGGGGATAATGTTAATGTTTACAGCTTAGCAGCCTAAACATTGGTTTACTTGAAATCATTTTATATTGAGAATTAAAATAAGATGCAGCGATATAGCTAGTGGGGTTGTGATTCAGTGGTGTGATGGGTTCTCAAGCTTCCCACCACAGATCCAATCTTCCCAATAGCATGTGCTTTGTCTCACCCCTTGTGGGCCAATTTTTCTACACAGGAAAGTTGCATCGTGGTTTGCCACACCTAGGTTGTTTTTCCCCGAGAAAGTAGGGCCATGTAAACTCTTCCACAATCTAGTTGGTTAAAGCATCACTCTCGAGTTAAAAAAATGCTACTCACCTTGAAAAATCATCATAATGGAAGCAATATAGGGAAAACCCTCATTTGTTACAGATAAAATGGTGCATGCATTTCCATTTACTCTGAACTACAAATCAAGCAATCCCATATAGTTGTACCTACATGCCAATTTGTCTCTTGGTTGCATTGAATGCTTTTGTACATTTGAGGATATTATTAAAGTTTTGATTTCAATCAAAGGATTAAAGCAATCCATGCACAATAGAGCTTACAAAAATTTCTTAATAAATGTAAAAAAACGTTCCTCGAGGGGAGGCATTGAAGTCCAAATGCAAGGGAAAGGTAAGTAAACCCTCAATGTGATTCTAAATACTACGATTAAAAATTGAAGAAAAAAAAATTGAACAGATGTTTTAATAAGAAAGAAAATAAATCCACCTTCAAATCAGGTATTGGTCATGTAGTAAAGCTAGAAGTATGAGGAAGACATGCCCTTAATGGGATTGCAAACGCTGCAACTGCACATTGCAAGAGGACCTGATCATGGAGATGAGCCTGACAAATGGGAAAACAAGTGTGTTGTGAGAAGAGGCGTTGGTCTAAGGACCCTTCATACAAAACATGGAAAATCCGCTGAGTCAAACTCAACTCAGCACAGAAAACAAGCTGAACTGACTCATTTGCAAGTGAGTCAATTTGACTACCCCGCAACAAGTTTAATTGGAATTAATCATTGGTGATTCAAACTAGCTGCTAGTAAGTTAAATTTTGAGTATCAAGTTGAATTATAAGTACTCTTGTATCAAACTATGTCCTAACCTATGAGTAGTCACCAAGTTTTTTCACGAGTCAGCAAGTTTGACTCACAAGCTCAATGAAAAAATTGGTGGCCCCTTTATAAATTTATATAAATCAGACAGGTAAATACATCGTCATTCTGCTTGGAAAAATTAGTTGAGTGTCCCCAAATTTTTTCATGTCCAAATCAATCTGTTACTCTCTCTCCTCGCCAAGGTTTTTGTCAAACTGAGTTTTGTAACTTTGTTAAGGACCTTTCATGTTAGTAGGATCACTATGACAGCATTGTAGGAAAGCATGATGAAGTAGATCAATGTAGACCTCAACCATGGAGGAAAGGATTTTTCCTTGTCACAAGGCATTGATCTTAGTATCACCAGGTCTAGAAAAGAAAATTATTTTTTCTTTAACCTTTTAATTTGACATCGGCAAAGCACATGGATCAAATGTAATGCCATGCTTAAGCACCCATGTTCTCATCACGTTCTCATTATTGCTTGGGATGTGCACACCATCCACTTACATACTTGTGGTCACCAGAGTAAATCCACTTACCATTTTACTGATAACAACCACAATGATCCAGGGCACTCTCCTAATCAACTCCCACAAACATGAGAATGAAAACATAACATTGATTTACCATTCAAAAAGACACAATCTCTCCACATGGGATCAATCTTTTAAAGGGCTACATTAAACTATAAGGCCTACATAGTGATTTGAAGTTTAATATTCCTTCACCGACATGCATTGGTGTAGGGTGTTTCTAGAAAGCACACCACGAACTAGAGATGGCATGTATAATGTAGCAGGAAAACAACTAAAACGCATCTTCTAGGAGTTTAAGTTTGTAAGACAGTTTTGACTTCACGTTGAAAAATGGTTCCATGGAATTTTTTGCAAGCATGTCCATTTGAGGTAAGTCTTATTTGTCAATCCCTGGTTTTATAGAAACTCTACATGTGCCCCAAGGTTTAGCTGAATTGGTTAAACCATATTCCCAACGCATCTGGATTTGGATCTGTATCGATACCCTAAACCGTAAGGTGTACGAGTTTCACTAAAATCTCAATCTTGGTAAGAACATTCAGCAATGGAAATCGCATTTCTTGGGAGACATTGGTTGGAAATATTGTTCCCAAAGAGAGAATATTTTTACTAACAACTCATCAAATTATCAGTTATAGAACATGAACTCTCTTTTAAGTTTTTTTACAATAATTTATAGTTCTACTATTGTGTTTCCTGAATAGTTTTGTTTAATCACTATGTTTTTTATTTATTATAAAAATATTTTTTTGTTTCTTTGTACTTTCCATTTCCTTGCCATATCCACATCCTGGGTTTTAAAAAATATGGTGAATTTGGATCTGAATCCGTATCCTGGTAACTTAGAAATGTGTACATTTGATTGTTGTTGTTAGTTAAATGTCTCTATTGATTTAGTTCTATGTATATTTTTGTAGGAAAATAGTTAAATGTTTATACCTAGTTATTAACTGTAGATTGCAAAAGTATTTAATTAAGTAATCTTCATTCAGTTTTCTTTATTGCAGTAGCTATTAAGGGAAATCCTCATCTACAGTAGCTACAAAAACAGGAAATTTGTTTGTTTAAATGTTGAGCTGAAAGTTCCATAAATCTTGCAAATAGGCATTAGACTCTACCTCAGGATCAAATAAAAAAAACTACAGGGTTCTGTTGAGAACTCGAATAGCTACAAAATAGGATTCTTTCTTTTCATCTTAGTGTTGATTTTTCAATTTTGTTAAAAATAGAGGAGGATTATTTTATTTACATTACAAATTTATGTTATCTATTTTATGTTCGGGTACACAGGGTATTCCCAAAATACCGAACACCAAGAAAACCACTCACACAAACAGATCACAGATCAACACACCGATATTTTGATGTGGTTAAAACCCTCGAGAGGGAAACAGACCACGACCCCAGCCAAATAGCTACTTGGAGCAATTTATTATACAAAAGAAAGAAAGTTACAAATGAGCTTCTCATAATTGATCAACTAGCCGAGGACCCTCCATTCTCTTTAAATAGAGATCATGGACCAATCGGGTGTTAAGCCACGGATCAAGAGTAGGTATGATCCAAGAGAAGTTGAACCGTCGGATCATTTTATGTCTAGAACATATTGTGACCGTCAGATTAGAATATTTACAAATGCATACTAATGCATACTAAAGAAACACACTTTACCTAATGGATATATTACACGGGTTGACCTTAACTAACTCCTAAGTGTCTAAATATCCTAATACCCCCCTTAAGAACAACTTGGGATAGGATTGAAGGATTTACAAAGGTGACACTATTAGGAGAAGGAAGGAGGAATTAGAGCCTATTCCCCCTTAATGACACAATCCTAAACTCCTAACATAGATCGAATTTTAGAAAACTTTGCTTCTGTAAGAGACTTGGAGAAGATGTCTGCAACTTGATCATCTGTAGGGCAATAGAGCATTTCAAGAACACGATCATGGACAAGATTTTTGATGAAGTACATATGTAGCTAAATGTGTTTGTTGCATTGATGTAGAACTAGATCTTTGGCAAGCTTGATGGCACTTTGATTGTCGCACCAAAGTGGAGTAGGTTGTTGCTACTCAAATCCAAACTCTGATAGGATCTGTCGAAGCCATAAAGCTTCCCGACTAGCATTAACTGCGGCTTGATATTCTGCTTCTGCTGAAGAAAGAGAAAGAGCTTGTTGTTTCTTACAAGACCAAGTGACAGGTCCAGCTCCCAGACTGAAAACATAACCTACAGTAGACTTTTTATCATCAGGATCATCGACCCAATATGAGTCAGTGAAACCAACCAACAAAGGTGTCCCCCCTGTACTGTAATGAATCCCAAACTGAATTGTACCTTGAATATATCGAAGTATTAGTTTTGCTGCTTTCCAGTGAATTTCATGAGGTGTTTTCATATAACGGGAAACATGACCAATGAAAAAGGAAAAGTCATGACGGGAATGAGTCAAGTATAAGAGACTACCAACAAGTTGACGATACAAGGTGGCATCTACTTCAGGGGAAGTACAAGTGGCAGAAAGTTTGACTCCAGACTGGAAGGGAGAAGGGGATGGTTGACAATATTCCATGTGAAACCAATGAAGAAGGTCACAAGCATACTTAGATTGGTAAATAAAGATTCCTTCTTTGGTTTGCAAGACTTGGAGACCAAGAAAATAATGCAAATTTCCTAAGTCTGACATTTCAGAATTTTGCTTAAGACTGGATTTCACATGCGTTAAAAGCTTAGGGTTACTGCCAGTAAGGATAAGATCATCAACATAAATAAGAAGTATGATGAGATGGTTTCCTACTTTCTTGGTATAGACATTGGAGTCATAATGGCATCTAGAAAAACTAGTGTCAAGGAGAAGGCTATCCATTTTCGCATACCAAGCTCTAGGAGCTTGCTTAAGGCCATATAATGATTTCTTAAGACAACAAACAAGGGTAGAGTTATTCTGAACATATCCAGGAGGTTGTTCCATGTAAATTTCCTCCTGTAAATCACCATGTAAGAATGCAGACTTGAAATACATTTGTTGGACTTCCAAGTTATGTAAGGCTGGAAGGGAAAGAACAAGGCAGATGGAGTTCATTTTTGTGACAGGGGAAAAGGTTTCATTGTACTCAATCCCTTCAACTTGGAAAAAACTTTTGGTAACTAAAATTTCCTTAAGTCTTTCAACACTTCCATCCAATGTGCTTATTTCTATAGACCCATTTACATCTGACAAGTTTTCTTCCTTTTGGAAGAGGTACAAGATCCCAAGTATCGTTTTCCATTAAGGAACGATATTATTCATCCATAGCTGCATCCCAATCTGGATTTCCTGAAGCTTCTGCAAAAAAATTTGGATCATGATTCTCAGAAACTTGAGCCAAAAGAGAAGAGGCTCACTGAAACTAAGAACGTGTTCGACGTTGATCTCTAGGATAACTGGCAAGATCACCAACTGCTTCACATGTTGAAAAGACCCATCGAGGAAGCAATGGTGCTGGTGCAACTGGAGGAATATGAGAAGGCGGAGGTGGATTTTCATCCTCACTGTCATCATCAGAAACTAGAGTTGTAAATCTGTCAAGGAAGTTGGAAGAAGAAGAAGGCACAATTGTCGAATCAGGCTCGCAGGCCAAAGATGGCACAACCGTCGAGTTAGGCTCGCAGGCCAAGACATTTTCATAAAATTTAACATCTCTTATAATGATTACATCATTTGAATGTGGTTGAAGAAGTCTATAACCTTTTACATCTTCAAAATATCCAACAAATATGCACTTTTCACTTTTAGGCTGCAATGCTTTCTGTTTTCATCCGAAATGCGAGCCCATGCTTCACTACCAAACACACGAAAGTGACTTACATCTGGTTTAATTTTACTCCATGCTTCTTCCAGTGTTTTAGCTTGTAAAACTTTAGTGGGTGTGTGATTAACTATGTAATTTGCATAATTTATGGCCTCAACCCAAAATTAAAGACTTAGTCCCTTAGATTGGATCATACAATTAGCCATTTCTTTTAATGTGCAGTTCTTCCGTTCAGCTACACCATTTTGTTGTGGTGTATATGGAATAGTGTATTGTTGTTGGATTCTTTGTTCAGTGCATAAAGTAGTGAACTTTTTGTTAACATATTCTCCTCCATTGTCGAATCTTAACTTAATGATTTGATGACCAGATTGTTTTTCAACAAGGGCCTTGTAGGCCAAGAACATGTTAAATACTTCGCTCTTAAGTTTTAGAAAATAAACCCAACTGCATCTGGAGTAATCATCAATGAATGTTAAGAAATATTTGAATCTAGAAAAGGAAGCAGGTGGAAGAGGACCACGCAAGTCACTATGCACAAGCTCCAAGGGAACCGAGGCGTACCAAGAGGCACGTTTGTCAAAACTGTCCTGGTGATGTTTTCCAAGTACACAACCGGAACAAACACCATCCTTGCAAGATACCATCGAAAGACCAATCACCATATTGTCTTTATATAGTTGTTGCAATGAACGATACTTTAAGTGACCAAATCACCCATGCCAAAGTTTGTTCAAGTTATCACTATGAGCAACAAAAACTGAAGGAAAAGGTGATGACCCAAAGTTGTTAAATTTGTACAACTTGGTAATATCATCAACAATTCTAGTAGCTAGGACATGTTGAGGATATTTTAAATCCTTGATTACAACTTGGTGAGGTGTAAACGTTATAGATTTACCTTCACCAGATTGAGTGATTTGATAGATTGACAACAAATCGCAGGAAATTCTTGGAACACATAATACATCACTAAAATGACCATTTTCTACTGGAACTGCTCCAGATCCTACAACACTTAGAGAACTATCATCACCAACAAATATTTGTTTGGTGTTACATTCATGCATAGTAGAAAATATGGCTTGATCCTTAGCCATATGATAAGATGCTCCAGAATCAATGAGCCATTCATTTGAAGTAGAATAAGAAGATGCAGTATAAGAATAACCAGAAGCACAAAGTGCATGTCCATGAGAGGTATATTTTGAAGACGAATCTAGGCTGATGTGGTGCTTCTTCATTGCTGCTTCCAAGGCTACCATCTTCTTGAAACACTTAGATTCATCATGATTATCTTTACCACAAAAATTGCAATGACGCGCAGTCTTCTTTCCTTTTGGCTTGCATCCTTTGTCATTTTTTAAAGAAGGAGCTGACTGAGAGGGTTTGGGACTCTTGTTTGGCTTTTTATTATGAAAATTTTGTTTCTTGGGAGGCTTGGACTTTTCTTTCTATTCGGACAATAAGGATTTCCCATATGTATCTGCATTGTTAATTATTCCAGGATGAATGAGCTTATCTTGCTCTCTAATTAAGGAATCACAAAAGGATTCAAGACTAGGCTCTTGATAGCTAGATGCAGTCAATGATTCTTTCATGGAGTAAAATGTAGATACAAAAACAGAATATGTAGGCCCAAGTTTGGAAAGAATATGATAAATACATTGTTTGTCTTCTTTCTTAATCTTGCATTCTTCACATAAGAGTCTAAGAGTTTTATACTTAGATAAATAATCTTGAATGCATGAAAAATCACTTGGATTCAAGGAAATCAACTCATTCTCAAGTTGATGACCTTGAATTTCATTGTGTTTACCAAACACAGATTCCAACTTTTCTCAAGCTTTATCAGGTTCATCAATTCCAGATATGTGGAATCGCAAATCAGTACAGATTGACATACCAATCAATCCACAAGCTTCATCACATCTATTTTCCCATTTATTTTCTTATCATCATCAGAGGGTTCTGTTTCCTTCCCTGAGGTAATTTTGAAAAGTCCCCTACTTTGTAGAATATTTTCCATACAAGATTTCCATCAGAAATAGTTAGAACTGGTAAGTAGAATATCACAAGGGGCGTCCATACTGTGAAAGGTTGAAAAAATAGAAATTAACTGTCTTGATGAAAAAAGCTCGAAAAATTAGGCTGTTTAAAATAAAATAAAATGTTGAAGATGTCCCCAATAGTGACGTGGCAGATATTAAATTGACCAACTAAAAAAAAGAACCCCCTTCTTCCCAAGATGAACCTTTGACAATCACTTTTACAAGAAAGTTGCTTTAAGTGAATCACTTTTGTAAAATAAGTGATTTTCACTTTTAGAATAATTGTACTTTAAATAGTGCGGCAATAAAAAAAATTAAGTGACTCACTTTTTATTTTATTTTATCTTTAAGTGAGATGCAGTTTTACAATAAAGTAACTTAAAAATAGAAATTGCATGCACTATTAAAAAGTAATTTAATAAGACTTGAACTCAATACCTATTAAGGAGTAAAGCAACTTTGGACCAAGTGAGCTAAGTTTAAAAGGTACGAAAAGAAGGGAAAGAGTAAAGGGACTTTTTTTTTGTTTTTCACTCTTCTCTCTCAGCTTTTGTGCTTGCTTCTTTTTCCTGCAAATCACACCACAAACCGAAAAACAAAAACAAAAAAAACTTTTCCACGCTTGTGGGGTTAGATCTCGTTAGCTTACCCAAAAATTCTATGTTTTCTCTTCTTTTTTTTATTCGTCGTGGTCACACAAGGTGCACGGCAAAGAGCATATGCAGCTGAGAAACCGCTTTCCCTTTCTGTTTTTTATTTGTCACGATCGCGCAAAGTGCACAGCAAAGAGCATACGCAGATAGGGAAGGCAACAATCTGAAACTAAAAAAATAAAGATCTAAATAATAAAACTCATAAACATATGATAGATTTAAAAATAAAAAATAAAACAAATCCGTCACTGTAACATTATACCTTTAGATCTGCCGAAAAGGGTGTTTCTGGAGCAAATAGAGATGGTTTTTGATGAAACGAAAACTATTTCCAATGGAAATGGCACTCTGGACACAATGGAACACCTCCCACAGGCCTCAAATGCATATAACTTTCATAATCAAAAACCCTTTCGAAGTTTCGGTAACACTAGTTCAAGATCTATATCACAAATGGCAGCGGCTCTTCATAAACACTCTAATACCATGTTCGGGTACACAGGGTACTCCCAAAAGACTGAACACCAAGAGAAACCACTCACACAAATAGATCATAGATCAACACACCAATATTTTGATGTGGTTAAAACCCTCGAGAGGGAAACAGTCCACGGCCCCAGCCAAATAGCTACTTGGAGCATTTTATTATGCAAAAGAAAGAAAGTTACAAATGAGCTTCTCATAATTGATCAACTAGCCAAGGACCCTCCATGCTCTTTAAATAGAGATCATGGACCAATAGGGTGTTAAGCCACGGAGCAAGGGTAGGTATGATCTAAGAGAAGTTTAACCGTCATATCACTTTATGTCTAGAACATATCGTGACCGTCGGATTAGAATATTTACAAATGCATACTAATGCATACTAAAGAAACACACTTTACCGAACGGATATATTACACAAGTTGATCTTAACTAACTCCTAAGTGTCTAAATATTCTAACATTTTATACAATGTATATATATTTCTTTATGAAAAAAACAGACAAGTATGAATATAGAGGATTTTTGTATATCATTTCTAATGACTTATATGCATAGAAAATATAGTTCATAAAAGGGATAATGGCAATATGATACGGCAGAAAGAATTATTAGTTGAAAACAAAATATATAGGTGGGAGGGGTAAAGGGAAATCCTTATCTACAGTAGATACAGAAAAAGGAAATTTGTTTGTTTAAATGTTGAGTTGAAAGTTCCATAAATCTTGCAAATAGGCATTAGATTCTACCTCGGGATCAAATAAAAAAACTACAGGGTTATGTTAAGAAATTGAATAGCTATGAGATAGGATTTTTGCTTTTTATCTTACTGTTAAATTTTCAAATTTTTTAAAAAAAGAGGAATATTTTGTTTACATTGAAAATTTATATCAGCTATTTTTTACAATGTCTGTATATTTCTTTATGAAAAAGGCAGACAAGAATGAATATAGAGGATTTGTAAGGTAGTTACACATTCTGGGGATTTAATGTGATATCAACCTTCAAGATTAAGTTTAATGGCTTTTGGAGGGATCCTTTTGAGGGTGCATATTGATTCCCTTTTGGAATCGATTTTTGGACATAAAGACTGTGTGAGCTTCCTATTGTCTTCAAAGATTGACTTTCCTAGAAAATGAAGGACAAGCATGAAACCCTGGCCCAATCTGGGACTATAGATGGAATTCCCCTATTCAGGTTAAAGTATAAGGAAAATTGGTTTAAATGAATTTCTCTTGGACCCATGAAGTAAGGGTCGTAATAAAATTAAAGATCTCTACCCTCCTATAGTTTGGAGAGAAAGTTATATATGTGGTCACAAGAGAAAAGCTACAATCTCCCTTTGATCGGGGGGCTATTTCTTGTGCAACCATGATTCCATTGATCTCAAGGAATGTCACTTGTAAACTGACCATTAGAGCTCACTCAGAGAAATCTGAGCATTCTTTAGGGAGTGTTTTGTGGAATTTCTATGGAAGGGATGTAGTCTAATATTTGGACAATGTGGGACTGCTCAAGATTATTTGTCTTGGACTTCTTGGAAGAAGTGGTTACCATAATTTGGATTGTTGCCACATCCTTGGAGGATGAGAAGCTGGATCCAAAGTCAGACCCGCAACAGTCCTTTCACTCCACAGAAAGGATTACTACGTATTTCTGGACCATTAAGATGATATTGGAAAATCATGGAAGATGGGATAAATTAAGGTCAAGGCTGGGGTTAGGGGAGTTTCATGATGAGAAATGATGAGGGTTTGTGGAATTAAAAATGTTAGGGCTAGATCTATTATTAGGGTTAGGGTTATGGTATGGTGTAAATCTAGGTTTCCTGTCAATTTTCGTTTAATGATTGGGGAATAAAGAAAGACTTGGTCTAGGTCGGTACTCTCAAACATAAACATTTCAATATGAAAAATGGTGAACAAACTAGAATTTAACATAAGAACAAATACTTATTCCAAATCTCTTATATGAATTTGGAGGTGGAGCTTGTTGATTGCTTCAAGAAACTATTGGATAAATTTCCCTAGTGCTTGACACAACTACAACGACTTGCACATGAAGTTAGATAAATAGAATGGCTAATAAAAAATCCATTCCCAAGTCATGGAACAAGGCATTAAAATGTAGTTATGATAGTAGGATCGGTGTTGGTAGCGTCATGTTCATTTAAATCCCATATACCTCAAGGTCATCTTGGTGAGATTATCATCAACATATCTAATGTATCTACAATGGGATACCCAATTAAGTGGTACCATGCCATCACATCATTAGACTTTATAGCAACCTCCATGAAAACTTCTTGCACATCTATATTTTCCTTTGAAATTGCAAGAAAACACTGAAATATTTTATGCCATTAACTGATTTGACGCTAGGGAAATATTTTATACTATTAACAGAGTTTCTATGTATTTTCATTTGTTGTTTTGATCACCTTTTGATCGTTTGCAGGTATGTTGAAGCTGACTCAATAGTTTGGGGAGGAATATTTGAAAAACCCACTGACAATACATTTTGTTTCAAGGTGTTTCATCCCGATAGTTATATTTCTTCATCCTTTTTAGAGATTTGAATTGAAATTTCATAGCTTTCTTCCTAGCTCTTTGTTTTATTAATGAACTAATATGCATGTGTAAATTTGAATACATATTCCTTTCATTTATTTATGGATGCAATCACCTCATTTAGTAGCCATATTATATCCAAACTTATGAAAATTTTGTTATAATTTTAGGTGTTTATTAACCAACTAAATGGTATACATGGATGTAAATGCATATCGATCCAAGTGATGTTGTGGACTTCGCAATTTATATTGGTGAATAGAATTGTGCCCTTGGCACAGTCCAGTGTCGAAAAGGTTGTACATATGCTGATATCCTTTGTGAAATTGTGGACGATGAAATCATTGAATATCCTTTTGAATTTATTGGCCCAATTGGAATTCCTTTAAATACAAAGAAAGAGCAAAAAAGGAAACCTACAACAACAAATATAGGCATTAAGAGGAAAGTAGGCACGTTGGTTGTTGAAACATTCCAATCACATGTATTGGAACGAAGGCCAATCTCTGAAAACATTGAAGTGAATGTGGAGGAACCTATGCATAAACAACCAAGAGTTAATCATGTGTCCGAGTCAGTGGAACAAGTTGTACTAGTTGATCCTAATGTATTGGCATCTTGGGAACATAAAGTCAATAGTTTAATGGAAGAGTTTGTCAAGGAGAGGCTAACACTCAAGGTATATTCAGAAAATGGAAAACCTAATATAAATATACGTTTTGAAATTTGTGGCATTGATTATGGAACGGGGGAAGTATCCTTGGCAGTGTGAAGAGTTTGTAACTTCAAATGCAATCATATGAAAACATAGTCCCATTAGCATCACATTTCAATTTTGGGAATTAATGAAATTCCTTGATGTAACAGAGAGGAGATGAAAATAATGGTTAGAGATCAACTTGAGATTGATCAATCAATCAAACTTCTACATGATTTCAACCAAATGCAAGAGCCTAATTTTTTCAAGGTGGTGCAAGCAACACTTGCAAACTGTGGGGACAAGAAAAAAGTAAGAGTGGAATGTACATGATAAAATAGATGGTTCTCTTTGGTTCCAGCAAGTGGTAATATCGCCAATTCTCTAACTGAACACATGAAATCAAAGAGGCACACTACTACTACTATGGTTGAGGCTTCATATGATAAAGTTGTGTTGAGGAGTAGAACAGTTGGGAGACCGAAGAATCCTACCAATGAAAAGTCCCAACAAATTTTTGCTAAGTTCTTGATCCCATCACTATCATCACCATTACATGGGGATTCTACAAGTTTATATGCTTCTACTTCAGGTGTCTTAATTACCCAAGTTTTAATTTAATTTGAATTTGAATATGCACATTACTTTATTTGTTATTACTTGTTAGTAGTAGTTAGTAGATCATTAACCAATGTGTTTTTTCATCTTGTTCTAGGACAAATAGCTACCCCGATATTATTATGTTGGGGGTATTGGGATCCCTATCTTGAGAGAAGAGGGGATATATTGGACACAAAGGTTCTAATGGATGACCAACGCGGTGGAAAAATGTAGGCCATATAGAAACATACCAGGAGAACACTATATTATCATGGTACTGAATGTCGTATTAATGGTACATACAGACATATTCATTGCAATAGGGTTTCTGAAACAGGAATACCTTTTGATTCATTGACATGCAATTTTTGTAAGATGATACCTAATTGTGATGACTTTCGAATGCGTTTATATCGTGAATTGAGGAGAAACATGAAAAGACATGGGAGAGATACAGGGAAAGGGAGAAGGTTGGACCCTTTGACTCAAACTGAACTCAAAATTGTTGCAAGAGATGCAAATGCTACAAATAGGTTAACAATGTGATCTCTTTGGTGGGAGAGGACAAAGGTTGCTTCACTATCAATTAGAACAAGGTCTCTAAGGGGAAAGTTGTTCGAATCTGTAGGAAGGAAGGATGTGTTCATGTTTTGCAAGGATGTGTGTGAGGCTCATAAGCAAGGAAAATTACAAGGTAAAGATGCAGTTTGGGAATTTGTTCAAGATATATTTCACAACCTAGTTCGTTCAAAGTCGGGTAGAAGGTATAGTGCATCCACTCAATCCATTTATGAGATTATTAAGTTATGGGTAAGTCCTAGATTACATATATTTATTAGCTTGAATATGGATGACCCTTCGATATCTACGACTTTAAGGCAAGTTAGAAAATCATTGACATATATCCCAAGGGAGCAAGAGTACATTTTTGAGACAATCGGAAAAGTTTATGCTTCCTATAAATTCAAACATTGTATAGGGGGCCCAATTCTCGTATGCCTTATTGAATATGAAATTATTGTGACATTAGAGGAAATTTGAAGTCTAAAATGGGCCTCCTAAGGAAAATAATAAAATAATATTTATTAATTTTGGACGAAGAAAGAAAAAAACTATTTTTTGTTCATATTTTCAACATATCTCTATGTGGTTTTACTCAAATTTCGAGTGGGATGGCTTGTTGGATGCGGAATTTAATTATGCATCCAGCAAGTATCCACACTACATACTTTTGACAGACCTCGCTACCCCAAAAGCAATAAATACCTGAAAAATGTTATGATGACATCATCATCACATTTTTTCAGGTATTTCTTCTTTTTGGGGTAGTAGGGTCTGTCAAAAGTATGCAATGTGAGTACTCATTGGATTCAAAATTAAATTCCTCATCCAATGATCCCTCCTGCTCAAAATTTGAGTAAAAACACAGGGCGATATGTTGAAAATATGAACAAAAAAGTAGTTTTTTTAATGACAAATATGTCAAGTCAGCCATTATGGTTGACTCACTTTATTGAAATTATATTGGTTCTTGAATTCCAACTCACAAGAATTTATTGTTGGCTCTTTTTCTTATAAGGCCCATTTTATACCCCAAATTTCCTCGAATGAAAAGTATGTCAGGTGGGTAGCAAAAAGTGATACATTGGTGGGTTTTTATGGTAAGAAAGAAGAACATAAGTGCCAACCACATTTCTTGGTGACATTTGGTGGGTCACTGCATGCTATGAGATTATTACATATGCCTTCAAGAATTGTGTGATTGGTCATTCTACACGTGTTATTATTGCAAACCCTTTACATGAGAAGATTCATCATTTGGTTGTGGTTGTTCATCCAACGTGCAACAGGTTTGATGTAAATTTTTCCATTGACAATGGGAAAAAGTAAAAGACCTATGGAAGAAACATGTGGAACATTTTTTAGGACCTATTATTGGTCACTCCTCAGATGGGGATAGTAGGAGAAGAATGCTTATGCTGAAGACTTATTACTCAACGACGGACATGAGATATCGAATTCCCTGGGAAGGGTAGAGGCTAAATGGGTTGTATGATGGCTTTAAAGTAATAGGACTTCATGACCAAGATTACATCCACAATGGAAAAAATATAGTGAATCCTTTGTTTAGTGGTCGACAAGATCTGATTGTTGGAGAAGAGTTGATTAGTTTTAACCATGTAAGAATGGTTTATAACAATTTTAAAGTGGATGACCACAAGCTTAAAATTGAGGATATGGAGAGGATTGATCGCTAAAACTGGGGTTCAACACAACGCATTGCTCCAAGGCATGTCTAGAGGTGCTTGATGGAAATGAGAAGTACATGTGGCAGGATAGAGAGGAAATCAGGTACAGAGACGTATATAGAAATCGTTGTTGACTATATTGATATTTTTTTGTCTCCTAGTTTGACTCTTTAGGAAAGAGTGCAAAATTATTCATGAGTCCATCATTTCTTCATGTTATGGTTATGTTGGTTCAGAGAATAAGCAAATATTAATGTCAACATTAATTTCATTAGCAGAGAGGCATATCAAGATGTGAAAATTTTTGCCACTTTGAGGTTTTGTTGGTGAGATTATTTTGTGATTAATACTCTAACTTGCCATGTGTATTGCACCTGACTAGGTTAGATGTATGTGAGAACTTATTTATCAAAGTCGATGGCATGTTTGGAGTAGAGAGAGAATGTGATTTCACTGACTTACTTCATGTTATTGGAACCCTTAATAGAGTTTCTAAAAAAGAATCAAATCCCCAAAGGCTTCGTTTCAATAAATCTCATAAGAAACAAATAAGTATCTGGAATAAATTGCATCAAAAAACCAGTAGAGGAAGGTGATGTCTTGTCACAATATGATTCAATATCCACAGATAATAAAATTATAGAAGCTCTCAAGATAGGATTGGACGATGCACAAGGAATTTTACAAGGTCTTGGCATGCAACCAAAAAGACACATAGAAGATTCTTGGTGGTTTAAACCATGGATAGAGGATCACAATGTTCCAACATTCGAAGATGTGGATGAAGTAGTTGATAATTCTCCACCGGGTCAGTCCACATCCATATTCCAATTTTTCTCTTTTATGGTACTCAATGATAGTGAATTGCAAACAATGGAAAGTGAGTGGAGGCACGAGTTGGATGGAATTCTATATTATGTTGATGAAAATGTAAACATAACTACAAAACCAGTGGTGGAGCTCAATGGCAAGGACATGTTCAAATCTTGTTTGGTTAGTCAATTGAATGGAAACCCGATATTATCGAAAGATAGATTGGCTAAAGTGAGGAATGGATTATACTTCAAGCAAGATGAGAGGGCCCCTAGAAAGAGTGTTGCAATTGGTTTTGGAATTGGATTAGATTGTGCGATGTTGTTTGAGAGAGAGTATATAGCTGTAGTTGAATGTACTACAAGAAAAGGTGTATCTCAAAGTACAAAGCACGTCGTTTCTTCTGGGACTTGGTACATTGCAAGAGTTCAAATAATAAGAAAGAAGGATGGTAATAGGGTGTTTGATTACCATAATGACATTAATCTTTTGGATAGGCCTCAAGGTGTTGAGCTTCAATGTTGTTGGTACAATAGAATAAAGGGGCAATGCATGTACAAGTATTCATACAACTTGAATATGTTATAGCAACGACAAACTTATCATACAATATCAAGAATGACAGATACAAGTTAGAAGAAAGCGACCACATAATTTTTGAGGATTTCATTAAAAATTTAAATAGGGTAAAGTTTTCAAACCATTATAATTTATCTTATCTTTTGTACTACTATCTTATAGCTTATTTATAAAGTATTTTTTTGCATTATCATTGATTCATTTGTATCAATTTTATACTCATTTTATACTCATTTTAATTTCTCTTATCTTCAAGTGCAGTGAATGGTTCGGATGTCAAATGGTTGGGATAACTCTATGTGAAGTTATCGATTGTCAAATATTTCTTTATGCGTTCTTGAAGCATGGTTCTTGAGGGTTATTGAATTGTTGGCTAGTTCAACAATTATGTTTAATATTACTTTTAAAAGGATGAAACAAGTTTTTGTTTGTCAAATTTTGGTGCACATGCCCATGTTAGAGTTTTCATATACTTTCTTTTGCTACTTCAATACTTAAATGGAATATTAATTAATGTGTGTTTCTTGAAATGTGTTTTCTAAATGTTTTCTTAAATGGAATATCAACAGTAGTAAATAACATATCTACATATAAATAACAGCAGTAGTAACAGAAGTAGAAAATATCATCCAGGATTGATGATCATCATGCCTGCAAAATAGATCGTCCTCAAGGCCACTTTACTTTTTTTCAACTACCAAATTAACAACTACTCATGTATGTTTTAACAAGTATTCACTTGATGGCATGTTTCTTTTCGCCAAAAATTCTACAAGCAAGGTCATTAATTCTCTCTTTTTCCTGTTTTTGCAGGAATGCCATGTTGCACTTTCCTTGCAAGAGAATCAAAGCATACATGATCTCATTCTAGCAAGAGTTATAGCAAAGGTAATTTCAAAACTTTTGCAGGCCTCTCAATGAAAGTTTTTGTTATTTCTTTCCAAGTTACATCTTATATCTGTTACCTTTTATTGTTAACATGAAAGGTCAGATGCCATAACTGTGACACGGTTTTCCACCTCTGATTAAGTGATGGATATTTGGCGGTCAAAGAGTCAGAAAGCATGTTGTAATACTTCCATAATTATATGAACTGTCTATGGGTCTATGTACTAGATTTTCATTTGTATTAAAATTGGTTAGGGTTGCGTGCTTGCATTGGTATTAAATGGGTTTGTGTGGATTTTTCTTGACTTGGGTTCCTATCAAATTGATTAGGGTTGTGTGCTTTGCTAATTTCAAACTACATCTATATCAAATATGTTTTGGTTTTCATTTCATGTTAAGTTAGTATGGACCCAGAACTTGGATGCTGTGGATGATATGTTTCTTTGTTTCTTTTGTGAAATATGTTATTTTTACTTCTATTGAAAAAAAATATTAGTACATGTAGCAAAAAATGGACAACAGATTGACTGTCATGGATTCGAAGACAGAAAACACAACAATAAAAAAATATCAACATGAAACCCAAGATATCAGTCCACTTATGTAAGTGGAGGAAGCCAAATTGATTATAAGCTAAAACAGAGTATGTTATATCATAATGAGGGTAGAATAGGCTGCAAAATTTCTTGTATTTGAATGTGGCCAATCTAGAAGGTCGTTAGGTCTAGAGTGACAATATTCCTTTCCCATTGAGAAGCTTTGTCCCCAAGGGTTGAGGACCAAAGAGGGTTTGAACTATGTGTCTTCTTCTTTCTACACTACTTTCATCCTTTGCTAGATAAAACATTTGCATGCACTTAAATGTATAGAAGCTTGGAGAAGAGGTTTTTTATGAGCTTGAATTAAATGTCTCACTTTTCAGTGCGGATCTGAAGCTAATATTGTGTGTGCAATTATATCTGAAATTCGGTGCCAAATAGCAAAAAAAATCATTTGATTATGTTAGCCTAATTGAATGTTGCTTCATGAAATCCCTTACAACATCCCTTGTTTTAAATCCTTCTGAATATTCTTCCTAAAAAAAAAGTGATAGCTCAATTTGAGCTTCTTAGACTAGTTTCCAACAAGAAAAAGATCATCTCAATTTGACCTTACAATAGAAATTTATAGCTTCTACAATTAGCATTTTTCTACCAAATAGAATTAAACCTGCTCTGATAGCTCCGCCAATGTACCTATAACTAAAATGGACACTACCATAACTTCAAATATTGATAGTAACATAAATAAAGAGGAAAAAGGAAAGTGTTGGGGATAGTTGCACCTAAGCTAGGATGCACCTGCAATTCCTGAAATATTGATGAAAAGATGGAGGAAAACATATCCAAAATGGTACTCAGTTTATTAACAACATCAATTCATGATAGAATTATATCATGAAATATATTACATTCATTTTAAACTTTTTTTTCTCATAGATAATGGACACATGATTTAGTCAATACTCATGTGCCACGACATGTTCTATATGGTTTTGTAAATGTATCCCTAGTTACGAATCTTTTTTTTCCATCTCACAGCTTTAGCTGAATTGTTAATCTAAGAAGAATTCTGCAAATTGCTAGCACTGTCAGGTGAAGGGACTTAATTCTAGAAAATGAAAATGTTGTATTGTGTAGCTTCAAATATTTTTAACATCTGATCAAAATATGTATATTGTTGGTTGTAGTAGCTTGATTGTAAATTTTGGATCATCCCATTCAGATCTGTTGTGTTCTGTGTTTACATTATAGTATTTTTTTATGTATTACATATACTATTGCAGACTCCAATTCTTCTCAAAATAATTTGTCTCTATTTGGTCCAATTCAGTTGTTGGTATCAGGGGGTGAGTGTTGTTTATTTATTGGTTACAGGCCTTCACTTTTGGTTTTATAATGAATTGATTTATATAAATTAAAATTATGTAGCTAGAAATGTATTTATAATGCAGGGAAAGTGAACTATGGATTTATATTGTTTATGTGGGATTTATTGAGCACAAATCCAAAGAATGTTTGAACTAAGGATACTTGTTTCTGTTTTTGCAGCTATGATCTACTAGGTCTCGAAGGACTTGCTCAAGCTTTATTCATATTTATTGGAAAATATGACGTCCCTAACTATAAATTTTTGGCCCTACCAATCAATTCTATGGTGAAGATGCATGTAAATCCTGAGGTATGAAGGTGGATTTCCAAAATATTGAACAAGCAGTGGGATACTCAGACTTAATTCACACTTAATTTTGATGTGCTTGTTATTTACACGTTATTTAGCATGCCTTACAATTTTGCTTCACTTTTTCTTATGCTTTTAAATCTTATTAACTGGCTAGGTGTTATTAGCTCATGGAAGCTCCATAGCACAGTCCAAGTTTTATATGATTACTAAAAGAAAAGGTATCTATTTTCACTCTCTTTTTCAGCCTCATGTTGTACAAGAATTGGCAAAAATGTATTTTCATATATTATTGGCAACAATGCTGATGGTAATAGTTCAGCAGTTGACAACAAAGTTGAGAAATCAGAGAAATTTTCAAGTTTAAATCACAATAGCCCATTCGACGTTTATGGTTTCAGATCTTAAAATTTTCTAGTGGAAGTGTTCTTTAATTTCGTCATGTTTTTGTGGAGTGCATATTAACTCATTAGGAAATTGTGACTATGGTTGATTCGAAAGATGGCTAGGGTGTGGAAATCTCTTATTAAAAAACACATTGTTGTGCACCTGTTGTGGTATGGAGTGGGTATGGATGTGGTATGTACCTTCCTAATATGGTGATGATAAAACTTACTATTGAGGTTTGGACCACTTATAAGTTATGGAATATATACCTTGAGAGAGAATATAATAGTCTCACCACAAGTTTGACACCTTCATATTCTTTACCCCTCTTGTTGACTCTTGATCATATGTTGACCCATAGCGTAGTCTGAGCTTGGAACCCCAATGCTCCAACACAACTGAAAACACCAACACAGTTGAAAACCCCAACTTCTCTTTCCAGCGCGGTGCTCCTCAAAGATTGTGAAAACCCTATGCTCTTGTGATGATTTCACAGTGCAGTATGAGCCTAGAACCCTAATGCTCCAACACAGCTGAAAACCCCCAATATAATTTTTGGGGTTTATTTAATAATTAAACCCTTGCGCGGTGCTCCTCCAACACGACTAAAAACCCTATGCCTTGGTGCTCCTCCAACACGACCAAAAACCCTATGTCTTTGTATGCTTTTCAGTTATAACTAGACAAAAGTGAGAAAAGATAAGTTCAAAGCATAATGTTCATCTCTTTCAACTTTTATAATCCCAAATGTGGACCTTTGGGAGTGTTAAAGTTGAAAGAGATGAACAATATGTGATCGGACTTGTGTGGACTCATATCCTTGCTGCACTGCTTGGGTGTGCTAAGCTGACTATAAGGAAGGTTTCACCTCTTATAGTGGATTATATTATTTGTTTTCTTTGTACTTTGAGTTAGATTTACTACTTTTGTTATTTATTGTCTTTGTATGCTTTTCAGCTTTAACACGAGGACCTTAGGGAGTGCTAAAGTTGAAAGGGATTAAAAATATGCTTTAAACTTATCTCATTTAGTGCTTTAAACCCTATGCCGTGATTCTCATCCACCATGGTCGAAAACCCTGTTCCTTGGTGATCCTCCAACTTATCTTGTCTAGTGCTTTAAACCCTATGTTTTGGTGCACCTCTAACACGACCGAAAATGAAAACCATGTGCCTTGGTGCTCCTCCAACACGACCAAAAAACCTATGCCTTGTTGGTACCTTGAGAGATAATATAACATCTTGACCACGAGTTTGACACCTTCGTCTTCTTGACCCCTCTTGTTGACTCTTGATCTTATGTTGACCCACAGCGCAGTATGATCCTAGAACCCCAATGCTCTAGCAAGACTGAAAACACCAGTTTGACCCTTGATTGGTCGTTATGCTAGCGCTCCCCCACTTGCGCTATGCTTGCGCTCCCCCACTTATTCTATGCTTACGCTGCTTCTCCACACCCCGCCAGTGCTACTCCTCCACCCACTTTTATAATAAAATCCTCAAGATATTATAATTTTTGTTAAACCCATAGAAAAAACCCTAGACCCTTAATATGACCCCAATATAATTTTTTTTAATAATTATAAAGCCCTCAATATGAACGGACGTGATATGGTATTGGTCCGTCAGCAACACCCCCATGGTTTCAAAGTTGAGTGGTCTAATATCTTTGTTGCGTTGTTTGAATGTACTAAGTTATAAGAAAGCCAAGGGCTTTGTATGGGATACAAACGGAGATCTGGTTCGTGCACATTTTGTGTGTGAAATTTCATCATTACGTGCTATTTTATCTATTGTTATATTTGTGTCTGTTGCTCCAGTAATTGGGGTTTCATTATGGTTTAATTTAAGCAGACACAAACACTCATACAGTGCAACAGATATCTTAGTCCACTAAAACCTGCTTAAACCACGGGGATTCCTAGCTTTGTTGCTCTGGTAACTAGGGATTCCTTGCTTGTCGACTAGGTAACTGAATGTATTCTCTCTGAGGTATGTCCTTTGTTCATGTAGTGAGTTGTCTCTTAATAGACAAGATCTTATCTAAAAAAATATTGCTGAGTATAAGGAAGGTTTCAACCATGTTTCAACTCTCCTAGTGAGTTCTATTATTTGTTTTCTTTGTACTTTGAGTTAGACATGAGTTATATTTACTACTGATGTTATTTATTGTATTTGTATGCTTTTCAGTTGTAACTAGACAAGAGTGAGAAAAGATAAGTTCAAACCATAGTGTTCATCTCTTTCTACTTTTATAATCCCAAATGTGGACCTTTGGGACACCTTTGGGAGTGCTAAAGTTGAAAGAGATGGAGACTATGCGTTCGGACTTGTGTGGACTGATATATTTGTTGCACTGTTTGGGTGTGCTAAGATGAGTATAAGGAAGGTTTCAAATCTACAGTCGGTTATCGTATTAGTTTTCTTTGTACTTTGAGTTATATTTACTACTGATGTTATTTATTGTCTTTGTATGATTTTCAACTTTAACACAGGGACCTTAGAGAGTGTTAAAGTGCAAAGAGATGAAAACTATGCTTTAAATTTATCTTGTCTAGTTAAAATGATACTATTTTGTTTCTAGTACTATTTTGTCATCGTTTGTCATGGTTTATGTCTGTTTGAGATGACTTGCAGTTGCTTTGATGCCTATTTATAAATTAAATTTTTAATTTAACATGAGAGACGGATTCAGCAGTTGACAACAAAGTTGAGAAATCAGAGAAATTTTCAAGTTTAAATCTTGATAGTCCATTCGATGTTTATGGTTTCATATCTTAAAATTTTCCAGTTGAAGTGTTCTTTAATTTCATCATGTTTCTGTAGAGTGCATATAACTCATTAGGAAATTGTGATTGTTATTGATTCGAAAGATGGCTAGGGTGTGGAAATCTCTTGTTATAAAACTCATTGGTGTGCATCTGCTGTGGTATGGAGTGAGTATGGACGTGGTATGGACCTTCCTTATATGGTGATGATAAAACATACTGTTGTGGTTTGGAACACTTATAATTTATGGACTATATACCTTGGTGATACCTTGAGAGATAATATAATAGTTTGACCACGAGTTTGAAACCTTCATCTTCTTGACCCCTCTTGTTGACTCTTGATCTTATGTTGACCCACATCGCAGTCTGAGCCTGGAACCCCAGTGCTCCAACACGGCTGAAAACCCCTAATATAATGTTTTGGGTTTTTTTAATAATTAAACCCCCTACTCGGTGCTCCTCTGACAAGGCCAAAAACCCAGTGCCTTGGTGTTGTGGTTTGGAACACTTATAACTTATAAGTTATGGACTATATACCTTGGTGATACCTTGAGAGAGAATATAACAGTTTGACCATGAGTTTGACACCTTCCTCTTCTTGACCCCACTTGTTGACTCTTGATCTTATGTTGACCTAGAGTGCAGTCTGAGCCTGGAACCCCAATGCTCCAACATGGTTGAAAACCCCCAATATAATGTTTTGGGTTTTTTTAATAATTAAACCCCTGCGCGGTGCTCCTCCAACATGGCCGAAAACCCACGAAAACCCTATGCTCCCTCCCATAGAATGAAAACCATATGCATCTCGTTGGTTTGTAATAAAACATCCCCCAACATATTGGGGTATTTATATAGTAAATAATATAATCCCTTATACCCTTAATACAACCCCAATATATTGCTCTTTTTATAATTAGTAAGCCCCCAATTTGAACGGACGTGGTATGGTATTGGTCCATCAAGGAAACCCCCGTGGTTTCATACTTGAGTGGTCTAATATCTATGTTGCATTGTTTGAGTGTGTTATGTTGTAAGAAATCCATGGGATTTGTATGGGCTACAAATGGAGATCTGGTTTGTGCACGTTTTTTGTGTGAAATTTCATAATTACTTTATATTTTATGGATTGTTGTTTTTGGGTCTGCTGCTCCAGTAATTGGGGTTTCCTTACGGTTCACTTTAAGTAGACCCAAACACTCATATAGTGCAACAGAGATCTTAGTCCACTTAAACCTGCTTAAAGCACGGGGATTCCTTGCTCTGCAACTCCAGTAATTAGGGATTCATTGCTTGTCGACTAGGTAATTGAATTTATTCTCTCTCAGATATGTCCTTTGTTCCTGTAGTGACTTGTCTCTTAATAGACAAGGTCTAATCTCAAAAAATATTGTTGAGTATAAGGAAGGTTTCAACCATGTTTCAACTCTCCTAATGGGTTATATTATTTGGTTTCTTTGTACTTTGAGTTAGACACAAGTTATATTTACTACTGATGTTATTTATTGTCTCTGTATGCTTTTCAGTTGTAACTAGACAAGAGTGATAAAAGATAAGTTCAAAGCATAATTTTCTCCCCTTTCAACTTTTATACTCCCGAATGTGGACCTTTTGGAGTTTTAAAGTTGAAAGAGATGAACACTATGCGTTCGGACATGTGTGGATTGATATCTTTGCTGCATTGTTTGGGTGTGCTAAGCTGAGTATAAGGAAGGTTTCAACTCTTATAGTCAGTTATCGTGTTAGTTTTCTTTGTATTTTGAGTTAGATTTACTACTGTTGTTATTTATTGTCTTTGTATGATTTTGAACTTTAACACAGGGACCTTAGGGAGTGTTAAAGTTGAAAGAGATGAAAATTATGCTTTAAACTTATCTTATCTAGTTAAAATGATAATATTTTGTTTCTAGTACTATTTTGTCATGGTTTATGTATGTTTGATATGGTTTGCAGTTGCTTTGATTCCTATTTATGTATTTCAGTTGCAGTTGCAGTTTTATTACTTGGTCCATAGGTTATGTTTATTAATGTTTTGATACCCTATCTTAAGGAGTATCTAGATTATAAATTAAATTTTTTATTTAACATGAGAGACGGATCCATTTCGTGGTCTACTGCTCAGTGTGACTGAGATCTCTCCCTCTGCGTGATCTTTGCACAATCTTTATTGTTCCTCCATGTGATCTCTTGCTGCACCACCCTCGTGACTGTGCTTTCCTTGTTACACCTTCCACGTGGTCACTTTGCACTAGTGTGACCGTGATTCTATTGGATTGTGGGTCCTTTCCCAACGTGACTGTGGCATGTTTCTTGGGTGTACTGTGGGTTCTTCCACAGTATAATTGTGACTCTCTTTCTTGGTGGAATGTGGGTCCTTAAACACGGCCGAAAAACATGTGCCTTGGTGATATCTTAAGAGGTCCTTCTCTAGCATGACCGTGATCTGTTTTCTTGGGTGGAATGTGGGTCCTTCACCAGTGTGACCATGATCTATTTCTTGGTGGATTGTGGGTCCTTCACCAGCATGACTGTGATCTATTTTATTGAGTGGAATATGGGTCCTTCCCTAGCATGACCGTGATATTTTTTTTGGTGGACTGTGTGTCCTTCTCTAGCATGACCATGATATGTTTTCTCAGGTGGACTGTGGTTCCTTCCCTAGTGTGACCATGCGATGATCATGAGCCTATTTTCTTGTGTGGACTGTGGGGTCTTCCCCAGGGTGAAAGTGAGTTTCACTTTATGGGTGGACTGTGTTTTTTCAAGCATGACTGTGTGTCTCTGCAGTATGTGACTGCATCCTTACCCAGCATGATTGTGTGTCCTTTGTCAGCATGACTATACTGGGTATGAATGTGCTTCTTGATTAAGAATTATGGGTCAGTATGCTTCTGCTTTAACCCTCTCTGGATCTCTCTTAAGGTACGTAAATTGTTTGTCTAGATTGACTTGTCCCTTCGGTGACAAGATCAAATCTGAAAAATCTGAGTATATGGTTGATTCAAATATTGGTTATGATTATTTACTATTTACATCTACTGTACATTATTTTATCATGTTGTTACTGTACATGGCATTTGATGATTCTTGAGGACCAACTTTAACGTAGTGAATAATGGAGCGTTAAGTTGAAAGAGATGAAAATTATGTTTGTTTATTACAGTTCAAATTTTATTAGAGCATTATTGTTCTGAATCTAATTTTATATGTTCATGCATTAAATTTTAATACTTAAATTAAAAAATCCTCTAACCCTTAAAATTCAACATCGAGTGCTTTCGAGACATGTACATGGCATATTCCATGCTTGGTTTTTACGTTTTTTGTTATTTGGCTTTCCTTTTTATCCTTGTTTGGTTTTATTGAAAAGTATTGATTTTATTGAAAAGTATAGGAAGCTTACTTTATAATTTTCTCTTTTCCTTTAATGACACATCTAATTCTCATGTCCATGATATAAGAATAAGTGCTAATTTTACTTTTATGTCAGATATTACTCGTTTACCATATGGCACTTATGTAGGTTTTGAGCTGTAGTTACCATAACACAAATAGGATATGGATGAGAATACGTATTCTAGTTTTTACATTTCTTTTTGGATATGATACATCTGGATATGGCCTGGAGGTGCAGTTATTAGTCAAGCAGAAAGTTGGTGGTTGCATATGCACATTATTGGAGATATTAACTCAGCATTCAGGCAGACTTTCAAGGGCTATGTTCACTATGCATGGACATATGTTCCACAATATCTGAGGTATGTGATATCCAGACTCTGTTGAATAAAGAAGCGAATTAAATATGAGGTTTGGATTGTTGCGAATCCATTTTTTAAGATTGTCACTGTAATACTGTTTCATGTGGATGCCCACACATCTAATATTGAAATCAAATATGTTTGTAGAGTTTAGATGTCTTGTTGAATGTCTTTATTACTATTATATTGTCAGATAACAGCTTTATTAATGCATTTTCTTATAATGTGATATTTAGCACGACAATTGCTTTTGTTATTTACTAAACTGAAGGACCTGCAGTAGATTTTAGAAATCCCTTCAATCCCATTGAAGAACATAAGGTTTCAACTAAGTACTAACTCAGAGGTAATATTCCTAGACTCTTTATATGGTATCCTATTTATGGCAATTTTATTTTGGAAGTAATATAAAAACTGGACTTAATTAATGTCGTTGCTCAGTCAAAGTATTACGGGTCCTCAGTTAATAGCATAATAATAAATAGTGTAAAAAAATTTTGTTATCAATTCTAAAAGATTTAATGTGGAATTCCTATTGTTATTGGTAGAATCTTAACATAGTCTATTGTCTTTAGACTGTCCTATTTGTGATGATTGATGAAGGATGTAAATTTTAGAATTAACATGCTTGCTTTTGATATAAAATAAACATCTTAGATTTGTTTGAGTATGTTTATGTCCCAAATATTTCAAGGAATTGTCTAATATGTAAACTGGGACATTGATTCAACTTGGACAAACCAAAATCCTTGCAAGTCTTTGTCCTCATATGACAAGGCTAGTAATTCTGGAAAATATAATTTAGAGACTTTGTATCTGATGTATTAAAGACTAATATGATCATCTTGGATTGCAGATTCAGGCAGTTGCATTTTATTTTCCACCATTTGTTAAGAAAGCACTGTAGTCTTTAGGGTTTAGGGTTTTAACCTTTAGGACTATAGGGTTTTGGAAGTCTTTCCATTAAAAAACAATTTTTTGGGGGATCGATGGGTCAATAAAGAACTGGAAGTTTTGGGATCTGTTTCAAAATTTCAAGATCCACTTCATTTTTCATGGGATCTGTTTCATAGGCTCAAGTTCCATTTCCTTCTCTAGGGGATCTGCTTCCATGGTGGATTCGAGGTGGATCTTGGTGGATTTGGATCAAAGCCACTTATCCTACACACAAGGGTGGCACATATGGTATCACAGGTGGTGGTAGACCTGCAAATTTATTTCATTTTCATTTTGATCATGATATTAGAATGAAATTTTGACATGTTGTTTCCTATCCACTTTACAAACATAGACATATCTCCCATTGTATGATACTCTTTGTTAATGGTTTTAAGGCTTCGGGTATATTATTTCCCCTGATATCTAATGCATGTTACACGAAACATACCCATTTTCCTTTGTTAGGAAAAAACTTTAGCCAAAACTCTATGTGTTCTCCATCCATGTGTAGTTTTCAACTACATGATTAATTGTCCATCCACCTTTATAAATTTCTTTGGAGATTTTTTAGTTTCATGTTGTCAAATTATCATAGTGGCCACACCACTCACTAAATGGGCTGGGAAACTTTTAGACTACAAGTTGAGAGTTGCTTATGTTATTGGGCATGTTTTTAGGGATTTTGATGTTAATATTGAGTGTTTAGCCATGTTTTGGACATCATGTAGAACCTTGATGTGACTGTCCATTGTTGAGAGGAAAAAGGTCAAAAAATATCTCTATTTGTCAATTGAATTTAGCAATATTTGTGTAGATATACTCTCAGTTTTATCAAGCGTTTGGTGTTTTTGCTCTTTCTTTTGAAAAATAGTCAAGTAGTGTCAAATAGTGAGTGTTTAGCCATGTTTTTTACATCATGTAGAACCTTGATGTCATTGTCCATTGTTGAGAGGAAA
The DNA here is from genome assembly GCA_001517045.1 of Pseudotsuga menziesii. Classification (NCBI taxonomy): domain Eukaryota; kingdom Viridiplantae; phylum Streptophyta; class Pinopsida; order Pinales; family Pinaceae; genus Pseudotsuga; species Pseudotsuga menziesii. The sequence continues at coordinate 721,965 of LPNX011209181.1, read as the reverse complement.
AATTTCAAAGGAAGAGTGGCAAACTAGTGTTATGGATGGATGTCCATTGGGTGGAGGTTGACCATGTTAAAATCAATGCCAGACTGTTTATTGGTTGTCCTTTACATATTTTATGAAAGGTATACTGGACAGAATTAGAATAAATTTCTTCAGCTTCTTATGGAACGGAAAAAGACAAAAAGAAGTGAAGTGCCTGGTCAAATGGAGAGATCTAATGCTCTGGTAGTGTTGGAGAGAATTGTTTTTTTTATGATAGCAGAGATCGAATGCTCTGGTAGTGTTGGAGAGACATGTACTATGTATGTTATGATTTCTTCTTGAAATATCGCATATAAAGATTTTTTTCTTGGAAAAATACTATATATGTGTGTGTGTGTCTGTGTGTGTAGAGAGAGAGAGAGAGAGAGTTCACAAAATACATGAATGATGAAATAAAACTATTTTACTAAATATCCACTTTTAGAACTAAGCAAGTTCCAAGTATATAGTCCAATTATGAAATCAAAATATTGTAATATGGCAATATCACATAGAGTATTACTTAAAGTTTATATACAGAAAACTACTAGGAAACATTTATTATAGGCTTTCCCAAGGCTCTTGTGCTAGTTCCCATGTCTGAAATGATTCCTATAGACAAATGAGGCAAAGTGCAAGTTTTGGTAACATAGCAAATAATCCATTTCTCTTAAAAGAAAACAATTCCAAATTGCTCCAACAATCAAAGTAACATCACATTTTGGACATCATAATGCATACCTAATAACAAAGTACAATTTTTACAACCAAGAACAAGGAGTTGTTCAAAAAACTGTGTCAGACAATTTAGCTTGTCTTTCTTCCCTTAATACTAATGGTCCTCTTTTTCTATCTGATATATCTCAATTTGAAATAAATCAAAGGGACTAAATCATAAGGGAAGAACATTGAGGTTGTAATTTCAAGTTTGATGGATCTTGATTGCTAGAGTTCTGGTCCTATAAGATGCTCTCATTTACAATTCAAATTTTAGTGCATTTTTTGTTACAGGTCCTCTATCTAAAGCTGAATGCTATGAAGAATTCAGCAAAAGGGGGTGTCCATTGTGTTTGACTATTTTTGATAGCCCTGCAGCAGCAACCATTCATCAGGAAACATGCCTAATGCAGTATGCTTCACCTTCTGTAAGTGAATGCCTTTTTTGGTTTATGGTGTGCTTAATAATAGACTGTAGAGTGTTCCAGTTTTAGTGCTTTCTTTACTTAGTTTGTCAGTGAACCACAACAGTCGTGAAAATATGAGGCCTAATCTTCCATGTTAGCTCTTTTTGGCTCGTTATTGGAGGTTCAAGCTGGTTCTCTTTCTCATGCTAATAATCTTTTCCAAGCTGAAAAGAGTGGTCCATCTTTTGTTGTTGCTCTAGATTGTGAGATGGGAAGCGATGGACAGGATGGTTCACTTGACCTCTGTGCCATAGTCTGCTTGGTTGATGAAGAAGAAAATGTGATTTTTCAGACATACGTGAAGCCACATCTTCCTGTCACAGATTACAGGTGACAAATCAAGGACTACCTTGCTGATACAAAAATGTAAATCTGTTGTTTTAAGATAGTTGCAGGAAATGTGATATATTGAGTAAATATCTTGTATAAAATCAGCTTGGAAATTATATATTCTAGACTTGGTAAGTTGTGAAGTGTCATTTTGTTTTGCAGGTTTGACATAAATGACATAAAAGCAAAGCTTCTTGTAGGACATGGCCTATACCATGATTTGCAATGCTTAATGCTTGAATACCCTAGTAATCTCACCATGTATTCTATGTTTTCCAAATTTTTATATTTCTTGACCCTTTAACAACAAAATATAGAGTATTACCTTGCTCCTATTTTATTTGTGATATAATTGTAATGTATATTTTCATAAAATAATGTACAAGAGTGAGACAAGACACATACAAGATAAGTTTAAAGCATAATTTTAATCTCTTTCAACTTAAACACTCCTGAATGTGGAACTTCGGTACTGTTAATGTTCAAAGAGATGAAAATTATGCGTTCAGACTTGTGTGGACTGTACATTATTTTATCTTCTTGTTACTATACATGGAATTTGATTAATCTCAAGGACCAACTTTAACGCAGTGGCTAATGGAGCATTAAGTTGAAAGAGATAAAAATTATGTTTGTTTATTACAGTTCAAATTTAGTAGAGAAATATTGTTCTGAATCGGATTTTATATGTTCATGCATTAAAGTTTACTTCTTAAATTAAAAACTCCTCTAACCCTTAAACTTCAACATCAAGTACTTTGGATACATGTACATGGCATATTCCATGCTTGGTTTTCATGGTTTTTGTTATTTTGCTTTCCTTTTTATCCTTGTTTGGTTTTCTTGAAAAGTATAGGAAGCTTAATTTATAATTTTCTCTTTGCCTTTAATGACACATCTAATTCTCATGTCCCTAATCTATGAATTAGTGTTATTTTTCCTTTTATGTGAGATATTACTTGTTTACAATATGGCACCTATGTAGGTTTTGAGATGGAGTTAGCAGAACATAAATAGGATATGGATGTGAATACATATTCCGGTTTTTAGATTTCTTTTTGGATATGATACATCTGAATATGGAATATAAAATAGTAAATATAAAATTTTTGATATATATATATGAAATTAGTCTCATATCTGTATATTTATAAAAATATGCCCATATCTTATATGTACATATAAATATATGGAGATATGTATGAGAATAGGAGGCTGACAAGGCCATTTCAAAAATACATACTCACATTTCTAAATGTGTTCCCCTATACTCAGAATGTACTCACGTTTGTTTGTGTACTAGTTGATGTTTAAACTTTGCTTACCTCTGAAAGAATGCCTTTAGTTATTATGAAAGGAATGCGATCTCTAGGATGTTGATCATTGTGGGTGAAGTAATGTGCATCCACAATATAGATCGAAATAAGCAAGGTGCATTGTAGAATGCATGTGCGGTATCATGTCAATATACTAGGTAGAAATATAAAGGGGTATAAAAAATGTAAATGAAAAAATGGATAGGGGTTTTTTAAATTGGGAAGGCATATTGGGAGGGGGCTAAAAAAATGATTTTGGGTGGTATTTTCCAATATTTTTTGAAAATAGGGGTATTGTTTCATATGCCACGAACAAACGTGCTATGGCATGGTTTCACTACTTGTGAAGACCTCGTGAGAATAGAATGGTTTGTACTCTAGTATCCCCTTTCCTAGCATAACTCTCTAGTCTCAAGTCTCTAGTCCAAGTGAAAAATGAAATCAAGTGTGAACCCCTATTGGAAAAACATTCAAATGGAAGGATGGCATCATCCCATAGCCACCCAAACAGATATACTAAATGAAAACATTCTAAGATTAGAAGAGAAATATGAAGATGCAAGAGGCATTGTGACTATTGTCGTGAAAGTGTAGTTTTGGCCATGAAGAGATGAAAAACATGGAAAAAAAATTGGGATCTGAACAATGCAAGGAAATTAAAGGCAACAAAAAGGAAAATGGTTCCAATGAAAGCATAACTTTGAAAGCACAAGGTACATAAGTTAGTTTTAGTATTACTAAAGAGCTCTCTTAAAACAAATCAAGTGACTACTATAAAATAAGACACTATGGAGCAATAATATGAATAAATTGAAAAGTAAGATCTCTTCTATATGACACCTATAATAATATAAAAAAAATATAAACAACATGAACTTGATTCATTATCTATATAAAAAATAAAATGGTTTAAAATTCTATAATACTATATACTAAAAAAATATAAACAACATGAACTTGATTCATTATCTATATAAAATATAAAATGGTTTAAAATTTTATAATACTATATACTAATCATAATGGTCCATAAATATAACTCAAACAAAATCAGCAAAACCCTTATATTTGATTCTCTTAATAATGGAACTAAAACAAAATCAATAAAAACCAAAAAAAACTAATATAATTGATTGTGAAGTAAAGTGAATTAAAAACAATATTAAAATTTGAAAAGTGAGTTCTTTTTACTCTAACACAATAAGTAATATTGTTTTGTTATTACAAAAACAAATGGCAAGTTTTCATGGTCAAATTCCACACACCCTTTTAATCTACAAATTAAGAAGTCTAAGTTAAGCCAACTCCTTATTGCTTTGCCCATGGTTTCCTTTGAGAATACTTACTCACCAAACCTTACCGTCTTTTGACTGTTTATCCTGCGTATGGTATCCTCCTATCCTCCTTTTAGTATTTGTTTTATTTTCTTAATAACATACGCTTCTATATTTAAATACATATGTTCATGATTGCTTGAATGTTGTGAAAAAGAAGTTTGCAACTAATTGTTTAACTTTACACATTTGTTTTCTTAATAACATACGTGTTTTCTATGTTTTAACTTGTAAATTCAACCTTTCTTAAACACTTCGATCTTTACACCATAGTAGCATAATAGGTCCGAATTGGGATTTTCTATGTGGAATTTTCGAATTAACTCGGAAATAGTGCACTAAGTGGACACATTATAAAAATATTTTTGGTTGGAAATTGAAAGCCCATAGGTCGACGAAAAATTGTAAATTTTATTATAACACATTTAAAGCTTTAAATTTTTAATAACTTATTATTATATGTATTATACTACACTGAGCTTTGAAAACGTGACACTGCGCACTGCGAATTGTAGACGAGAATTTGTTAGTTTCTAAGTTTTCTGGTTCGTCTGGAGGTCGAGCCCCGGGGTTCCTCGTCAGCAGGTCGTCTGTTCGGCGTTGGGCGTCAGCAGGTCTCTGTCGGGCATCCGCAGTTCTGTTCAAATTTCCAAAAGTTCAAACTTTTTGATAATTATTAATATGAATAATGATATTATGGTTTACGTTTTTGTTATATTATTTTTTTATATTAGGGTTGCTGTTAAGTTATAAATTTTATAAGTTATAAATTTTTTAATTTTAAATGTTTTATATTAAAATTGGAGTTAAATTCTGAATTATATATATTTGGAATATATTTTTGAAAAGTTATTTAATATATTTTATATATATATTTAAAAATTTATTTGATATATCTTTTTATTTTTATAGTGTTTTACTTTAATTAAAAAATTTATTTGATATTTTTTTATATATTTTTTATTTAAATTATGAAAAATATATGTTTTTAAATTTATAAGTAACCTACTTTTGTATTTTATCCACACTAGATTTTTTTCACTCAGTATTATTTTTTCAGTATAGAATCCAATTCGTATCCATATTAGTACCGTTCCTATGCTTTACACCTACACGTAATTGGATAAGTTTACATTTTAATTATTTGTGGCAAATGCTGTAGTATAAAAGTATTTATGTGGAAAAAGAATTCCAAAAACATTGATTTGGAAAGATTTCAAATAAGAATTTGCATTAAATTGAAGAATGTATATTAAATGGAATTTATTTTTGGAATTGTAATTATTTATTATTTATTTTGTAAAAGAAAAATAAATTTAAAATTTATTTTAATATAGTTTAAATATTTAAGGTAGAGGCTTTCTCTTTGACAATGGTCTCAATTGAATAATTTTTTTAAAAAAATATTTGTTTATATTACTATTATAAAATCAATTTCCTTAAGGTTGATTTTCTTAAAAAAAATTATGTATATTTAATATTAGTATTTATTTAAATAATTGTTTTGTTATTATTCTAATATATTAATATATTTAATATTAGAATTTAGTCTCTGGACGTTAACCATCACGAAGTTAACCATCACCATCATCGTCATCATCATATAATAATCAATTGGGTGTAACTTTTAAGTAAGTAAGAGAAAAAGATTGGGTGAATTCCATTTACTCATAGGCAAAGTACCATGTGTCATGTCCAGCTAGCTTTGGCTTTTATTTCCTACTTAATGATTTTTTTTAATTACATTTTTATTTCTTTCATGTTAATTTTTATCCAATTTATTAAGATGTTTTTGTTTCACATTATTAATTTTAAACCTATATAAAAACTTTGCCAATTCATAAATTGAATTGATTTTCAATTATAAGTTTTTTAAATAATGTGATTTAATTTTCTCAATTTTATTATAAACATTTATTTATTTTCAATATATTATATCATAATTTGTCAGTTTTATTTAGTGTCAATATATTATATCATAATTTATCATTTTTTATAATTGTTATTGGTTTATTATATATTTTTATAATAATAAGTTGTTTGTAATAATAATAATAATATTTTTTTCAAAGACACAACAAAGCTAGACCAATTTGGTATATGCAATCCTCTTCTTTGTAAGATAAGGGACCCCTTATGCCACGCAATTTAAGTGCTAAATTCAATAAAGGTGTACATACCCTACCCCTCTCCAAGTTTGAACCTATAACCTTCAAAGAAGAAACACATGTACTTAATCGTTAGGCCCACTCAAATTGTACCTTTGTTCCATATCATGTCCATATAGCTCCCACTCAAAGTGCGGCGAAGGCGAAACCTAGGGTTTCTTTGGCATCGAGCTCCCATGGCTCCTGTACTTGCGGCTTTAGCAGTGTATTGGGGTTTTGGACTGGTTGGTGGCTATGCCGGGTTTCTTACACCTTTCCTTTTCTTTTTTACCCGCTAGCAGTTCCTTCGGCGTGGTGGAGCCTTTCTCGGTGTCTTGCTGGTGCATTATTTGGATTTGTTGTCGGGTATGTATGGCTATAGAAGCTTCTTTGCATAGGGGTTGACTTTGGGGCTCATGATTCTCGGTGATGGTCTGGTGCATAGTTGATAGTGTCGATGATAGCTTACTCGAGACTGACGAGATTTGCTCTTATCTTATCCTTTGATAGCTCTGGCGCTTGTCGGAAGACTGCACTGCAAGTTTGACTAGTTTGGGGAGTGGCGAACATCCTTGTGACGGGAACTGGTTTTTTATCTTTGGTACCGAGGTTTCTTCTTTGCCTGGGCTTGCGGCATGTGTTTCTTGGACCGGGGAGCGATGAAGCCCTAGCATTGAAACAGCTTTACGGCACTGGGTATCTATTATGTGGTGTTCTTTGGACCAGTTTGTGGTTTTCCTGTGTGGTGGGGTATCCCGGAGGCTATTGGGGTCTTTCTTGTCCCTTTGTCGAGGTCTTTTTTTCTTATAGACCATCTTCAGAAACCTTGTTTGGCATTGTTTTGACTGGAGGGTTGATGATTGTAACCCTTATTGGTTTCTGGAGCTTGTCGGTACGCCTGCATTGCTGACCGATCTGTGGTGCGGGAGGGGTGCTGGAACGTGATGCTCCCTTTTCGGTACTCTCTGATGATCGATTGTTGTTGATGCTACCGATCGACGAGCTCGTATCTTTCCGGCTCACGACTTTGCAGTCAGGTTTACCTGACTCTAGGTAACTCTGTAACGCTTTCTGACTGTTTTTTTTATTATTGTTTCTGGTTGGGGTTTATGTGGCTATCCTTGGTGGGGTTTTTTATGGGTCAGATAGCCACAACCCTATATGGAGTTCACCCTCTTATGAGGGTTAGTACCAACCATTAAAAAGTGGGAATGTCCTTTTCGTTTTTTTTTTTCTGGTACTGTTTGCGATTACTGGGGTGGTATATTTGTTTTATGGTTGTTTCCTTCTGGCTGTAAGTATTGGGTTCTTGGTACTTGCGTGTTTTCTAGCTGCTTTTATATTATGGTTGCTTTGGGCGGTGAGCACTTGATTGTGGAGCTTTGAGGTTGTGTTTATTTGCCTCCTAGTATTATTTTTTATTTTTAAATTTATCTTCGTGTATTTTCCTTTAAATGTGGTAGGGTTTGTACCCTGATTGGTGGGCTGTCTGGTATTTGACCCTTATGCTCACGGGTTTGACCATCTTACTTTCTGTTGGTTTCTTTTTGTTCTATCTTAGTGTGGGGCCTGGGGTTGTATATCTCGGCTGACAGATTATTTTGGGTCGTGGTTTGGATGTTGTTGTTGTGTTCCCTCTAGGTGTTATTTAGTTAACCCGTAGTGTATTTGGGTCGCCTGGTTTGGTCCACTCCTGTATTTCTCTTTATCCACCCTTGATTGGGGTTGACTCAGGGGTGGTCACGAGTATTGGTAACCCCACTGTTTTGGGCTGCTCCTTTGTCTGCCACCTGTGTAAGACTTTTGCTTTATCCCTCTCCTTTGGGATATGGAGGGCCCGACTGTTTGTAGTAAGCCTACACATCCTGGGAAGGGACGGCTACATTATACATCACGTCGAAAGGCTAAATCCCTTAAGGCCTCAAAACATAAACCTTGGTTCGTTCTTGGACATGATGTATATATGGACAAGGTGGAAACCCTATGCCGTAGGGCGCTGATCGGTAGGCTAGAGTATTGCACCATGTCGAAAGAGGGTTGGGTTGATTAGGCAACCTTACACTAGAAACCTCTCATTCATTATGTACCCTCGATTAGTCTACTAGAAAATAGATGGTTGGTTTTTGTCTTCATAGAAGACTCTGATGCTTCCCTTATTCTGGATAAAATTTGGTTAGTACTTGATGGTTCTTTAGTTATGAAGAAGTGGCACTTGGGTTTTGACCCTCTAACTAAAAGAGTGACTATTAGACATCTCTGGGTCTTGTTGCCTGCTTTACCCTTTCCTCTCTGGAATAAGGATGTCCTTATAGATCTGGCCAACCTTCTCAGTCGATTTGTGGCCCTTAAGAGAGACTTCCATATTATTTATGATAAAAGAATTATTTATGATAAAAGAATGGCAAAGGTACTGGTTGAAGTGGATATTACCAAGGGTCTTATATCTGAAATTGCTATTGTGTGTGGTGACATTGTTATCACCCAAAGATTGGATTATCTGCATATGTCGTTCAGGTGTAACTATTGTCATGAAACGGGACACCTCTAGAATACCTGTCACAGTCTCCATACTGGTCTACCTATCATGAGTCATTTTAATTTCATACCTGTTCCTGATCTGCCCCATCCTGAAACTTGTTCCTAGCCTACTGCTCTCTTGGAGGACTCTACTGATCTTATTTATAATTCGTCATCTCCTTCCTCCTTTGATGACCTCTCGAAAGGTCAGTTGATGTACATTGAAGACATGGAAGTTGTTGCTCTTCATTCCCGAGTAGAACCTATGGAGAACTTGGTCTCTTCAGCTCTAGATTCATCTTCTGAGCAGGCTAATGCTGTTGGCCCTCCTCCCCTTACCCTGGAGCACTATCCCTCTCTCCCTCTGAGCTCTTCTAGACTGTCCTCTTCTACCTCCCCTTCTTCTCTTGTTGGTTTCTCTGTGCCTATACCTTTAACCACTTCTTCTAGTCCACCTGAAGCTCTGACCTTCCAGGACCCTTCTCCCCTTACAGCCCTCTCAATCTTTTCAGACAAGACTCCTTTATCTCCCTCCACCTTACCTTTGGACTCTATCCGGTTTAAAAATGTGACCATCAGAAAATCTAAGAAGCCTCCTCGGGAAGGAACTGGGGACTCGGGGACTTACACCCCTCTCTCGACTCGTTTAAAGCAAGTGGCCAGACACTCTCCCTCCTCTCCTGTTTTCTCTCAGGTACTTAGAGCAAGCACACCTGTGGATCCCCCCTCTCCATGAAAATTTTATCCATGAATGTCTGTGGGTTTGGGGGGTTAGCCAAACAAAAATCCCTTAGTGTATTATTATCTAACCTTAGACCTGATATGATTCTCTTACAAGAGACGATGTGTTGTCATGCTCAAGCTCTTTACCTGTTCTCCAAACTTAAGCCTGGTTGGGAATTCTGTGCTTCTGATGCTTTCAGTCTCTCTGGTGGACTGCTTGTTGGTTGGGACCCTCACTTGGTCCGTTGTAAGGCTTTTTCTTCTCTGGCTGGTATTGTACTTAAAGCAAATTTTAAAGGTCTGGCTAATACTTTAACTGTTATAAACTGCTATGGTCCCTATATTCAAAGAACTACCTATTGGAACATTTTGGTGTCTAGAGGGCTTTTGGGATAGCCTAATTTACTACTGGCATGGGATCTCAACTTCACTTTATCTTATGCTGAAGTCTCGAGGCTTAAATCTAGGCTGGATCCCTTGGCATCCTTCTTCTCCCAGCTTATCTCTGGAAATAAGTTGGTTGATCTTTCTATGTATCCTCCTGCCCCTACCTGGAGAAATGGGCGCTCGGGGGCTGCTGGTATAAGAAAAAGGTTGGACAGGTTCTTGCTTTTCAAGTCTCTTCTTCCTAGTTTTTCCTTCTATAGGACCTGGGCTACTCCATCTGATGTATCAGATCACTACCCTATTTGTTTGGAATGGGGTCCGAAAAGTTGCGCTCTTTGTAGGCCTTTCAAATTTAATAGAGCTTGGTTGTTGGAGGAGGACTTTGCACATTTGGTATTTTCCTCCTGGAAGGCTCCTCTAGATTTTATTGACTATTTCCATATGGATGTACTCACCTTTAAGCTGCGTAGACTTAAAGGATCTGTGAAGGACTTGGAAAGGGTGAAGAATCTTGAAAGGAAGCAGCAGCTTCTGGATATAAATGAAGGTATTTCAAATTTATTACTGGAAGACTCTGGTATTTTATCGGCTCCAAATGTTGAAAAGTGGAAAACTCTTCAGGAAAGGAAGGGTAAATATTGGGCCCATGAGATCACTACTCAGAGGCTGAAGAGTAGGGTACTGTGGTTAAGAGGGGGATGCAAATATGAGATTTTTCCACTCCTTTGCATCTGCCAAAAGGAATACTAATACCATTTGGTCTCTTAATGACCAGGAAGGAAACTCTGTTTCCGAGGACAAGGCACTTAAGCTTCTTAGCAAAAAACACTTTAGTGACCTTTTTAGTGATGACAAGTCCTCATATATTGCGGATCAACTTAATGTTGTCAGTCTCTTTCCGCACAGGACTACTGATGAAGATATTGATTGTTTTCTTAAGCCCATATCGGGCCCGAAAGTTGAAGCTGTGCTCAAGGGGTTTAAGAAGGATAAGAGTCATGGGCCTGATGGGTGGCCTATTGAGTTCTTTCTGGCCTTTTTTTATCTAGTGGGGGGGGATTTGGTTCTGGCTGTGGAGCAGGCCATATTACATGGTAAAGTTACGGGTGCCCTTAATTCTACATTTTTTACCTTGATACCTAAATGTGAAAATCCTTTGACTTTTGTTGATTTCTGTCTGATTTCTTTATGTAACCTAGTCTACAAGATTATATCTAAGATTGCTTCCATCAGACTTGAGCCTATCTTAAACCGTTCTCTATCAACCCATCAATTTGGTTTTCTCAAGGATAGACAGATTACTGAACCGGTTGGTATTACCCAGGAATTACTACATTCTATTAAGACTAAGAATTCCAATGTCTTGGTTTTAAAATTGGACCTGGTTAAAGTCTTTGATAGAGCCAACTGGACTTTCATTAGATTGATGCTCATTCAGATAGGTATCCCTCTTATGGGTGTCAATTGGATTATGGGTTGTGTCACGAGCTCCTGTTATGCTGTATTAGTAAATGGATCACCCTCGGATTTTTTTCCTGCCTCCAGGGGGCTACGTCAAGGTTGCCCCTTGTCTCCCCTCTTATTCATTTTGATTATGGAGAGCCTCAGTCGCATTTTTATGGATGCACATAACAAAGGATTGATAAAGGGCTTTCAGTACTCTCCTCATATGTCCTTAACTCACTTGCTTTTCGTAGATGATGTTATTCTAATTGGTGTTGGTACTGTTGAAGAATGGAGTGCTTATAAAGGTGCACTTGATTTATTTTGTTCGGCATCAGGGATGTCTGTTAGCTCATTAAAATCATCTTTCCTCTATCAAAATGTGGATTCTGATATCAGGGAAAAAATAGCTGAGTTGTTCTCTTTCAGGATGGATCCTCTTACTGTGGGTTTTAAGTACTTGGGCTATCATCTTAAACCTTTGGAGTACCACACCTCAGATTGGAGATGGATGATCGACTTATTTGAAAGGAAAATCCATAACTGGACCTACAAGTATCTTTCTCTTAGTGGCAGAGTGGTCCTCATTAAAGCTGTGCTAACAGGGTTGGCTGTCTATTGGTTTGCTTTGGCTAGATGCCCTAAATCCATACTGAATGTACTGCGCAAACTTATTTTCTCCTTTCTCTAGGGAACCTCAGAAGGACATCAGAATCCTCTTCTGGTAAACAGGGAAACTCTTTCCTTACCTATTGAATTCGGTGGTTGGGATATCAAGAATCTCGAATGGTTTGGTATTTCTCTGAGACTTAAGAGTATGTGGCAACTACTTACTGGTACTGGGATCTGGAGCAGGATTATTGCCCATAAATACTTAAAGAACAGACCTCTTGAAGATTGGATATGTGGCCGGACTTTCTGTATTATTGGTACTTCATACTTTTGGAATGGGTTTATAAGGATATTTGAGTGGATTACTTGCCAGCTGGGATGGAAGGTGGGTAATGGATTAAAGATCAAAGTGGGCATTGACCCCATTGCTGGGCATAACTTGCAGTATTTTCTTTCTCAGGAGCTCAGAGAATATCTCACTGATCTGGGGATTACATATCTTGCACAGGCTCTAAACCTAGAATTTTGTGGTACTGATGGACCAGATTGGTGCTCTGCTTCAGACCTGATTTTGGGGGGTGAGTGGGCTGCTCAATGGTCCTCCTATGTTAAAGGTCTATCTCATGGGGGTATAAGGATTGGACATACTGAGGACAAGCTGTTATGGATGTTTGATGACAACATGGGTAAGGTGACAGTAAAGAAAGCTTATGATCTTATTGTCTCCAATCACAGGACTGTAATGGAAAATGACATTATGATGAAGATTTGGTACTTTAATATTCCCCTTAAGATTAAGTGTTTTGTATGGCTCACTTGCAATAAGAAAATAAATACTTGGGATAATTTGTGCAAGAAAGGATGGATCAGTCCTAATAGGTGCTACCTCTATAATGAGGAAGCAGAATCGGTTGATCACCTATTTGTTAGCTGTCCTTTCCTGAAGGAGGTGATCTCGGGGCTCAACTGTATTTTTGATGTGAACATTTTATGGACTGCCCCTACTCTTATGGAAAATATCTCCATTTGGTTATCCAAAATTGGTTCTTTACTGTATTTGCCCCTCTTCCTTATGTGGAATATTTGGAAGGCCAGGAACCGTAAGTGTTTTGATGATCAGAAACCTATTATGACTAGCCTTTTACATATTATTTTTGATGAGGTAAATACCTTTAAGCCTCTTCTGAAGCACAGGCATAAAATTAGGAACATTGGGAAGTATCCTACTTCAGTTTATCCTATGATCTTTTTTGATGGTGCAACAGCAAATAATATAGGTGGAGTGGGCTTTTGTCTTTGGTTGAATGATCATCACCTTCTTGCTTTCAAACTTGGATGTGGCAGCTACACTAATCCTAGAGCAGAACTCTTAGCACTCTGGGCATCACTACGGGTCACCAAGGATATTGGGTTGCCTTACCTACATATCTTTGGCGACTCCTCTGTGATTATAAACTGGGCAAAAAAGGAATCCACCCTGGACATGGTGAATCTTGAGGCTTGGTGCTACAACACCAGAATTCTCATGTCCTCTTTTACTTGGGTGGATTTCAATCATGTCTATAGGGAACATAACAAGAGGGTAGACATCTTATCCAAGGAAGGGTTGCACTTGGCTCCGAGCCATCTCTTACTTACTAAATCATTTGGAAATGAGATTATTGGGGTTGACTCATCACAGCTTTTTTAGAATATGCTCATTCTATTACAATTTTATCTCTTTGATTCATTGAGCTATTATCAGGTTTTGTTGAGTAAGCTACTATAGGATATACAAGAGTCACTCTCTTGCTTGGATCAGATTTCTGGGCTCTTGTTATTTTCTCTAGGGACATAGATGACTGATTTATACAGCTCTCTTATGAGAGGGATATTATGTATTGATACCCAAGTGCTTTGGGTACCTCTGATTTTCTGCTTGTTCTGTTTTTGCTTATGATGTATGTATGTTGGGTATTGAGATTGTCACCTGTTTTTCTTGCTAACCCTTGGGGTATTACAGTACTAAATGAAGATGTAAAAGGTTCTTTTGATTCAATTGAATACCAAGAAACTACTTTTTTCGACTGAAAAAAAAAAACTTACACATTAAAAATGCATAAATTTTACAATATTAGTTTACAACTTTTTATTAAGTAAGATTAGTAAATAGAATATTAAATATGTATTAATTTTTAACTCAACAAGTTTTTTAGATTTACTTAAAAAAAAACACATTTTTAAAGATTATATAAATAACTAAAATTAATTTTTTTTATAGTATTCAAAATTAATTTTAAATTTAAAAATATAAAGTAAAGTTTAAATATAAATGAAAAGAATAAAAATCAATCCAAAATCCTTTTACAACAAACTATAAAGCCAAAATCCCTTTACAACACAATAAATAAAAGTCAGATTTTTTCTTTTTTTTTTTAATTTAAAAAATTATATTGATATTATTAATGTCAATTTTTTTAAGTTAAAAAAATTTATGTTATTGTTATATATATCATTTTAATTTCATATATTAAAAGGACAAAGTCATATATTTTCAAATTTATTATTATACATTTTCAAAAACATTATTTTTTTAATTTAAATTATTAAATTATTATTTTATTTATATACTGATAAATTAATATTTTTATACTTTTATATTTCATTTATCAATAAATGAAATTAAAATTTCTTTCAAAAAATTTATATTTTAAATATAAATAAAATGGACTCTTTTCTTTTAAACTCCAACATAATTAGTTTTCTGTCGTTTTCCATATCTCTAAGCATAATTAACTCAATCCATAGTCGTGATTACATAATGTTGATTCTTTGCCCACTCATAAATAAGTTGATGGTGATGATTATTAACAGAATAACTATCCACTAAAAAGATGGGTCATTTCAAAATTCCTACATAGGTCATTTTTGACATAGTAAATTATATAAAATTTTAATTGTAAATTATATAAAATTCTAAAATTCCAACTATAGTAAATTATATAAAATTTTGACATAAAGAATAATTATTTATTTACACTAACTTTGTTTTATTAGATTTATTTATTTACACCGAATTTTGTTTTATTAAACTTTAAGAATGATTTCAAAAAAATATTTGGGTTTACTTTAAAAATGTATTTCTATATTAAAAAAATCTTTAAGAGAAGCATTCCTAAATTGTTAGGATTTTGAAGAGATAATAAGTTAGGAAAATCATTATTATAAGAAATATTTTGAAATGATTTAATATTGATGTACATGCTACATTTTATAAGAGTGTTTTTCATCTTCAACCCTCTTAATGTTACAAAGGTGCTGACAAATTATTTTATTTCAATATAAAGCTCATAAGAATTTGTTTTTATTTTAACAATGTTTATTTCTTCTTCATGCTAATAAAAAGTGAGATATTTTTTTTATTATTACCTTATATTTAATCATTTTTTTGTAGTATCTTAATTTTCTAGTATGATCTAATTTTTTGTTACATTACGATTTCTTTTTAAATTTAGATGAAATGATATTTTTAATATCATGATAACCCGTACTTTAAATATTAAAATTTATAATAGAATGATATTACTAATAAACAATATTAAAAGAAATAAGTTAATTATTAAACAAAGTCCATTTTTTTTAATGTTTTTAATTTATTAAAAAATATATTAAAATTTATAAATCCACTCAATTAGTAAAAATAATCATGAGATTATTCCACTTAGAATAGTGATCATAAAACATTGATTTTAGAGTTTTAACTTATTTTAAAGCAAGAAATAGATTAAGTGGAGATTGTATTCACTAAATAAATAAATTTTAAAAAATTTGAATTGATCCAGTTTTAAAGGAAGTCTCAATTAAAATATTTTTATTTTATTCTTGTCTAATGTTGATGACAGATGACATATAGAAAACAACTTAATATAGTGATTTAATGTTTTTTTGGGGGTTAGGTGAGCACATGGGAATCAACTTTCGTAAATGTGCACGACAAAAAGTTACAAGTTTGACCATTGACATTGAAGACCCCAATAATTGTGAAATGCTTCGTATTTGTCTTAACGTGCAAACATCAATTGTTTGTAATGATGTGCTTCAATCAATTGTTTGTAATGATGTGCTTCTTTTTGCTATTGAAATTGTGGAGGAATGGAGTCCCTCTTACATATGTCATAAGTGGGTGGACAAGGACTTTTTTGTTTTGTTTGTCTTTCCTTGCCCGATGCGGATAGAGGTTACCAAGTATTTATTAAGATATTTTGTGAAGCTTCGGGAATGGAGATAAGTCCATGTAAATCTATATTTCTTTGGTATGGGATTGATTAGGCGGTCATGCATTAGGTTTAGGGTCTTTTTCTATGGCAATCCTTATTTACTAGACAGACTTTTTTGGGGGGAGCCTGTCAAATGGGCACCGTCGGATCTCTCATTCGACGATGTCCATTTGACAGGCTCCCCTCCCAAGGGAAAGTCTCTCCAATATATAAGGCGCTCCCTCCTTCCATATCCTATGGAAACCATTGATTATGGGATTAAGTATCTAGGTTAATTCATGAATCCTAACAATTATTTGAAACAAGATTGGTTGTGGCTTGTTAAGGAAATAAAAAATAAAGTTGATAATTGGTGATTTAGATGGCTATCTCTCAGGGGAGATTGATTTTACTTAAACCAATTTTAGATCATATACATGTGTATTGGTTATCATGTTTCCTTGGATAAGACTCCTAAAGGAATTCTTAATAAGATTATGCAGAAAGTGTTTTATATTTTTTTGTAATTTTTTTAGAAACATTTTTAGAATTTATCTCTTTTATAAAAATATTTAAATCATGAGGTGATTCAACTACTAGCAAAAATAACAAGGATATGTTTTTTTATGAATTCCCCCCTCTTTGTTGTTGAAATCGACTTATCCCTTCAACCACCAATAGGAATAGAAAAGAAGACATTGAGAATTCTTACATGAACCCTTTTATTGCATAGAATAATTTTGAAGGAGAACCACTACAGTTGATTTTCATTACTGCTACATAAATATTTTTCACCTTTATAGTGTGCATGCCTTCTTGTGTTCAGCCTAAGGGATTTTTTAGGGTCATAAATTTTGACTAGGTTATTTGTTTGGGATAAAAGTAAAGATGCAGGGATTTATGAGGGTCATAAATTTTGAATTGGTTATCCATTTGGGATTAAATTTAACAGGAAGATATGTTTCGAAAATTTCATTGCAGTGACCAATCAAATATTTTTAATCAGGCCTCATTTCAATACTTTTTCAGGGGCAAATTCCTTCATATAATGCCCCAAATTTGGGTTTTAGTGTTTTTTCAGTATTTTTAAAATTTGTAATTATCAATTATCTCTTAGTCTATGCACCTAATCTAAAAAGTGAGTTGAAAATTAGTGTCACTCTAGTTAGATTTTAGTTAGTGCTCAAATTATATTCATGAGAGAATTTTTGAAAATCTCAAATAGTTGTTATAAGGGGTTGAACTTTAATTGTAATAGTTATGATGGAGAAGGATTAAAAGATAGTTATTTTTTCATCCATGTGTGTTTGCATGGGTTTTTAGATCTCATGAATTAACCAAGGTTTATTAGATACATCATTTAGTATCAAAGTAGGAAGATGTTAAAGAAATGTAACTTTGGAAGATATTCTATTGTACCTTTTATTGTATTATTGTTATTCCTCCTTTCATAGATGTTAGTCCTTCATTCGGAGATGTCATTGATGTACTTGGTCATGTAAAAGTCATGAGGTAAAGCCTCCATTGTAATTCAGGTCAATAACACCCACAAAAGTATTTTATAAATGTTATTTTGAGTCTTCCTAGGTATGTCAGCCCTAATTAAAGGACTAGGTCGACCTACTTAGGTAATTGAGTCACTCACTGGATGAGTATAAATAGGTGAGGTGCCTCCCTCATTTAGACACATCTCTCACACTTGAGTAAGTGTGCAAGAAAGAGAGTGAGGAGGTTCTCTAGAGAGGAATTTGTTACTTGTACTTGGTCAAATTCTATATTGAGGAATTTGTGTTGGGTTTTCTCCCCTGAGAGGGTTTCCCAAGATAAAACTTTGTGTTATTTTTTCTTGATGTGCTTGTCTTTATTTCAGTGATCCTAATGATATGGTTATGATGTTATGATGCTAAATGTTTGAAGATCTTGTATAACCATTAAAATGTTAACATCGTATCAAAGCCATTAGAGGAAATTTCAACTCAAAATGGGCCTCCTAAGAAAAATAATAAAATAATATTTATTAATTTTGGAGGAAGAAAAGAAAAAAACTACTTTTTTTGTTCATATTTTCGACATATCTCCCTGTGTTTTTACTCAAAATTCAATCGGGAGAGCTCGTTGGATGCAGAATTAAATTATGCATCCAACAAGTACCCACACTATATACTTTTGATGAACCCCTCTACCCCAAAAACAAGAAATGCCTCGAAAAAAATGTGATGAGGTCATCATCACGGTTTTTCTAGTATTTCTTGTTTTTGGGGTAGAGGGGTCCGTCAAAAGTATGCAGAGTGGATACTCGTTGGATGTGAAATTTAATTATGCATTCAGGAAGCTCTCCCGCTCGAAATTTGAGTAAAAACACAGGGAGATATGTCAAAAATATGAACAAAAAAAGTAGTCTTTTTATGATACCTATCCCCAAATTTATATTAAAAATTTGTTTAAGACCTATACGGTATTTCAAATTTAAAGCAATTTCATTGGCTAACACATGATGATATGGAATTTGAATTAGCGTTGAAAGGCCCATTTTGATTTGAAATTTCCTCTAATGTACCCTGAAAATATTCTTTGTGCAGTTGTGACACTACTACAACTGCAACTACTTAAGATGAGGGATTCATACTTGAAACCCTAGAAGGAAAAATCTAGGAATTTGAGAATTTTCGCTATAACTTGACTTTGGTGAAGGATTGGGAGCTTACACTATGATATATAGAAGCTAAGATATTGATCTACCTTTTGTATGAGTTTCAACCTCATATTCATTGTACTTTGAGAGATATGATCCCTCCAAGATAGGGATCCAACCTCTTCCATAATTCATTTTTAAACATGTGACCTAGAGAAAAATGTTATATCTCGGTCTAGGAAAATTCAAATTATCCTACTCCTCACATGATTGATGACCTTCGTGACAGAGAGAGCAATGTGTTCCAGAAGCTGAAGAAGGATGATGCAGACAGTGCCACGATGACTTGGCCATATTGTCAAATGGAAGACATCAAGATGACATATGTTACAAAGGGAGCATCATGTGCCATGATGACTTGGAAAAAGTGTGTACCATGCTGACTTGGTTCCCCGAGAATTCCATGCTTACTTAGATAGGGGTGAGTGTCCCATAAACATAACCATGTTGACTTGGTTCCTCGAGAGTTCCATGTTGACTTGGTTGGGGGTTAGTGGCACATAAACATAACCATGTTGACTTTGTTCCCTGAGAATTCCATGTTGACTTGGCCAGGGTTGAGTGACCCATAGACATAACCATGCTAACTTTGTTCTTGTCTAATCATATTAGATGGAACATCATGCGATGGGATGGTAAGACTCTCCATGACATCCTGCAATGGGATAAAGAGAGCTCCCAAGATGATAATATCCTCTCATCCTAGGACGAGATGATGATATTAGACGGGACATCCTGTGACAGTATGGTAAGTTTATGCATGACATCTTGCGATGAGATAGAGAGAGCTCCCAATATGATAAAATCCTTTCATCCTATGATAAGATGATAATATTATACGAGACATCCTATGATGAGATGGTAAGACTCTCAATGGCATCTTGCGACAGGATAGAGAGAGCTCCCAAGATGGCAAGACCCTCTCATCATGTGATGGGATGATGATCTTGGATGGAACACCCTGAGACGGGGTGAGATGATGAGTTTAGATGGGACATCATGTGATGGGATGGTAAGACTCTCTATGACATCCTGCAATGGGATAGAGAGAGCTATTGAAATGATTTTGATGATGATGATGTTGATGTTGATGATCTGTATGATGATGATGGTGTTCCAGCAGTCACATTTTGTTGATGATGATGATGATGTTCTCGCATTCACATGTTGATGATGATGATGATGGTGTTCCCGCAGTCACATGTTGATGGTGATGATGATGCTCCAGATGATGATGATGATGATGATGTTCCAGCAATTCCATGTTGATGATGATGATAATGTTCCATGATGATGTTGATGATGATACTCCACATGCACGATGTTGTAGTTCCAAAACTTCCTATGATATATAGATTCACCAGTTAGTATTACAATTGTTTTTGTTGTCATTGATGTTAAGAGGGAGTGTTAAAGACATGTAACTTTGCAAGATATTATATTGTACCCTTTACTCTATTATTATTATTTCTTCTTTTAGATATGTTATTCCTCCACTCGTATATTTCATTGATGTACTTGGTCATGTAAAATTCATGATGTAAAGCCTCAATAGTACCCGCTAAAGTATTTTATAAATGTTAGTTTGATTCTTCCTAGGTAGTTCAGCCCTAATTAAATGACTAAGATGACATAGTTATGTAATTGAGTCACTCACTTGATGAGTATAAATAGGTGAGGTGCCTCCCTCATTTAGACACATCTCTCACATAAGTAAGTGTTCAAGAGAGAGAGAGAGAGGAATCATGTTCCTTAGAGAGAGGAAGTTGTCATTCTTATTCTTGGGGTTGTTCATTGTACTTGGTCAAATTCTATATTGAGGAAGTTTTTCTAGGTTTTCTCCCCCAAGAGGGTTTCTTAGGATAAATCTCTATGTTATTTTATCTTATTGTGCTTGTATTTATTTCAGTGATCCTAATGATGCGGTTATGATGTTATGATGTTAAATGTTTGAATATCCCTTTTTTATGGAAGACCGCCAGGTAGTTCATTAGGCATAATATCAATGTATTATTCTAGTACCTTTTCCACTTCAATAGGTATTGGTATGTCTTCCTTAAAATGATATTTTACCAATATACCACATAATTCATCATTACATTTTCTACCACTCCCCCTTAATGATGACTGGAAGAAAGAATACAAATGGAAGGAAGGTGGAAACACACCAACAGAATACAAATGGAAGGAAGGTGGAAACACACCAACACCCCCCTTGATGACAACTTCTAGAATGCTCCATACGATGCAAATAAAAAAACACACTTCACCTCATGGACTTGATGAAGACAACATCCACTTCTCTTGAAACTAGAACCAAGTTGTATGATGAACGTTTGCATAACACAACAATGTATGGCCAATACAATAGAACATGTGGATGCAAAATCATCACAACCTGTAACTCAAGTGATAGCTGAAAGAACTCTGCAATAGACCGTATGACGAAGACAAGAACCCTGGATCCATACATCGAAACAGTGTTCAGAGAGCTCTTAATGAAGATTACATTGTGAATACAAGACCCAAATGGTCTTTCCATCGAAACATGAGCCAAGAAGACAATCTTCGCAACACAGCTGAAAGATGCATGAACAGTAGAAGATGGATGTCCATCATACAACCTTACTAGAATATTGTGATATAATATGATAAAATTCAACATTACATTCCTTCTTAACATCAACCATCTTTGTTGCAGTCAAGGATAAGTTGAAAATAGGAACAATGTTGAAAAACCAGAGATCTGCAACCTTCGTATGCTTAAACAGGAAAGGAATAGCAGAAGCAAACTATCCCACAACATAGATAGCTAATCTACACAAAGGAACTTCCAAGAGTAAAGCATATAATAAACATGACAAACCCAAAAAACATAATATATGATAAAACAACATTGCTCAAGAACATATAAATAATAGGAGTTTATTCTACGCAAGACCATATAAATTTTGAGCAAAAGATTATCAAGAAAAAATACATGATGTGATTTAATAAACAGAGGAGCATAGACATGAGTAAGCATAATAGATATCAATATAGAATAGTGAGCCAAGATATCATTTAAATATATGAAAACGTATAGTCATCAAGCAACTAATCTTAAGAACGGGTTCATTTCTTGTTAACACCATGTTAGAATATTGTGAACATATGAACTAATATCATAACACAATATAAAATATGGAAAGCATTACTAGTCTACCATTCTATCTACCAAGCAGCATAAAGCATGAAATAAAATTGGAGAAAAGAGAACAACAAGGTGACACCGATATACGTGGTTCACCCAATAAGGGCTACGTCCACGGGAAGGGTTGCATCTTCCATTATTCTGAAAATAGATCTCCAAGATTACATGACATCCTCACATATGCATCACATCAAGCTCCATCACCCAATCATGTCACATTCATGTGTGTACAAATTACATACACACCATGTGATGTGTGATGAACTGCAATCAACACATACCGAAAAGGGTCTCCTTCACCTCTCTTATATACCAAGAGATTTGGATTACAATACATCCCATAACACATGTGGGATAAATGAATTTCCACCTCTTTATATAGAGAATGGTTACAAAGGATATAATTACAATGATGCATGTGGGATAACTCTATTTTATAATATTAGAGTTATTTTATGCCTTTAAATGATATTTTACCAATATACCACATAAGTCATCATTACATATTCTAACAACCGCTTCAAAGGAAAACAACTATGCATTCCAATTGGTTATATGAGAGAGAATATTATCAAAGAACTTCATGGTAGTGGATTGGAAAGACATTTTGGAAAGGATAAGACGCTAGCATTAATCGAAGATAAGTATTACTAGTTGAAGATGAAAAAGGATATAACTAGGTATGTGGCACGATGTAGGATTTGTCAAATGGATATAGGACACTCATGAAATACAAGGTTGTACATGCCATTACCAGTGCCCAAAGACCCATGGGCATATCTGAGCATGGACTTTGTGTTGGGGATCCCAAACACACAGTGAGGTAATGAATCTATTTTTGTGGTTGTTGATAGGTTCTCTAAACTGGATCATTTCATTGCTTGTAAGAAATCTAGTGATGCATCAAGGGTGGAAAAAAAAAAAAAATTAGAAATTGTTAGATTGCATGGTGTTCCCAAAACTATTACCTCTTATAGAGATACTCAGTTCTTGGGTCACTTTTGGAGAAGTTTATGGAATAAAATGGGGACTAAATTATAATCCAACAGTTCCTATCACCCCCAAATAGATGGGAAAACCAGAGTAGTAAATTTTAGTTTTGGAAACCTGTTATAGAGCATTGTTAGAGAGAATCCCAAGCAGTGAGATTTGGCTTTACTACAAGTAAAATTTGCCTACAATAGTTCAAGGAATAGATCTATAGGTAAATCTTCATTTCAGGTTGTTTACAACAGAAATCATATGGGTGTCTTAGATTTGGTGTAGCTACCGCTTGAGGATAGAATCAATGGTAATGGGGAAGCATTTGCAGAACACATTCAACAATTGTAGGAACAAGTAAGACAAAAGATACAAGCCAATAACGAGTAGAAAAACATTATAAAAGATGCTCACCGATGAAATTAGGAATTCAACGAAGGTGATATGGTGATGGTTTATTTACGAAAAGAGATATTTCCTAGAGGGACCTACCACAAATTAAAAAGTATAAGAAAATTGGTCCTTGCAAGATTCTTAAGAAAATTAACAACAATGCTTATAAGGTTGATTTACCAATTAATATCAATATTTTCCCTATATTTAAAGTTTCCAATTTATATATATTCCATGGGGAATATCTATCTAATTACTGTGAGGTGGAGGTGGATTGGCAACAGGCCATTCTAAGTAAGAAAAAAGATTGTGCATATTTTAGATGAGAAGACCTTCATAATCAACAAGACCAATACAACTAACAAATGGTCAAGTGGGAAGGATTAGCACTAGTAAAGAGGACATGGATTACAGAGGGGTACTTGTTGAACCTAGATCATGCTAAGTGGCAGCAGTTTGAAGACAGTAACTTGCAAAAGTTGTGTTCTTTTCAACTAAATGATAATGATGCAGGGGTTTCTTATGGTCATTAATTTTGACTCAGATATTGGTTTGGGTCGTAATTTAACAATAATTTGTGTCTTGAAGGGTTCACTACAGTGACCGATCAGATCCTTTTGATCGGACCTTGTTTCGACATTTTTTTGGGGCCAAATTCCTTCATATAATGCCTCAAATTAGGGTTTCAATGTTTTTGGGGGATTTTTTTAATTTGTAACTATCATATATATCATAGTTTATGCACTAGATATGAACAGTGAGTTGACAACTAGCATCACTCTAATTAGATTTTAGTTAGTGGTCAGTTTTAGAGTCATGCGAGAATTTTTGACAATCTCAGATAGTAGTTATCAGGGGGTTGAACTTTCATTGTAATAGTTACAATGGAGGAGGATTAGATGATATTTATTTTTCCATTCTCGTGTGTTTTCATGGGTTTTTAGATATCATGAATGAATCAAAGTGTATTGGCTACATCACTACAACATCATGAATCTACCTATTGAGGAGAAACCAAAATCTCTCTTCCAAGATAAAATTTGATAACACATCCTTCAATATGTTTTCTAGGAGTTTTGTAATGATATTATACATTGAGTTGCATAAAGAAATAGGAACATTTCATCAAATGATTTTGGGTCATTCTTCCTTAGAATTAAGTCTATAAAAGTTGCAATCAAAGCTCCCAAAATCCACCTTGATGTTCTGAATCCCTTTATTACTCTCAACTAACCCTCTTCCATCATATCATAGAAACTCAAATGAAATTCCACCATTTAACCATTTATGCCAAGACTTTTAGCCTTTTTAAAAAAGTACAAAATAACTTTTAGTTCTTATTTAGAGACTTATTCTTCTAAATATTCAATTATCTCCTCATTTATGAGTCTAGGAAACATAGACATTACATGTAGGGTTTCAACAATATTTTCCCTTGACAACTCCTAGAATTGGGAGTTAAAGTACTTTTGTGTAATGTAGATATGAAAGATAATATGGGGTACTTAGGAGGTACCTAAGGGGGATAATGAATGTAATGTAGTCATGTTATCACTCCAGGAAACTCCTCTAGGTTGTAGCTCGAGGATGCGTGGTAACTTAAATGTTTTTAATGGTTTATTCTAAATGGATCAAGTCAAATGACCTACAAGACCTCACTCTCCCAAGAAATGCATAAAACTCAATCAAAAGATAAGGCTTCTAACCACCAATGTTCAGAGGGTTGATAATAAGGTGAATAAATGGAGAACTTACTATGCTGGCAGATTCATACATAAAACAATCGCATATGATTGGCTAATCATAACAAGGAAGAATAATTGCAATTCAACTCATCAACACATAGATAGGATTACAGCTATCTGGCATTAGATAAAAATAATAAACCTGAATCAGACATTCAAGCACAAGTACAGAACAGAAAAGATATGGAAGCTGAACATATAATGGCAAAAGAGCTTATATTAAATGATGAATAACATGAGAAGCTTGATAAAAATAAGGGTATAAAAGTCTCTGAAGTTGAACCTTTGCTTCAAAATAAGTCTTAGGCTTTATAGCCTTTACAAAAATATTCAGATCCTGAAAAGATGGATCTGATTTACTAAAAATAGATAACATAACTGTTTTGCAAAATTTTAGGTCAAAAACCCTAATTTAAGTGCTAGTCTATATAACTCTAACACTTTGTTCACTCATTGAACTCTTTGATAACTGTAGTGATCACTGAAGTGGAGCTATAACTTGTTATCTGACAGATAAGCTACGGTTTGTAAAAATAGATAGGGTTTGTAACCCATTTCTCCTTGATCGCACCTTCAAAACTGGAACAAACCTCCTCCACTGGTGCTTTTCATCAATTTTCAACTTCATAATCCACCCCTAAGGTGTTTGTATCCACCAAAACTGGTTTTGTGTGTAAACCTATCTTTCTGCACCCTTTTGTGCTTTCGGTGGTTAAGGAAGCAGAATCCTGGGTCTGTTAGCTGCCGAAAGCTCTACTTTCGGTGGCTAATTAACAGTTGCTACGTTCGTTTAAGCCACTGAAAGCTCTATTTTCTGCAAAATTTTATTAGCCTTTAAATCAACCTTTTACAGCTTTTACCTCTGTCCTTCTGGTATTTCTTCAATTTGCATAAGGTTTGATAGAGTAGCAGCATCATTAGCTTCCTCATGATCCTTAAAGCTTGTTGTTGCCTCTGCTAGGGTTTCTAGTGCAAAGTGAGCTTGAGAGCAAGGGTTTGAGTTGGAATTCTTCATCTGCAACCTCAATAGTCTGATCATCCTGTAAATCCTAGTGTTGTCCTTCATAAACCTCATATTCCTTTTTTGCAGCAGGAAATACATCCCTTTCATTTCTAGCAAAGAATTATGCAATTGAGTATTTTTCTTGGTTAATATTGCATTAGTTCTTTTTATCTCTCTCTCTCTAAGATCTCCATTTCATCTATTTGCCCCAACAGTTGGTTTATTCTCTGAGACCTAGGTTTTCTTGAGGAGGTCTCTGCCATTGGTTCCTCTTGACCTTCCCTTGGTGTTGGTGAGGGAAACTCCTCATATTCTGCTACCACTTGCTCTGTTAGGTCAACTTCTTGCTCCTTTTCTTCTTCTGAGTCTGAGTAGGGTAAGTTAAGTATATTTCCACTTTGTGTTGGGGCCTCCTTCTCCTTTCCACTGAAGTCCAAATTTCTTTTGGCTTGGTTGGTTTTAGAAGTTTGAGAAGGTTGATCCACTGTCACTGGTGAGATAGCCCTCCTCTTCCTCTTTCCACTCCTAGGAGTGGTTGATTTATTTGAAGGGGGCTTTCCTTTGTCCTCTGATTGTAAGCCTATTTCAAACTCATTCCAGAATAAGAAATATTTCCATGCTATGTTTCTCATTTGCAGCAATTCTTGGACAATGATTTTTATCAGGCCATGGTGAGATAACCTCCCTGCGATTTTGGTGGGCTGGGCCTTGACCTGATGGGCCATCTTGGTTAGGCTCTTGTGGAGGTACAAAGGTAGGTTTAAATGGCTTATGCCTGTAAAATGATTCATCAGTTTAAAGTTATATATCATCACCCTGTTATACCTTCCTTCATAGGTTATATAAACCAAGATTGCTTTCAATAACTCCTGCCACTTCTCCTCAAGCGAGGTGGATGAGATGCTTTTCTTCCATACCACATTTTTGTGTTCAGACTTTAAGTAGGACCTTAATTCGACATCCTTAGTAATGGTGGTCTTGAACCATTTCTCCCCAATCATTGGGATTTCTGCAACTTCTGCTATTAGGGTTTCATCAACCTGGAACTCTTCCTTGCCTATCAATTCCTTAGAGCCATCAAAAGAAAGAGAAAAGGCTTATGCCACTTGCTAGTGAGATCCCTTGATTTTCTCACAGAACCTGGAACAGCCTGCATCTTTGAAGAAATGGCATACTTCTGGATGTGACTCAAGATAGCTAATGTCACCTAACTCCTGTCTAAGGGCATGTCCTCCTCCTTTCTTCATCTCTGGACTGTGCTTCTAGTACCTGCAAAAATAAAAATTCGAATTATGTAAATGGGATTAGCACGTTGGTTTCAGGGGTGGTCTGGGGCGGTGAGAATGCATGCAGATAAATATGGAGTGTACTGAGGATATGGTGCTGATTTTGAGGGGTTAATAATTTGATTGGTACTTGAGCACAATGATGGAAAAATCTGGTGAGAACCACGAGATAGCCAGCACAGCAATCATTTTTAACTAGGAATGTTTCGTGGTGGTTTAACTGCAGTTGTGGGATAGATGGAGTGCATGGTAGGTTTTTGGTTTCTATCAGTCACTTCATATCAATAACGACCTTTTATTTACCAACTTATGATTTTCTGTAGTCCCCTAGTCTTTTCAGCAGTTAAGTGCTAGATCATGACGTGCCTCATGCTGACAATGTTTGATTTCGATGGATAAGCTAACCGTTTTTCCTCTTTTGTCCTTTTTGGCAGTTAAGGGAATCTTGGGTTTAATTTGCAAGCTGTCGAAAGCTAGGATTTTCAGTGGCTAATGAACCATTGGCATGTTCACCCAAGCCACCGAAATATTCCTTTCCAAAATTTATCCAAAAATGTAGTTAATGAGTTTTTGGTGGTTAATGTCTTCTTGGACCAAATTGTTAAGCTGCCGAAAGCTGGGATTTTCGGTGGCTAATGAACTGTTGAAAATTTTGCCTAAGCCACCGAAAGCTCCCTTTCCAAAATTTTATAAAAATGACATCAACAAGCTTTCGATGGTTAACATAGTCCTGAGTCCAAATAGTTAGCTGCCGAAAGCTAGGCTTTTCAATGGCTAATGAACTGTTGAAAAGTTCGCCTAAGCCACCGAAAGCTAAACTTTCAAATTTTCTTGAAAAACAGAACACCATGCATTCCAAATTTGTTAATCACCCAAACATCTTTCATAATATACCCTGAAATCTTCAGTACTACGAAAAATAAATTGTCTGAGTTTGACCTATTGAAAATTAATTTATTTAGGAGATAACAAGTCATAATCATGGAATAAGCCCACTATGTGGCTCGAGGAAATAATATATTAATAAAGGGTAGTTAGCATAAACCCCATCAAGAATAAGGCTTGTTCCATGGCTTGTTTATGGTGTCTAGACATACACCATATATGGACAAGTGACATTGTTTTACATATACCATGTATTATAATACTGATCTAACACATAAATAACAATTATACAAATCTACAATTTTAATACCATTTAATGTTTTTCACTATATACTCTATGATAATATCAATCACAATTTGACATTATAACACTGCACATGTCAACTTTATAATACAAAAAATACTATTGATCATCATCTCAAAAAACTTTGTTTCCATGTTGTGAAGATCCCATCTCCAATGCGTAGGAAAAAACAAGATTGTTGGTACCTTGTGAGCCCCAATAAATAGCTCATAGAGAGCTCCAATTAACAATTGACTCTTAAAAACTAAACATATTACATGTGGGATTTAAATTCAAGTGACAATAATAATATTTACTTGTTACCACTCAAACTAAAACCAATTAACAATCATCTGAAATAATTTATATAGTACAAAATTAAAAAATCAACCAAGCATTAAAGCAGCCATGATGTCTTCTTCACATTAATTTCAAAAAACATATATTTCCTCGAAGAAAAAAAATTCATTTCAATATATAAGTAAAACTCATTGTATAAAGACTACTATCTATTCATATTTGTTTTATCTCAACTCGGTGACAATTTGGTGAAGGATCAAGAGATGAAACTAGGATATTTAGAAGCTGAGATATTGATCTGCCTTTTTTATGAGTTTCAGACTCATATTCACTGTACTTTAAGAGATATGATCCCTCCAAAATAGGGTTCTAGCCTCTTCTAGAATTCAGTTTTAAACATGTGACCTAGGGAAAAATGTTATATCTCGGGATAGGAAGATCCAAATAAAATTTTGTAAGATGTTCCAGAAATGGAACAGAATGTAGTTTCTCTGGTGCAAGTTTCAAAACCCGAAGTGGAAATAGTGATACGTGGAATTCCATACAAATTTGTTATACTGAACCAGTCTGTAAACAGGTCACCTTGGGAAACTTAGAATAAGTTCCACTTGGAGAATACAATATTGCTCTAAACTATGGGGTTGGACAAAAGACAAACCAAAATACCTCAAAACAACATTTTATACATTTAGGAGCATAAATTTCAGAGCTACATCGAAATTAAGACCAAACAATTCAACAAAAGAAAATTGAAGAAACTAGGGCATAAAATATTTTGCAGTTCTATCCACGGATTTGGAAAAAGGAGTATATTGCTCATATTTCCTTGAGGAGGCACATATTTAAATCCAATAATATATACAAGTCCCAAATTTGAAAAAATAGGGTTTATTTGTCAAACCCTAGGTCCACTAGAAGTAGTCGTCCAGAAAAGCATTAAAGCAAGCGTCCAGTTAAAACAATCTTTTGAGTGCTTCTCATACAAGAAGAACGTGACTTGGAAGAATATGTCAAATTAGAATTTGCATATATAGAGAGGGAGATGAATACAAATCCAATCATAAGGAGAACTTGGTCAAATGCAAGAAGACTATTGCAAATTCAAAGGCAGTCTACAAAAACATGCAATATAAATGTTTCTATTTTATTTCAGTTATTATAATGTGGAAATGATATTGTGCAGTTGAGTACCAGTGTATTTTTTAAGGATTCTAATATTATACTTAAGTATAGTATTCTAGGCAATTGTTTTGGAGTGAAAAAAAATGTTTATAGATAGGTGGGAAAATCTTAAATATGAAACATACAATTAACATTAAAATTTGTAAATTTTGGTGAATATTATGATTGAAAAAACATATTTGATGTAGATATAGGCGATATTAGAGACTAAAAATCAAATTTATTTTTTGAAAAAAACCCAAAAAAAAACCAATTGGAGAAATTTCGCCCCTAAAAATTACCCATGAGTACATATTTATGTTCATAGATTTAGGAAAAGTATTATGCATGTTAGAGTGTTTTCATTGATGAACATTATACCACTAATATGCATGTGATGGGTAAGTGGCCTATGGTATTGTACAACATTCCATTGCTACTTATCTAGAATGAAACCTCTTTGCTGGCATATTGGGAGTAGTGCACAGTCTTAATATTGTTCTCATAGAGATGGAAGGAATCTAGAAAGTTACCATATGTATATGGGATATGGATGGATGTTGTGTTGAATCATTATCTCAGATAGTTGCATATGTCTTTATGCATAATAATTTGTCATTTAGAAATTATAAAATATTTCTAATCATCCATTTGAATTTGACTTGCAGAAAAGATTGTGTGATGAAGACTCATTGAACAAGACTTCAACCTTTTCTACAAGGCTGAAGACAAGCATTCAAATTATCCTATACCTCACATGATTGATGACCTTTGTGACAAAGGAAGAAATGTGTTCCATAAGATGAAGAAGGATGATACAGACAGTGCCATGATGACTTGGCCATATTGTCAGATGGAATTGGCATCAAGATGACATATGTGATGGAGGGAGCAGTATGTGCCATGATGACTTGGAAAAAGTGTGTACCATGCTAACTTGGTTCCCTGAGAATTCCATGTTGACTTGGATAGGGGTGAGTGTCCCATAAACATAACCATGTTGACTTGGTTCCTCAAGAGTTCCATGTTGAGTTGGCTAGGGGTTAGTGGCCCGTAAACATAACCATGTTGATTTGGTTCCTCGATAATTCCATGCTGACTTGGATAAGGGTGAGTGGCCCGTAAACATAACCAAAATGGAACACCTTGCAATGGGGTGGGATGATGAGTTTAGATGGTACATCTAGTGACAAGATGGTAAGACTCTCAATGACATCTTGCGATGGGATAGAGAGAGCTCCTGAAATGTTTTTTATGATGATGATGTTGATCTTGATGCTCTATATGATGATGATGATGTTGATTTTGATGCTCTTTATTATGTTGATGATGTTCCAGTAGTCACATGCTGATCATGATGATGATGCTCGAGATGTTGATAATGATGTTCTAGCAGTCACATGTTAATGGTGATGATGATGCTCCAGATGATGATGATGATGTTCCAATAGTTCAATTTTGATGATGATGATGTCTATGATGATGTTCTAGATGCACGATGTTGTTGTTCCAACACTTCCTATGATATATAGATTCACCAGTCAATAGTACAATTGTTGTTGTTGTCATTGATGTTGTAGAATATCTTCCTTGTTAAGAGGGAGTGTTAAAGAAATGTAAATTCATAAGATATTCGATTTACCTTTTATTGTATTATTATTATTTCTCTTTTAGGAGATGTTATTCCTCCATTCAGAGATGTCATTTATGTACTTGGTCATGCAAAAGTCATGAGGTAAATCCTCCATTGTAAGTCGGGTCAATATTACCCTCAAAAGTATTTTATAAATGTTATTTTTAGTCTTCCTAGGTAGGTCATCCCTAATTAAAGGAATAGTTCAACATAGTTAGGTAATCGAGTCACTCACTTAATGAGTATAAATAGGTGAGGATCCTCCCTCATTTAGACACATCGCAAGAGAGAGAGAGTTAGGAGGTTCTCTAGAGAGAGGAAGTTCTTTCATTCAGTGATCCTCATGATATGTTTATGATGTTATGATGCTAAATGTTTGAAGATCTTGTATAACCATTAAAATATTAATAGAATATGGATAGGAGAGGAAGAATAAGAGTAGGTCTTGCTTATATGCATAGAGATATGCGAAACCTCCAAAGGCAAGTAAATGTGTTGGCTAGTCAACGAATAATATGAAGAGAAGCATTTGATGAGGAGACATACCAAGGAGATGTAGATCAGCATATAGAGCATGAAGAAGAACAATTAGGGAGCATGAATTTTGAACAAATGATGCTCAGGGATCTAGAAGGGAGAAATAATGGGATCAAAATGGAAGTTTTAGAATATGCAGTGTTTCTTAAGTGAAAGGATCTAATAGATTGGTTGAATTCCATGAAAAATAATTGAATGGAAGGTTGTGATGAGGAAAAGAAGGTGAAATTTGTATGTACCCAGTTGAAGGGTCACGCCATGGTTTAGTGGGATCATGAGAAGAAATACATAACAAAGAAAGGAAAAGACAAATTAAGACCTCGAATAAGATGGAAAAAAGTTGCGAGAAAATTTGTTTCCCTTGGACTATGCACAGACCCTTTTTCATAGATTTCAGAACTTGAAGCAAAACCTATCCATCGTGGAGGAACTCAAACATGAGTTTTTATCAATTGTCCATTTATGTGGATCAACAAGAAAACCATGAGAAACTAGTTGCAAGGTATGTGAATTGTTTGAAAGCATGCATAGGGTTCGCAGTGTGGAAGACACATAACAATTAGCCTTAAAGGCCGATGAAAAACAAAAATGGAAATTTTCTTAAAGGAATAAAGGAGCAAGGAGGGGCACATCATGCATGTCACGATGTGTTTTTAATTATGCAAGAGATGAATCATCCCAAGGAGATGAGAATCAGAAGATACTCAACAAGATAACATGAATCAACTACGATAAAGAGGATTTCAAAGGGATAGGTGTTCCGGTGGTGGTAGAGGAATACCTTATTGGTGTTTTAGATGTGGTGTAGAGGGTCATCGAGCATTTGAATGCTCAAATGTAACATACCCAATACTCCTCAATGTAAATTATGAGAAAATGGGGTAAATTTTCTACCTTCATTATATCAACAAGTCAATCATGTTAGTCTTTTGAGAGTGTGTAATCACATTAGTTTAAACTCTATTATCATTTGCATCTAAACAAACTATAATTTAATTAAATTAAGTTCCACTGAGTAGTTGACAATAGATATATACCAATGACCATCCTAGTACCAGAAATAATGGCAAGAACTGTATACTCAAATACATAATCATACTTTGTTGCAATTAAGGACCGTCAATCTACAGTCACTTTAGTATAAGCTAATCTTATAGAATTTTAAGATAGATATGACCATTTCAATTAGTTGCTATACTATCCCTCGATTGGGATAGAAATTACGCATTAATCGTTTATTTTAAAGGTCATTGACATCCTATATAACAAGGTACCATCCTTGTACTTGTAATCTTGGGCGCAACCGTCCAAGATGACGTATGAGTCCTGAGCGGGAAAGACAACAAAGTTAAACACATTGCAGATGATAGAAACAACTAAACTAAGGAATATGCACATATACAACAAATTCATTTTACACTTGCCTTTCGAGAGAGATTCCACCATTTTAAAGAAGCTCCTACAACCACCACTTTATGTAACTTAACATGCATATTAGTACCATACATCCAAGAGCATAAATCTTAAATACAAGGTAAATTACATCCATAAACAAACTAACTGTTGAGAGTACTTCTTTTGAGCTTGGGCGACTGAAAACATGTGTACGACTTTCCTCCAACCATACGCTTCATTCAACGTATGTTGGTCCGTCTAAAGCCACCCTCGAGTTGGGAGACAAATCCACTAAGGTTCAAGGTTACAAGCAGAAAATATCAAAGATTCAAGTTCAGATAGTATTGAAATCAAAGGATACTTAGTCTATAATTATGAGACTTAAAACCCTTAGTCATTATAACATTCTTTTAAAACTATTAAACATCATATTTATTTTATAAACAGAAAGGGACATGTCCTCTATATTGTTTAAATGGATGGAATCTAACCAAAACAAAATATGAAATTTCATCCTAACCTTTAAGTAAAAATCCATAGAATAAGCATAAGAAGGTAAATCGATACATAAAGTTCACCATTATATTAGGTTGTCAATAACTTAACCTTCCCATCTACCGCCAAATTCCATTGTGTTTCCATTCAATTCTATTACCTTCATTCTATTGGAAGTATCTTAATATTTTTACTTAATTTATGAATTGGGTAAATAAATGAAGATCTTATTTTATATG
>LPNX011209181.1:444962-684962 GCA_001517045.1 Pseudotsuga menziesii | reverse complement strand
AAAGAATATTTTTCCTAAACCTTGATATATGGAATAAGATCATGATTCACATATTGACAAAATATTTTCTTCTATTATACCAAGAATAAAGGAGTCATTTTTCTAGTAACAAAATAATATATATTCCATTAGAAATTATAAGCGTGCAAATAAAGATCTCATGTAACCAAACAGAGCTGCACAGTTGACGGCAAGGTTTCCTAAGAAAGTCTCTTTGTCGAGAATTCATGGAGCCTTTCTGAGGTAGACACGATCTCAGGAATTGAAAGTAATCAAAAACTACCACTCTTGCTAGCAGGCTCTCATAGGAAAGAGGTTAATGGTTGATTTTATTTATAAAAAAATAAATGTTACTATATGTACAATATGATCTCGAGAAAATTTTATTATAAATACATTCATGCATGAAAGGAGTTCAAATGAAATTAATTGTATTATCCATTAACCCCTTTCCTTGGTTCCTCAATGAACTTCTTTTGGATAATTTTCTCACATATACATATAAAAGGAGACTAATGTCATCTTTTATTACAAAAGAACCCTTTCTCATTAAAATACATAATAAATGTTCGTAACCATTTAATACACTTTTAGATTCATCAACAATAATTTACTTATTATAGGCTTATGGAAATTAATTAACTTTTTAATAAGCACAATCTTGCTAGCATTTTTATGCGAGTAAAGAGTCATATCACGAACGCTCAATGACCAACGGGTGAACAGGTAATTACACTCACTAAAGGCATGTCATTGAAACAATGATAACACTCAAGTATCATCATTATATCCTCAAGGCCTTACACATCTTCTACCTCTCCCCCTAGTGGATCTCGTCCCCAATCATCATTTTAGTCGCACACACTTTCAGTCTCCTAGCAATATTAATTTGATCTAAAATTTGATGACTCTAAGATAGTACTTACAGTATGTCATTTCTAGTCATGCTCTGAGGGGATGTTACATACTTTTCCCCTTAGAAGTAACACCATCCTCATTGTTACATATTTGTCAAAGTTTTGTGTTAATTTCCCTTTAGGTTCTTATTGCTTACTTCTGCATCCTTCACGATGCCTTTCTGCTTTGCTTTGATCTTCGTCAATATTTCGTGATTCCCGCAATA
This sequence comes from Pseudotsuga menziesii, assembly GCA_001517045.1. Lineage (NCBI taxonomy): Eukaryota > Viridiplantae > Streptophyta > Pinopsida > Pinales > Pinaceae > Pseudotsuga > Pseudotsuga menziesii. The sequence continues at coordinate 683,839 of LPNX011209181.1, read as the reverse complement.
CTTTAGCCTTCATCACTTGTATTTTTGTGCAACAACACCAGGTCTTCCACAATTTATCAAGTAAACATGTCATTAGTTCAAAATTTAATTCCAAACAGAAACAACAAGTTCTTTCTGCAACACAACATTTGTAATTTACAGAACATATTTTTGCCTTTGTTTGTGCTTTTATCTTCATAAAAGACCTAATATAGGATTAAATTCAAAAGAATTCATAAGTAATTCAGATTTACTTATCTTTTTTAAGGACGTCTTTTACCTTCGGTACTTGGATGCTTTAACTAGTCTCGAACTGGACATCAATATTTCTTTCAATCATAAGTTAGCATCATTTATTTCACATAGTTTTCAAGCAGTAACCTTTTCAAATGTACCATTCACCCTCACCCTTGAGGATTTTTTTTTCTACTCAAGTATTCATAACCTTTACACATTAAGATATTCAACTGCTTAGTTATTAGAATAATCGTTAATATGTGTTTTATTGTTTCATCATGAAGTTGAGCAACTTATAACAACACTTTTGTTGATAAACAAAATCTCCCTTGAGTTTTTCATCTTTACAGCTCTCTACTGAATACAAAACTCTCTCTCAAGTTGCTGACACCAACTGGACTTACAAGCTAAAATTTTGAGGTTACTCTCACTTTTGATTGCTAGTCAAAAGACCCCCCCAAAAAAACATCAAACAGTGTCATGTTTTTCAGATGTTAACTTTGTGCCTAGGTCTTTCCATTGATATCACAGACTCTTTCATAACTCCCCTCAAACCTCCTCGCTTGAGTCCAGGAATTTCTTTTCCACCCAACCTCCTGCTTGAGTCCAGGAAAAGTTACTTTAGCAAAGTAGAGCTAGATCCTCAATTTTGCCCCTTGGTGTTCCCTCAGAGAAGAGGTTCATTTCCTCTCAAGCCTTCTCGCTTGAGTCTAGGAAAGTTCTTTTCCACCCAGCCTTCGGCTTGAGTCTAGGAAAATTTCTTTTAACCATCAATCCTTTATTGAATTTTCATAATTCGATACTTCCAGCATTTTATAAAACATATACAACCATTTCAATAATGCTTTAATTTCATTTGGTTTACACCTTCTATCTTTTGCAAAGGACTACTTCATTAAGTCATTCATATAATGATTTTTAAATTTTATTACAATGCATAATTTTAACCAAAGATAAACTTAGTTATGCTTTATAATGAGGTCTTGCAGTAAAATTTGGTACTGGCTTCAAACTGGAGTATATAGCTTATTGTGGTTAATAATATAACATGTTAAAAAAAAGAACTATCGTAAATGAAACAAAGATCAAGAGCTCCCTAGACTAGGATCAGAACTTGGTCATAGACTAAGATTTTGTTTGTTAACTAAATCTTTGGTGATACATAAATCTCACCCAATATATATGGGGAGAAGCTTCCAAAAAATCTTTTCACAAAGCTTTCACAATGCAACCATATCGTCATGATGAAGAGGTAGAAAAAATGGAATGCTTCAATTTATTCAATATATAATTCATGCTTTAATAAATTCATACATGCATCGACTCGTAACAACCAGAATGCTTCAAAAAGAAACTTAACAACCAGAATCTTTGATTTACATATTTACTTAACATGGAGGTTTAAGGAATAGTTTAATTAGCCATTAACCTTAAGTTCACCTTTAACTATTTTAGGTTATACTTTATATTACTTCCCTTCTCATTGAGGTATTTTAATCGGAGCAACCTTGTAAATTCTAGTCATCAAAGAATTTTAAGGTCTCATTTAAAATTTAACTTTCTTATCTTACATGCTACGCGATAAACTCATATGCAGACCACTTTCATAAACAATAATTCAAAGAGTACACAACTTACTTATGTATATGCAGGTCCATTTGGCCGCAGTGTCTAAACCTGAGGCTCTGATACTGTAAGACCTCGGTTTTGAGCCCATTTGCATTAAATGTACATGATGTGTATATTGTAATTAATCATGGTGTGGAGCTATAGGAAAAAGTCCCACTGTGGATTATCATTTTATGCTTCGGCGATTAAATCGATGCCAATGGTATTTTGTGCTAGCTAGGCACATTATGATTTTTAAATCATCATGTAAATATGCAATTAATTAAAAACTCACAACCACCTATGCCCATGCAACAATAATGAGAAGGGGCATGATTTCCTAAGGATAAGGGGGGGAATGTTTAACCTTTGGGTCCATTGGAGAACATTCATGTGTCACAAGATGAACCCATCTCGTTGCCAACCAACTTTTTGTCTTACTCATCCTTTCCTTGTCTCATCCACCAACAGATTTAATTCCTAGGAGTTGGTTGGGCAGTTATTGCCACGAGGGACGTATGCATGGGCAGTCATCAGTGTGGTAGGACTGTCAGTCCTTTGACCACATGCATACCCAGAGGCAGATAGTATTCAACTCCTCACATGGGTAGGGAGTTTTTCCTCAGGCAGTCGCGTTCTATTTTTCCGTTCATGATTTGGTCTGGTGTGTGATTATCCTTCAAGTTGGGGGTCGTTCTCATCATTCTATGCAGGTTGGAAAAATCGTTTTTGTATTCTTCACAAATTTTGGGTGCTGTTGATTCGTTTTGGCCATGTGAGGGCTATAAACGACTCTAGAATTCAAGTTGCTCAGTTTGAGCTATTTTAACTAATTTCCATACCTGATTTGGCCTCTGTGGTATGTCTTCCTTCAATTCCAGAACCGAGATTGTTGTGTGTACCTAGCTCTTTGGTCTTTGGACTATGTTTGGGAGTGGAAATGGGATCTGATCCTGCTTGATAAGCCTAGTGTGTGTAGGATCCTCACAGACAGAGCTAGAGGGTTGACTTTCTTCTCTACACCCCCTGAATAGCACTGGAAAGGAAGGCATGGCCTGAGGGACTGCATAGCAGAGAAGGGGATGCTTCCTTATGTTGGATGTGTGTGGATGTATTAGAATTCAAGCTAGTTCTGGTGCAGGTGTCCATAGCTCTTGGATTGAGCTCACTAGCTTAGCAGTCAGCCTTTCCAGCTCCTATATAGCCTGATAAACCCAACTGTGTTGGCTTAGCTGAGTTTTGTGTATCCTTGGCTATTGGTGATCCTATTAAGTGTTCCCCTTATTCCTTGTGGGAATCATGCCCAGCTCAGGGGTGGTAGTGTTGTTGAGAGAATGATGAGCACACTGGCCTATGGTTCGGTGGAATGTTGCAGCGACGTAGCTGGTTGTGGGACAAGCTTTTGTGAAGATAAGTATTCTTGTCTATTTTATATCAGCAATTATATTTGTTGCTTAATCAAATGATGAACATATTATATGATTTGAATGTTTAGTTGTGTGGAATGAATGTATTTTTCTTCAGCTGTATGTTTGATGAATTACGCATCTGCACATGTATGTTCTTATTTCAGTGCATTTTATTTTACGTTCATGGCACTTGGATTGCTCAGGGGCTTGGTTATCATGTTGGTCGTGTCCCCTCCACCAAGTAGAGGGGTGGGGACATGACAGATACCATTTGTAACATACCCGAAATTCCTTAATGTAAATTCTGAGAAACTAGGGTAAATTTTCTGCCTTCACTATATCAACAATTCAATCATGTTAGTCTTTTGAGAGTGTGTAATCACATTAATGTAAACTATACTATCATTTGCATCTAAACAAACTGTAATTAAATTAAATTAAGTTCCGCTGAGTAGTTGACAATAGAGCTATACCAATGACCATCCTAGTACAAGAAATAATGGCAAGAACTTTATACTCAAATACAAAATCATATTTTGTTGCAATTAAGGGTCGTCAATCTACAGTCACTTTATTATAAGCGAAACTTATTGAAGTTTAAGATAGATATGACCATTTCATTAGTCGCTAGACTATCCTTCAATTGGGATAGAAATTACACATTAACCCTTTCTTTTAAAGTTTGTTGACATCCTCCATAACAAGGTACCATCCTTGTACTTGTATTCTTGGGCACAACCGTCCAAGATGACGTATGAGTCCTGAGTGGGGCAGACAACAAAGTTAAACACATTGCAGATGATAGAAACAACTAAACTAAGAAATATGCACATATACAACAAATTCATTTTACACTTGTATTTCGAGAGAGATTCCACCATTTTAAAGAAGCTCCTACAACCACCACTTTATGTAACTTAACTTGCATATTAGTACCATACATCCAAGAGCATAAATCTTATATGCAAAGTAAACTACATCCATAAACAAACTAATTGTTAAGAGTACTTCTTTTGAGCTTGGGTGACTGAAAACGTGTGTACAAATTTCCTCCCAACCATATGCTTCATTCGACGTATGTTGGTCCATCTAAAGCCACCCCCGAGTTGGGCGACGAATCCACTAAGGTTCAAGTTTATAAGCAGATATTCTCCAAGATTCAAGATCAGATAGTGTTGAAATAAAAGGATACTTAGTCTATAATTATGAGACTTAAAACCCTTAGTCATTATAACATTCTTTTAAAACTATTAAACACCATATTTCTTTCATAAACAGAAAGGGACGTGTCCTCTATATTGTTTAAATGGATGGAATGTAACCAAAACAAAATATGAAATTCCATCCTAACCTTTAAGTTAAAATCCATACAATAAGCCTAAGAAGGTAAATTGATACATAAGGTTCACCATTATATTAGGTTGTCAATAACTTAACCTTCCCATCTACCCCCAAAGTCCATTTTGTTTCCATTGAATTCTATTACCTTCATTCTATGGGAAGTATCTGTTGATGTATATGTAACTTCGGAATGTATTCTTCTATGTATTTCATATATTGTAACCCGATGTTTATTCTGGGATGTTTCCTTTATGTATTTGAGTCATGTGGTCATACCCCAATGTTCCGATCGGGAGGATTAATAATGTAAACAAGTCATATCAAGTCATTAGGTAAGTCCCCACAGTTTAGGGGCACTTGGGTTATTATACACTAATTAAGGTGTAGGCTCAAGTAATTAATTATAAGTTAAGCCTACATGGTTGAGTGCACTTCAAGTCAACGGAAGAATATAAATAGAGAGTGAGAGTCTCTCTATTTATCACTTGTGACTTAGCTCTCTTGCTCTCTCAAGTGTGGCGCACTTTTGGAGAAGGAAATTCTTGGGCTTGACAGAAGACAGAAGGTTGCTGTTGTGAAGGGAGGTCATCTTACTGTTTTGAGTTCACATCTTGTGGTGATACTATCTTAGAGGAAGTTGAGGGGTTTTCTCCATTTATGGTTTCCCCTCCTAAAATCTTTGTGTCTCTTGTCTCTTGTGATGTGCTTATGTGATTGATGTGCTTGTTATTCTCTCAGTGAAAAGATCTTATCTTAATGCTAGCTTAAATGTTGAAAAACTAACAGTATCTTAATATTTTTACTTAATTTATGAATTGGGTAAATAAATGAAGATCTTATTTTATATGATTTATAAAAGTAATATATATATATATATATGTTCTCCACATATATAATGAAACATATATGAAAAATGTGTATATATAGAATAAAGAGAAATATCTTTTATAAAAGGGAAAACATATATATATCTTCATTTATATGATTTACAAAAAGTAAGATATATATATATATTCTCGACACACATAATGAAACATATTTGAAAAATGCGTATATATAGAATAAAGAGAAATATTTTAAGGGAAAACATATATATATCTTCATTTATATGATTTACAAAAAGTAACATATATATATAGATAGATAGANTCATAGTTGGATGAACCCTTTTCTTTAAAATACAAAATACAACTTCCTTTAAAGTTATATAAAAATTATGGAGCATAATGAAATTTATACAAAAGTTCTGATCTGCAATCTGGGATCAAGGTTAACCGAAGCATAATGAAATTTATACAAAAGTTCTGATTTGCGATCTGGGATCAATGTTAACCTTCACCGGATCAAGGAGCCACCACAACCCATGAAACATCTAAATGGTAGTAAAATGAAATTACAGAAGTAAACAACTGGATACCATCCAAAATCACATATCTAACAAAAAACACAATTGCCAATATAATATCACCGTTGTAAAGGACTGGATTCCATCCGAAAATGCAAATCTAACAAAAAAATACAATCGCCAAAATATGCTGGCAATTGGAGGTGTTCAAATTCAGATCTAAACACAAACTCGTTGGCAAGTAGAGGCGTTCAAAATCAAATTTAAACACAAACTCGCTGGCAAGTGGAGGCATTCAAAATCAGATCTAAACACAAAGTCGATGGCAAGTAGAGGCGTTCAAAAGCATATTTAAATACAATCACTGATAGAAGGAGGAGTTCGAAATCATATCTAAACACAAAATCGTTGGCTGGTGGAGGCGTTCAAATCTAGATCTAAAACAATCGCTGACAGAAGGAAGAGTTCAAAATCATATCAAAACACAAAATCGCTTGCAGGTGGAGGCGTTCATATCTAAATCTAAAATAATCATTGACAGAAGGAGGAGTTCAAAATCATATCTAAATACAAAATCACTGGTAGGTGGAGGCATTCATATCCAAATCTAAATAATCGCTAACAGAAGGAGGAGTTCAAAATCATATCTAAACACAAAATCACTGGAAAGTTGAGGCGTTCAGATCCAGATCTAAAACAATCGCTGACAGAAGGAGGATTTCAAAATCATATCTAAAAAAAAAATCGTTGGCAGATGGAGGCGTTCAGATCTAGATCTAAAACAATCATTGACAGAAGGAGGAAACATTCTAGTTCTCTACCGTAACGCAAATCCAGACCTAGTAACCAAGGGAAAACACATGCAAAAAAGGCAATATGGGTCTGCTATTTATTAAGACAATAAAGCAGATAGCAGAGTTATGGTTTATTTTTGCATAAGTAAACTACACGTACCCGAGGGATAAACACTTAAAACCAAGAGGTATCATGCTCAAAAAAATTGGAAAGGTGCAGACATACAAATCACCGGCAGTATGTAAACACATAAACAACTCTATTGCTTGGCTTGCAAAAAATCCATTGCTGGAGATTTTGTATCATTCAGATTGTAGACAATAAATACACCATCCAAAATTTATAAAAAGAACTACAAGAATCACATCAAATGCTAGAAACATTTACTCGAATCGAGGTCTTACACATTAAGAAATCATGGGAAAGTAGATATTTGTATACGGTGTGTTCCTCAAAGTTGTAGCTGTAGTTCCCACACTGTGAATCCCAACGCTGAGGTCGATATTGTATCACCATTTACTATAATCTCAAGCATTGAGGCCAAAATCATAGCACCATTTACTATAATCTCAAGTGCTGAGGCCGAACTCGTAGCACCATTTACTATAATCTCAAGCTTCTGGTCACTAAATGTTGGCAGTCGACTGTTGCTGCCAACACACTCTCCCCCTTTCCAGAGTTCAATGATGTGTGTGTGTGTGAACAAACCCTCTTCACAGCATAATGTAGACACCACTGATTACCAAGGACGCCAAATGGCGATGATCAGTTGACACGTTTGCTTTCAAGGAAACAAACTTCCCTAGTTTTCTCCCCCCATCCAATTATTTCACCAACCAAATATTTACTGCGCTAATTTAGTTACCTTCACTTAGTTCGGTGATGGAGAATCTGGCTAGATCTCATTTAGAAAGGGTAAAAAATAATGCCAAAGTGTTTCCCTCCTTCTAAATAATAGGTAATATAGTTTTTATATAGCTAGATTTAATCATTGAGAAGTATTACATTGTTGAATAGATTTATTGTATTATCATCAAAATGTATTAAATGAAAAAATATTTTTCCTAGACCTTGATATATGGAATAAGATCATGATTCACATATTGACAAACTATTTTCTTCTATTATACCAAGAATAAAGGAGTCATTTTTCTAGTAACAAAATAATATTTATTTCATTAGAAATTATAAGTGACACAAAGAAAGATCTTATGTAACCAAACAAAGCTGCAAAGCCAATGGCAAGGTTGCCTGAGAAAGTCCCTTTGTCAAGAATTCATGGAGCCTTTCCAAGGTATACACGAGCTTAGGAGTTGAAAGTAATCAACGAAACTACCACTCATGCTAGGAGGCTCTCATAGGAAGGAGAGTAATGGTTGATTTTCTTTATAAAAAAATAAATGTTACTATATGTACAATATGATCTAGGAAACTTTTATTATAAATACATTCGTGCATGAAAGGAGTTCAAATGAACTTAATTGCATTATCCATTAACCCCTTTCCTTGGTTCCTCAACGAACTTCCTTTGGATAATTTTCTCACATATATATAAAAGGAGACTATTGTCATATTTTATTACAAAAGAACCCTTTCTCATTAAAATACATAATAAATGTTCGTAACCTTTTAATACACTTTTAGTTTCATCAACAATAATTTACTTATTATATGATTATGACAATTAATCAACTTTTTAAAATCACAATCCTACTATCATTTTTATGCAAGTAAAGAGTCATATCACGAACACTCAACAACCAACGGGTGAACAGGTAATTACACTCACTAAAGGCTTGTCATTGAAACCACGATAACACCTAAGTATCATCATTATATCTCCAAGGCCTTACTCATCTTGTACCTCTCCCCCTAGTGGATCTCGTCCCCAATCATTGTTTTAGTCGCACACGCTTTCAGTCTCCTAGCAATATTAATTTAATCTAGAATTTGATGACACTAAGATAGTACTTACAGTAATTCATTTCCAATCGTGCTCTGAGGGGATGTTACAAATTATAACATGCATGTTGGTGGTGGAGCCTAATCTTCTAGATTCATAGATGTTATTTTACAGTCATGTCTGTACCCCAATTTTACTATACAAATGTCCTAGCAGGTCCCTAGTGGGGGTTCAGGGGCAGCGCCCTTCAAAAAAATTTGTTGGGATGTTTGTTGGCCAACATTTTAAGGGCCCGTGGTATTGGGTGACCCATGGTATTTTCCCATGGTAATTCCCCTATAAATGAAAGCATTGTAATACAATTGTGTATTGTATTGTAGCATTGTAAAAACAATCTCTGTGATTGTGTGAGAAATACTATGAGAGAGTGAAGAGGAAGTGCAGCGGGGTTGTTGCAGGTTTTATCTCTTCATTTTGTTGGATGGTATAATAATAAATCACTGACAATTTCTGTGTGGACATAGCCCGTCTTGGGTGAAACATGTTATATTAGTGTCTCTCTTGTAATGGGTTTTAATATTTGCATCTTGTTTATTGTTTATTGCTATTGCTATGTGATCCTGTTTTTTAACAATGCAAGAGCCAAAGCAAGGACAAAAACCTGGTTTAAAATTGGTCCAAGCTAAGAATGAAGAAGAAGGATTTGTATCTGAAGTCCTACCCAATATGGGAGAAAATATCATGATACATAGGTCAATGGTTATTCCCGAAAAAGAATCAATGATAGAGTAGTGGAAACAAATATTTGTGGCTTTGGACAAATATTTTTCAACCAAGTGCACTTCCGGGGGGGAGGTATGTCCAATTATTGTTGATAGTGGTAGTTGTGAGAATATGGTCTCCAAGTAGATTATAGATAATTTGAAATTACTCTATGAAACACATCCCCATCCTTACTGAATTACATGGTTCAAAAAAGGGAATGGATTCACCATTAATAAAATATGTTTGATCAAGTTTTCCATGAGTGAGACTTATAAAGATGAAATCTGGTGTGATTTCATTCTGATGGATGCATGTCATTTGCAACGGGGGAGTCCTTGGGAATATGATATAAATTTCATGCACGATGGAGGAAAGAATACCTGCACCTTTTGGAAGGATGGATCAAAAGTCGTCTTATTGTCCCTTAAGAATGAAGGGAAAGATGAGAATATGTTGTCATAAAGATATATTGTTAACAAAATGAAGGAAACATGATTATACTCTGCATTAATAGTGCAAAAGGGAGTCAAGGAAGGCATACCAATTTCTATTGAAGTGGACAAGGTACTAGAAGAATACATTGATGTTATTCCTAATGAACTCCTTAGTGGTCTTCCACCAAAAAGGGACATTCAACATAAGATTGATATAATCTCAGGATCATCTTTACCTAATAAAGTAACCTATAGGATGAGTGCTACACAACATGCAAATCTCAAACAACAAGTAATAGATCTTATAAAGAAAGGTGTGGTAAGAGAAAACATGAGTCTATGTGTTGTACTAGCATTGTTGACTCCAAAAAAAGGTAGCACATGGTCGATGTGCATAGATAGTAGAGATATCAATAAAATTACCATCAAATATCAGTTTCCTATACCACGCTTAGATGACATGATGGATGTGCAATCCAGAGCTATATATTTTAGTAAAATTGATTTAAGAAGTGGATACCACCAGATCAAGATTCGTGAAAGGGATGAACATAAAACTTCCTTCAAGATCGAGGATGGACTATATGAATGGATGGTGATTCCATTCGTGTTGTCCAATTCACCTAGCACCTTCATGCAATTGATGAAATGATATGCTTCAACTTTATATTGGTAAGTTTGTTGTCATTTATTTTGATAACATTCCAGTTTTCGGTAACAACCAAGAAGATCACTTGCAACATTTAATGATTATATTGGATGCGTTGAGAAAACATCATCTTTATGCAAACGTAAAGAAATGTAGGTTCTTGCAAGAAAGTTTGGTATTTCAAGGTTCTGGCATCTCAGCAAAAGGAGTCAAGATGGATTTAGAGAAGGTCAGAGCAATTTTGGAGTGGCTTAATCCTGGGATTATGACATAGGTAAGGAATTTTCATGGGTTGGCCACCTTTTACCAAAACAGTGTTCGAAATTATAGCAGTATTGTAGCATCCATAATAGATTGCACCAAAGGCACGACATTCAAGTGGACCAATGAAGCTAAATAAAGTTTTAATTTTCTAAATAAGAAGGTAATTGATGCAATTGTGCAAGCATTACGACATGGGAGACATTATTTAGTCTCGAAATAGTTTGTGTTATTTGTCGATCACATTGCATTAAAATATATAAACACCCAAAAGAAATTGAACAATAGACATGCAAAACGAGTCTCTTTCTTACAAGGTTGCACCTTTGTTCTCAAGCACAAATCAAGAAAGTAGAATCAGGTTGCAGATGCTTTGAGTCGACACATTGTTCTTTCGATAACAATGGAAAATCAAGATATTGGGTTTGTTGCATTAAACATTAGAGAGAATTTGAGGTCAAAAATGGGCCTCCTAAGAGATGTACTACAAAAATATAAGATATATTAAACTATTATGAGTTAGGGGTTTTATGGGGTAGGTATATATGTCAACTCATCTCCTACACTATTTTTTATGCACAATATAAATAACCATGGTTGAGTTACTTTTCTAAATTGACTATAAATAAAATTAATAAAATAACTCTACAATGATGTGACTAAGATTCATTGTAAATTCCCAAAAAATTATTGTCCTTTAACATTTATTTGTATTGAACTTGTAAATAAAATTAAACAAAAAAGAATTTAATTTATATGCATAACTAACATATTTTTTTCATATAAATATCATTCATGAATTTAATTTATTTTAAAAGTACAAGATTTAATATATATATATATATATTAGTTTGACATTATGATATTAAATACAATTGAATGAATATATAATTCAAAATTAAAAAAACATGAAAATGACAATATATTATTTTATAAAAAAATGTGAAAAGACATTTTTATGAATTATAAGTACTTTACTTGAAAAATACAATAATATTATTTTATGAGAAAGTGAATTGTGAGTACTTTACTTGAAAATAACAATAATATTATTTTATGAGAAAGTATGAAATGACTTTTATTGTGAGTACTTCACTTTATGACTTAAAAGTACTTGTACCACTACCTTGGTTAACTATGGATTTTCATCCACCATAGAAAATGTGACAAATAAGCATTCTTAACTCATGCAATGCCACCTCAACCATGGGGGATGATGTCATCTATTATAATGTAATTGGTTGATTTTTATAGTACATTTTGGTCCTTTTGAGGCCCATTTTTGACCTCGAATTCTCTCTAATGGGACCTCTGTGTCTGATAACGATTATGGGGATATTATAGAACAATTGAAGAATCCAGTTGCTGGGAACATGGATCTTATTCAGGGTGAATATTTTGTGCAATGTGGCTACCTCTTCAAAGGAAAACTTATGCATTCCAATTGGTTCTATGAGAGAGAATATTATAAGAGAACTTCACGGTAGTGTCTTGGAAAGTCATTTTGGAAAGGCTAAGATGCTAGAATTAATTGAATATAAGTATTACTAGTTGAAGATGAAAAAGGATATAACCAGGTATGTGGCATGGTGTAGGATTTTTCAAATGGATAAAGGACACTCATAGAATACAGGGTTGTACATGCCATCATCCAGTGCCCAAAGACAAATGGAAATATCTAAGCATGGACCTGTGTTGGGGCTCGAAACACATAGTGACGTAATGAATCTATTTTCTTGGTTGTTGATAGGTTCTCTAAAATGGCTCAATTCATTGCTTGCAAGAAAGCTAGTGATGCATCAAGGGTGGAAAATTTGTTTTTTTCATAAATTGTTAGATTCGATGGTGTTCCCAAAACTATTACCTCTGATAGAGATACTTGGTTCTTGGGTCATTTTTGGAGGACTTTATGGAATAAAATGGGAACTAAATTACAGTCCAGAAGTTCCTATCACCCCCAAATAGATGAGCAAACTGAAGTAGTAAATCGTATTTTGGGAAACCTGTTATGGAGCATTATTAGAGAGAATCCCAAGCAGTGAGATTTGGATTTACTACAAGTAGAATTTTCCTACAATATTTCAATGAATAGATCTATAGGTAAATATCCATTTTAGGTTGTTTACAGTAGAAATCCTATGGGTGCCCTATATTTGGTGTAGCTATCGCTTGGGGATTAGAATCAATGATAATGGGGAAGCATTTGCAGTGACACATTCAACAATTGTAGCAACAAGTAAGATAAAAGCTACAGGCCAATTACGAGTAGAAAAACATTATAAAATATGCTCACTTATGACATCAAGAATTCAATGAAGGCGATTTTGAGATGGTTTATTTATGGAAAGAGGGATTTCCTAGAGGAACCTACCACAAATTGAAGTATAAGAAAATTGGTCCTTACAAGATACTCAAGAAAATTAACAACAATGGTTATAAGTTCGATTTACCAATTGATCTCGATAGTTCCCCTATGTTTAAAGTTTCTAATTTATATATCTTTCATGGGCAATATATGGCTAACGAGTGTGAGATGCGGGTGGATTGGCATCAAACCATTCTAAGCAAGAAAAAAGGAAATATTTTGCATATTTTAGATAAGAAGACCCTTCATACTCGAAAAATACCAATACAACTCATTTATGGTCTAGTGGGAAGGATTAGCACTAGTAGAGAGTACATGGATTACAGAGGGGGACTTGTTGAATCTAGATACCACTAAGTGGCCTCAGTTTGAAGACAGTAACTTACAGTAGTTGCGTTATTTTCAACTAAATGATAATGATGCGGGGAGTTTTTAGGGTCATAACTTTTGACTTGGTTATCAGTTAGGGTCATAATTTAATAGGAATCTGCATATTGAAGAGTTCAATTCATTGATCAATGAAATCCTTTAGATCGGACCTTGTTTGGACACTTTTTCGGGGCCAAATTCCTTCATATAATTCCTCAAATTAGGTTTTAGTGTTTTTGGGGGGATTTTTTAAATTTGTAACTATCAATTATCTCTTAGTTTATGGACCTAATCTAAAAAGTGAGTTGACAACTAGCGTCACTCTAGTTAGCTTTTAGTTAGTGGTTAGTTATAGAGACATGCGAGAATTTTCAAAAATTAGTCATTTTTTAAAATCTCAGATAGTAGTTATAGGGGGTTGTACTTTCATTGTAATAGTTACAATCATAGAAGGATTAAATGATAGTTATGTTTCCATTCTCGTTTATTTTCATGGGTTTGTAGATATCGTGAATGAATCAAATTTTATTGGATACATCACTACAACATCATGAATCTACCTATTGAGGAGAAACCAAAATCTCTCTTCCAAGATAAAATTTGATAACGTGTCCTTCAATATGTTTTCTAGGAGTTTTGTGATGATATTATACATTGAGTTGCATAAATAAATAGACCCATTTCGCCAAATGATTTTGAGTCATTCTTCTTTGGAATTAAGTCTATAAAAGTTCCATTCAAAGCTCCCAAAATCTACCTTGATGTTATGGATTCCTTTATTACTCTCAACTAATCCTCTTCCATCTTATCATAGAAACTCAAATAAAATTCCACCATTTATGCTAAGACTTTTATCATTTTTAAAGGAGTACAAAATAATTTTTAGTTCTTATTTAGAGACTTATTCTCTTAAATATTCATTTTTCTCCTCATTTATGAGTCTAGGAAACATAGACATTACATGTAGGTTTTCAATAGTATTTTCCCTTGACAAGTCTTAGATTTGGGATTTAAAGTACTTCTTGTGCAATGTACATATGAAGATAATATGGGGTACTTAGGAGGTATCCAAGGGGGATAATGAATGTAATGTGGTCATAATCATGGAATAAGCCCACTATGTAGCTAGAGGAAATAATATATTAATAAAGGTTAGTTAGCATAAACCCTGTCAAGGATAAGGATTGTTCCATGGCTTGTTTATGGTGTCTAGACATACACCATAGATGGACAAGTGACATTGTTCTACATATACTATTATAATATGGATGTAACACATAAATAACAAAAATGCAACTCTACAATGTTAATATCATTTAATGTTTTTCACTATACACTTTATGATAGTATCAACCACAATTTGACATTATAACGCTACACATGTCAACTTTATAACAAAAACGGCTATAGATCATCATCTAAAAAAAAATCCATGTTGTGAAGATCCTGTCTCCAATGCATAGGAAAAAATGAGATTGTTGGTACCTTGTGAGCCCCAATCAATAGCTCATAAAGAGCAATTAACAATTGACTCACAAAAACTGAACATATTACATTTGGGATTTGAATTCAAGTGACAATAATAACATTTACTTGTTTCCACTCAAACTAAACCCAATTAACAATAATCTAAAATAATTTATATAATATAAAATTTAAAAATCAACCAAACATTGAAGCAACCATGATGTCTTCTTAACATTAATTTCAAAAAACAGTTTTTCCCTGAAGAAAAAAAAACATTTCATTAGATATAAATAAAACACATTGTACAGAGACTACTATCTAGTCATATTTGTTCTATGTCAACTCAGTGACAATTTTTCCTTCAAATCAGATTCTATATATTACACATTTTTCAGAAGCTACATACTTCACTTGGCTACATCCATAATCCTATAGATCATCTGCAATAAAAGACAGATCAAAGTTCCACGCCGTTGGGCTCTAAAAAAACAAAATATAATGTGGCTCTCATGTTGGTAATAGCCAAATGTATACAATAATGTGTTTTTCTATATCATAAAACAAAAAACATATCCATGGGCACTATGCCCCATTTAAACTCAATATGGAATGGATCCTAGATTGTGTTCAAAAAATATTTCATTGTTGATCTCCCGTCACATCCAAAAGTCTTCTACCTGCCTTGACCTAATTTTGGATAGCTAGTCTATCTCTTGATTTTTTCCCGATATATGTGTTGATAACTGATATCTCGAAATCTCTCAACAATTATCAAGTCCTCAAATATAGCTACTAAATGAATATTGTTTAACTATTTTCTCTTTTTCATCCCTTCCATAAACATATTTATAAAAAGTATTAACTTTATTAATCTCCTTACTAAAACAAGGAGATAATGGAAAAAAACGGTACCTACACAAAACATATAATAATAATAAAAATAACTATCCCAAAAGAATAAAACTACAATGTGAACCTTATTCATTCCATGAGGTCAATATTGTGTACACATTAATATATAAAGTGAATCATTAATTACGTTTTCAAAGGTTGTGATTAGTAACAAGCTTGCAACTATTTCTTTACTTTACAAATTGCGTAGACTACAATTTGGGTGACAACTAATGTGAGATTTCAAACTTTACACGTTACTTCGAATACAATTAGCTCACAACAACTACGATATTTCTAAAACTATGTGCAACATGTAAAACTTATGCCTAGTGGAATCAACTCTTAGTTGTCAAGTTGCAAGTTGCTTGAACATCTATACAACAATTTTGTGTACTAAGAATAAATATTTAGATTATATTATAACTTTGTATTTAGATTATATTATAACTTTGTATTGATTATATTTAAAAAATTATATATATATAGTTTGAAAAATTTAGTGAATTTAATATTAATATTTTCTTAAAACTTATGTTAAGAATAAATATTTAGATTATATTATAACATTGTATTGATTATACTTAAAAAACTATATATATAATTTGAAAATTTTAGTGAATTTAATATTAATATTTTCTTAAAATTTATGTTAAAAAAAATTGATATGTAAATTTTTGGTTTGTTAATGTTTAGGGGACTTTTCCAATCATGTTCAAGGCTTTATGACTTAGATGTAGAGCCCAATTGGAAATCATGCACATTACTATTAGGTTTATTAGACTATGTTTCTCCATAATAACTTTCAATATTTGAGTCGAGTCTTATTGTATATATTCAAGTAAGTACTCATGAGTTTCCTTTGTTGTCATTCATCTTTAAGAGAGAAGAGAGGGTGGATTTGATTTGCTCTCAAGCAAAGTTAATGTATGCAACAAGCAATGTGTTTTGCTTAATATGACTTCGATTTTCTTCTTCACATGAGAACCTTCCACCCATTGGACTTCATTTTTTGATACCATTGCTTTTTGCATCTACTAAGATGTTGTAGTGTCATAGAGGTAGTGTATAATGCATTAACTAAATTAAATCTTTTGTTAAACTAAAAATTTTAACTACAAATTCTTTTATGGGCGTGATTTTGACATAACCAATAAATTAATCATTTAATTATTTCTATCTCATTTATTCCTTCCATGTTGATAAATGAGATTAGGTTTTGGAGTATGGTTTTCAAAAAATTGTTTATTAATTAAGAGCTCATCTTTTTTGTACATAAGAAATAAGTTAATAACCAAAATTCAAAGGAATTTGGTAAGAATGAAAATCTGCCCTCTTACGAACTACCAATAGGTTATTTTAGGTGGCTAGGTTTTGTCTACATAAGATGATGTAGCTACATGTTAGGGTCTTGAGACTGTATTAGGACCATAACTTTGAGTATTGTTGAGAAAAGGAGTGGGAATGAAATATTTATTAAAACTCTCAAAACGATTACCATTAATATCATAAGTAAAATCCTAGTAATGTCATAATGATGACTTGGTCCAAAGTTATGCATGATGTAAGACTATTTTTAAGCAACAAGGCTATTGCAACAAGACTTGTTTGGCAATAATCATTTTCGTGTATTAAAAACATATTATATAATGATATTGCTTATGGACATCAACTAAATGAAGTTATTTCATGTTGGGTTAGCACATTGGAATAAAAAAATTATTAGATGTGCCAATTGCATATGAATGGACAGAAATGCAACAAGAAAATGTTGCACCCCAATAATTGTCATAATAAATAAACGGGGCAAAATGGTTGAAATAATTGGATGCATTTCTCAATACTTTTCTCAATCGATATCTATGGTGGTTGTTATTTGGGGTTTCATTTTTGTGGTAGTGTGATATTATGGTTGTTATTGTTGGGATTTAAGTTAATGATTATTTCAATTTTGCGTAGACATAGATGATCATGTATATATGATCTTCATGTTCTTAGTTGCATGTGTCAATTATTCTAGATTTATGTACTAGGATTACCACATTGGTTAGGGTGCAACATCTAGCCTAGTTTTAGATATGCACATGCACCCTTCAACATTTGTGCATGAACTTACAACTATCACCAAGACCATCATGCAAGGCCAACTATTTATGTAACTGAATTTTGGGGCATTTATATAAATGTGTGTATCATACAACGTGTTTCTCTCATAGATCTTTTATTTCCATAGTAACTTAGTGAGTGAGATTTTCCCACAATTTTCCTTGTAACTTTTACATACAAGATTTCTCAATTTCTTCATCTTTATTGATTGTAGTTTCATGTATTTTTCCTGATTTTGACATTTAATGAAAAAGTTGCAATGTTATATAGATATCTTAATGCAAATGTGTATATGATAATAGCTTTATTAGACTTTTGCATGTTCATGGTTGTGTTTAACTCTATTTTTTTCCAGATTTTGAATTGTCCTTTCAATACTACGTTTGGGATCAAAATTTAATGTTTCAATCGATGTTTTATGAAAATAAAAACTCTTAACATCAAATATAAGTCAAATGGGAAGAATATTTGAGGATATTTCTATGTCATGTCTCAAAAACCATCAATTTAGCAATGTTTCCATATGAGCATCGGTCAAGAAACATTAATCCATAATTAAACATCTATTTAGCAAGCAATATTCCATGTTAAAAGATTGTTAACTTTTTCAATTCATTTAAATTGAATACGGTTATGATTACCCTTCTTGATTTGAGTTCTTTCTTAATTCAAACCTTTATGATGAATTGATTCTCACATGCTATGTTACTTGGATGGATAATTGACATCATATTAATCACTTAGATAATTGGCATTACATAAAGAGTTAAAGTATCAATATTTTTACCCTCATTACACTAATAATATACAAATAATTTCAAATTTTCAATCATAATCGACACACCTAAGCCACAAGATTAACCTAATCCATGTATCAAACTAAGAAAATAATCTAAGCCACCTAAGCCACACACTTAACTACCTAACCTAATTTACTTATGCACACACCTAAGCTGTGCACCTTCTATTCTCTCCTTTAAAGGGAGTCACCCCACTAAGAATCATGAAATTGTGTAGTTTCTTATGCACTCATGTGTGAACCCACATTTTAGCAATGAAAAACTTAGTATAGTCATATTTATTCTCAAAGGTAGCATCCAATGGTTCAAAGCTAATATTACATTTCCTATTGAAATTGTTATATGTTTAGGCTATTGTTCACTACACCACAACTTCAACCCAACATAAGAAGAGTAATTAATGGAAATATTACCATGATACCATTCTAACTGAAATGTCTATACATGAACAAATTTATTGTCTTTCGAAATGCAATTAAGGAATCTCAAACAAAGCCATAAAACACCATACAAAGGATGTTTAGATGGCCTTGAGTCACAACAATTATAAAATATGCATGAAATGAATAGTCCTTAGTCATGATGGTATGTATTTGGATTCTGCAAATATTTCGATTATCAATACCTTACCTTCACTACTAACTCAAGGAATTATGTTGATGTCTAAAACAAATTATATATTATTGAAAATTTATCAAAGTTTCATCAAGTGAGATTCTCTTCTTAATACATTATAAATGACATAACCTATAATACATATAACACATTTAATGACTACCCCCTATAACATCTATAAAATCTAACAATATCCATGTATCTACCTCTTGCTTCCTCTTCATATCTCTAGATATCTTCACTTTAATAGTGACTTGGAGGAAAATAATAATGCCCAAATGATTTTGGGTAAAAACAATAAATAAATATTTAAAAATGACCTTTTTGGATTTTGAAAATAATGTTCACACAATAAATAAAATCATCAAAGGTCCATGACCTATGGAAAGTTGAGAGAGGGGGCCTGACACCTAGTGCACAATTTACAATGCCTAGTGCATAGAAGTTGTGAACTTGTAGGGCTCTAAAACACCATATATCGTACAGGAAGAAGTCATTATCCCTATTATCTCCTCCTTATGAATACTTTTTTTACAAACATGATTTTAATAAAAGAGTAACAACTCAAACAAGGAAACATTAATATAACAATATGTTTGTCATCATAACCAAATTTCATGTTGTTGCACCATGTGAATTAAACAAAAATTCGCCTAGTTCTTCTATAAGATGCCCACGAGCCACACAAATCAGTATTCATCTCTCCAAAATAAATATGCTTAGTATTGTGTTATATCTTCTTCATTCTATAAACATGTGCATTATTTTCTTCGCTCGTAGTGTACTTACTTCAAATGTCATTATTTTATTGCCTCTTTGCTAATATCAAAAAGTTGAGTGAGTTAATATATGAGAGGACAAAACCTATGTAGCATATTGTTCATTATATAAATCATAATTATGACTAAAACGCCTATTATCAAATATCACATAATGTGTATCTATGCAAACCATGATGGTAAGTGAGACTAGAGGAATAATCATATTTCTAATCCAATTTGCATTACTATATGAAGAAAAAAAAATCAAAGATGAAACTTTGAACACATTATTCATTATTATTATTTTTATTTTAAATCCAGGAAGTAATCCAATTTGCATTACTATATGAAGAAAAAAAAATCAAAGATGAAACTTTGAACACGTATTCATTATTATTATTTTTATTTTAAATCCAGGAAGGAATAACATTTGGTTTTGAAAAAAATTACTCATTGGCCAAATTATAAGAGGTTTGAATCATAAACACAATGATTACACATTTCAACCATTACTTGAATGTCATAGTAAATTATTTGTGCAATTCACATCATAGAATCTCCATTGACCACTATCCATTATTTCATTAACCACATTAAAATCATATCCAAGATAATGTTTCATCAGGGTTGTAGGTGTCATTAATTTACAATGCCCTCAAATGGCCAAAATTGTTGCTAAGGTTTCCAAGGCTACCCCTTATAACATCCATCAAATCTAACCCTTAACCATTATCCATGTATATACGTAGCCAATGTTCACTTAAATATATCTAGACAAGTTTTTATTAGTAAAAACAAATTAAACAAGGTGGGAAAAGTGTGGATTGATAAAATGTTGAACAAGAGATGCTTATTCGATGTTAAATCCATATTAGAGACATGTATTCGACATATAGCTAAACAATTGATCAACGTCAATAATACACATTGAACGTCAAATAAGCATCAAATTTGTGCAAATTGTTTAGGTAAATTTTTCTAGGTATATATTGGGTTGCTCATCAACCCTTAACCCCTAACCCCAAACATTATCCCTCTTTAACCCATAACTATAAATAATTCTAATCCACAAGTTTTACAACACTTGACCCTAAGAACACTTAAATATTAACCCCTAACCCCGTCAACGTGTAAACCCCTAACTACTAATCCATAAATACCCTAAACCCTTAACCCCCTGACCCCTTAATCCAATAACCCCTAATCCCTTAAAACCCTAACCCATAAACCCTCCAAACCCTAACTCCTTTATTGTTAATCCCTAGCCTCTTGACTGTTAATCCCTTAACCACTAACCACTTTACATCAAATATTATATGATTTAAAATATGGATGAGGTGTCCCTGTAATTATTTTTCCAATCAAAATGCTCCCTTAAGCCCAAATCTTATTACATCAAACATTATAAACCCATACTTTGTAACCTCTAACCAATTATTATAAGCGTAATACATTATATTCTGTAAGGATTATGTGGGTTAAGGGTTAGATGTGATAAGTACGAGGGGTCATAAACTTTACAAGCTAAAGGTAGTTTACAACTTATATGGGTTAGGGATGAGTGTGTCAAGGTTATATTAGTTCAGATTTTGTGGGTTAGGGATAATATAAGTCAATCATTATGAGAATTAGATATAAGATTTTACGGTTTATAAGATTATGGGTTATAGTGGGTACTAGTTAGTGATTACAAGTTATTATGAGTATTATTATGAGTAGGTTTCATATGATTTGGGGGTTATATGAATTAGAGGTTAGATTTGATAAGGTTTAGGGGTTATATGGATTTTGGGCCCATTTAAAGGTTATGGGGTTATGCATGTCAGGACAAGGGGACATTCCTTATGTGTTATTGATTAGGAGTTATAAGTATTAGAGTTAAAGCGTTTAGGGTTATGGTTTCCATGTGTTTACAAGTTATAGTGGTTAGTGTTTCTAGGATTAGGGGTCATATGGTTTAGGAGTTAAAATGGATAGGGTTATAAGGGTTAGTGTTTGGAGGTGAAGTTAATATACATGATCTCATATGGTGGATCCCTTAAGGAGAAATTTTCTGAAACCTTATTGTATGTGCCACAATTCTCTGGAAACATTTTAAGGTTGTTAGGTTTATACACTATAAAGGTTACTAGTTAGGGGTTGTAATGGTTATTGGTTAGAGTTCATAGTGATCAAGGTTTATATTAGTGAAGGTTATATTTTTTTGTATTAGTGGTGATAGGGGCTAGGGGTTATATGGGTCATGAGTCCAATTACAGAATATGTGGGTTAAGATTTACCAATTAGGGGTTAACAAAGATTGGGGTTAAGGATGATAGGAGTCCAGGGTTAACGACTATGATATTGGAAATTACAAGTCGGGTGTCATAAGGGTAATGATTAAGTATTGTATAGCTAGGATTTACTAGTTATGAGTTATAATGATTATGTTTTGTAAGGGTAATGGAAATTAGGTTTTGAAGGGTAATAGTTATAGCTGTTAGGGCTTAGGGATTGGGGGATATGTATTATGGGTTAGAGGCAATAAAGTTTCATGTTTAAATGGGTTAGGTATGGTAAGATTTACTCTCCTTATTACTCTTCTAAACCCCCTAACCCATAAACCCATAAAAACCCAAGCTAACCGCTAAAATACTAAGACATTAACCCTACCCCCTTAACCCTGAATCCATTAACCCTCTAACCCCTAAAGCTCCTAACCCTCAAATAGGGAAAATTTTAAGGATCCATACTTATCTTAAAGTGTAGAAAACTTGTTGAATCTTACTAATTCTTTAAATGGAAACTATAAAACATCTTGTGATATTTTTGTAAAAATATTCAAATGTTTAAGGATTTTATATAATTTCTAGAAAATTTTGGCAATTTTAGAGTGAAATAACTTATCCCATTGTATTTGGGTGAATCACTATTAGAAAAAATGGAAATTTATCCCATGGGAGAAATTTTGTCACTTAAATTTTCCTTGCCCCTAAACCCTCTAACCCCTAACCCAATAACCCTCTAACCCTTAAACCCCTAACCACTAGCTTCAAATTTTACTAGGTATATTATTATAATTTGTGTCAATAAGAAATGAGTCCTTCTATTATCAATAAAATGAGTATATTATATCAAAAAGTTAAAATAAAACCTCTTTAACCTGCCTCTAGGAGAGATCAAGATGAAGAAGAGGGTCTAAGATATCATGATATAGAATACATAATTCCTATTGACCCTTGAGTACCAGTTAACAAATACAGTCTACATTGTATGTTGAGAGTCAAATTCCTTCTACAACTAATAGTTATTACATTGTCTATAGATTGAACTGAAAAGTTGTTTATAACTATAAAATAAAAAACCTGGGACTGCCACCAAGCCGAGGACACTCTATTTA
Organism: Pseudotsuga menziesii; assembly: GCA_001517045.1. NCBI lineage: Eukaryota > Viridiplantae > Streptophyta > Pinopsida > Pinales > Pinaceae > Pseudotsuga > Pseudotsuga menziesii. The sequence continues at coordinate 660,360 of LPNX011209181.1, read as the reverse complement.
ACTGGTGTTTTGTCTTTGTCATCTATAATCAGAGGGGCATTGGGAGAGTTCCCCATAAGACAGGTCATATTCTGAGTCATAACTTTATTGATGGTCCTCTAGTGTTGAGAGCCATAAGTGGCATATTGAGATTATTATGAGTATATCGTTGTAATGGCTTCAAGTTTTGTTGTTAACTTAGTCTTATACCTTAAATAAGAAGAAGTATCCAAAAATTAAGCTTAAAATAATTTACTTGAAAAAAGATTACTTAGAAATTTATTGATATTATAAAAATAATGTCAAAACACACCCATTTCAAGAAATTTAAGTAACAATATACATGTTACAGGAAAATTGTTTTGTTTATTTAGCAAAATAAAAGCGGTTTCAAATTCACTTTAATTTTAATCATTTACAACATGTGCATTGTAATGATCTAAAATGTATTACAATTGTCTGATTTTCTAATAGAAATATATATTCACGTTAATATCATAAAATCATTTTAGCTATGTTCAAAAGGTTGATTGTCCAATAACAAATGCAAATTTTCAATCTATTTGGTATTGATATCTCCTCACATACATTTGAATGTCAATGTATTTGGGATATCTCTTTACATAGATTTTTGTTTGTGATTTTATATTAATTCCATTACCATGTTAATAGGTCTATTGGTTGTATGTAACTCGAGTGACTAATGTCATTTCCTCTTCCACTTGAGTTTAAATCTCATTTTTTAATATAATTATTTTTTGTGAGTTAATTATTTATTGATATGCTAATTTGGTTTTGAGCCATGTATAATCTTTGGATGCCATCCTCAATATGAGAGGATGTGTGAGGATGTGTTTGGTAAGTTTTCAAAAGAAATGCTTTACACAAAACAAAAATGCATTGCAATACAAACTAGCTACATAAAAGGGTATGAAAGGATGTGAAAGGCATACATATATCAACATTCAAACATGCTAAAATTATATTAGTTCATTTGTTTGAAGTTATTGTAATTTGTTATTGATTTTATATCAAATCAAATCAATTACATCTTTTGTGGTCATTGTAATTTGTTATTGATTTCATATCAAATCAAATCAATTACATCTTTGTCCTAGACAATTATTCATCCAAAAAAGGGTAGAAACCTCAATTCTAAACCATCTACATGAGCATTGCAACTAGTGTTAAGAGTGTTAATGGATTCCTCATTTTGATGAACATGTCATTTTTTGTCAATAATTTAATTAGTGTGGTCATCTAGCCCACTATGAAGATGATTTATGTTGTCTAGCATCATCATCCTTTGGTTCATCTATTTATTTGTTCATGATTTCAAAGGTTTCAACCAATGTTGAAATTTAATGTTCACCATTTCCTATCAATCAAAATAATCATTTTGTTCCAAACTTTGTATTGCCCTTCCATTTATGTTCACATAAATTAATAACTTGTCAATTTTAGTTTCATAAAACTTTATAGATTGTTATTTTTATGTCCCCCACAAGGAACATATATATTTCATGAAGGTGGTGTTAGTTTTCCCTTATGGGCAAGATTTTTTTATTTTTTATATAGTCATTCTATAGTTGAAAATATTTTTTTATTGAACGGAATTTTTTAAAATGATATTTTTTAAATTTTCATTGGTTGTCGGTAGTTGACGTAGTCCTTAATTTTCCCTTCCCATGAGGGGGTGGCGGATCGGCGTCACCACCTGCATTTATTCTAGTTTGTGCACTTGTAATTCTAGATGGGAGTCTTTAATTTTGTTGTATGCTTGTGCAAAATGTTTGTACGTTTGTTTCACATTGTAGGAAGGTAAAGCGTGGAAGAACATTTGTCTAATCAAATCTTATTGGACATCTTGGAGAATGATTTCAATTTAATCCTCGCCCAGAACAACTGTTTCACACAAATTTGTTTGGAAATGGAACCTCACAATCTGCAATGCAAGAAAAAGTAAAAATCGTTGCCTTATTTTCAGTTTGTACCTGCAATAAAAAAATATGTTATCAATAAAAAAATATTTACATGTGCGATGGTTATCCTTCTTTTATGCATACATTGTAATTGCATAGCCATAAATTTTTCAATTATACTTTTAACTATAAGTGTTTTAATCACCTTCCTCTCTATAGGATATGGCTTGTGTGCATTTGTGATAGGTTTGGAGGGTGTCAAAGAATGTAAATGTGTCTTATAAAACCTTTTAACATTGATTACGTTTTCTAAATAGTTAGATAAATATGACTCAAATAATCCCAAATATTAATAACTTATTGCATAGAGATGAGTGAGGTGCTTTATAGCCCAGTATGGGAGAGATGTTGTAACGTAATGTAACATTACCGAAAACTAAAAATTAAAAAAAAAATCCATGTGAGCTCATAAAATAAAAAATTATGAAAAATAATTGAAAAAATCATGAAGCCTATAAAATAATAAAAAAATTAAAACTTAAACTCGGATTTATAAAGCAAGAAAGTGATCAAATTTCGTGAGTTTAAGATATAAAAAAATTACACATCAAAAAAGTGGATCCCTATCGATACTTGATAGATCCAAGTATAAGATGAATCTAAGTTGGTTTCAAAAAGTTAAACCAACATAGATCCAAATCCTAGGCTCTATCAAGCGTCGAGAGGGATCAAATCTCCCAAGGTGCAAACCTCTTCTCAGGTATTGCACGCAAGGAGCTATTAGAGGAGAGGTTTACACTCGAGAAGTTTGGTATTGTTACAAACATTTAGGAATTCTTTCATTTAGTGAATTTTTTTTCTAATTTTGATGAATTAAAATGTTAGAAAGTTTGGTATTGTTACAAACATTTAGGAATTCTTTCATCTCATAACATTTTATAATTAATTGAACTTCATAACTAAAAAAGTACTTTTTATATTCTAAATTACAGGTAATTAGCACAACCATAAGTCAAGTGGTAGGTGAACACCCATAAATATAGCTAGGCACTTAGTATTGTAAATATGGGTGGTTGTTAAACAAATATTAAACATTAAACTAATCAAAAGATCCTTATAAATATCCATTTAAGATAAACATAAATATTAAACTAAGAAAAAAAACATAAAACAAATACTATTTAATAAAAAAATAAAAAAACTTATAAAAATATAAAAATTTTATAAATTATAAAAATTTAAATAATTAAATAGTGAATTCTTAATAATTAAACTTGAGACTAAAAATAACAAATATATTAAAATATCACTATAATTATAATTAAACATGACACTGAAAATAACAATATGAGTATAGAAAAGCACAATTATTTCTTTATCAATGTTTCAAAGCATAATAGGTTTGTGTCAAGGTGAGGAAACCAAACACCACAATCATTATATTAAATATCTTCGGGTTGTCATAAACTTCATAAAATCCTCAAGTTTACGAATACAATTCTTCTAGCACTTTTACTTGTTCACCAACAAGCTTATGAGAATAAAGGTTGAGTGGTCGTGTAAAGAAGGGTTGGCTCACGCCACTCCATATATTGAGTGGTCAACTAGAACTCACCTTGATCAATGGCACCTTCATTAATGAGTAAACGCACATCATGAGGCAACTAGAGGAGGAAGCTTATGAGGCCAACGTAACACGTCACACGCTTTTGTTCAATGGTGCTGTACTTGTTGAACTTGGTGCTCTAACGCAACTTTAGTATGAAGTAACGCAACTTTGGGCTCATTGTAAGTGGGAAACATTGGACCTATACATTTAACATGTTTGGGGTCTAATTTCACTCTAGACGTAACTCAATGGGTAGTTTTTTTGGTTTTTTTTCAAGTTTTTTTGAGTTTTCTATTTTGTTTTCAATAGAATTTACTTTAACCTTATTTTTAGTTTCAATAACTAAGTGAAACCTTTTTATTTGTATGAGACAAGTTGATTTAATTTTGACTCTTTTATTATCTTGATTTTGCCCACACCAGGTAGCCTCTAAATGCCATTATCGTGGTTGTTGATTCGAAGTGGGTTGTGGACAAGGGAATTTTGTCTCTTAGCCAAAGCAATACTTTGCAAGCCATTTCACTAATGCTTCAACTATTAAATCAAGTCCATTTCTATTGTTATTAATCATCCCAATTATTTTAGCATTATATTGCATAATCCCTTTTAGGCTGGTTCATTCTTCGCTCATTGTCTTGCTTTCCTCACAATGGGATAATGCTTGAAGAAGCTAAGCATTTAAACTTTGTCCTAATTACAACTTAACCTAATCTTGACAACCTTGCAAAACTCAATCCATGCATGTAAAAATGACTTCTTAGCATGATGATGGACCCGCAGAACTTGCAAACAAACTATTTTTGCTTTATTCCTTCCAAAGGGAATTAGCTTCTACCTATATTTTGTCCTTCAAATAGGTTGGTGCTTTGAAAGACTTCTTACACTAAACCTTGGGTATCCATATGTATATGTCTTTACATTATTCTCTTCATGTATAGACACAGATCACATTAATATCTATCTACTCATCCCACCATAGGTTGCTCCATTGGAGTTGCTTTGCCATAGCAACATCCTTTTTGTTCTTTGTGTATTATCTCAAGAACAAAAAAACCTTAGTAATTTAATTTCATCAAATATAAGAGAAAACACGTGGAATCATGGGTACCTGGGCGCAAGATAAATGATTTGTCATTATTCTCTTATGAATCACTTCATCAGTCGACAAATTGCTTTCATGAGGAGAACGAACGTGGCATTGCAGGGTTCAAGTTGGTATATTTGGGTAAACTTTGCGACAAAAGAACTATGGACATGTAGAGACTTTCTCAAGATAACTCTAGGAGACTCGATCAATTCCTCAATGAGGTGCAGCTTTTTTCAACTTTGAATCATCCACACATTGTTCATCTTTATGGTTATACCCCTGCAAACAGCCCGGAGCTACTACTCATATATGAATTTCTTCCAAATGGGACCTTTGTCAATCATATTCATGGTGATCTCAAACGCTCAATTACCTTGGAAGATATGCTTGAACATTGTTATTCAAACTGCCCATGCCTTCGCTTTCCTTTACACTATTCATACGCATGTATTGCACAGAGATGTCCAACCCGCCTTCTTCATTCTTTTGCACATGAGATGACATACCCATACAATACTTGTGTGGTGTAATGTCCCCATTTTGGTGGTATATGGATAATCTTATTATCCATTTAATCATTATGGTTTTAACATAAAAGTTCATTAAATTCTTGGGATTATAATACTTGCGTGGTGTAATGTCCCCATTTTGGTGACATATGGATCATCTTATTATCCATTCAATCATAGTATGGTTTGAACATAAAAGTTCATTAAATTCTTGGGATTATATTTTGAAAGAGGCAATTGATTAGAAGTAATAATTAGAATTTCCTAATGTTTGGAGATGTACTTTGGATAAATTATTTCTCATGAATAATTTTTTATTTTAATAAAATAATAGAGATAATGGGCCATAAGGGCACATTAGAGGATAAGGTTTGACCAAGAGGAAAGTTTGCAAAAGAAGAAACAAAGGAGAAAACAAGGAAACTCGATAAAGCACAAAAAAGCTGGCATAAAGCAAAAAAGTAGTACAAAGCAGGAAAGCTCAAGAAAAGCATAATAAATTAGAAAAGCAAGATAAATCAGAAAAGTAGGATAAGGTAAAAAAAGCAGGATAAAGCATACCAAAGCAAAAAAGAAGAATGAAGCAAGAAGAAAAGCAGGATAAAGCAGTAAAGCGAGACAAAGCAGTAAAAGCGAAAAAGAAAAGCTCCTAAAACAAAAGCTTTATAATCTAACTCATCAAGGAAAAATTGGTCAAGATATCTTGAAAAATAAGCAATATTTTCTATAAAATAAGGCTAGCGCACCACTTTCGCATCTTTTGACAATTTTTGTTTTTCATTGAGAGCATTTTTGCTTCTCTGACTTATGAGATGTGCCCCTACTATTGAGAGGATGATGGAATTTAGCCATTGTCACTGAGTTGTATTGTAGGTTTTGAAGAGTATCCAAGCAAGTTCAAAAGCCATAAATAAGAATTACAAGTCTCTAGTTTGAATTCTCCAATATCTTCTATCTTTCTCTTCTATTCTCTATCATTCTATGAAGAAGTCAAGCAATGATTGTAATGATGAAGCTATATGGAATCCCATCTAAATGTCATGTCTAATTCTAAACATTTTGTATCAATTCTGAAAGTATTTCAATAAATAAGTTTGCATCTCTACAGTTTTCTCCAAGACCCTTCCTAGAATTTCATAGAAATTATCTAGTTTTCAGTGATCTTTCAGTAATATCACTTCTACTCCATGAATTCGAATGATTTATGTTAATAAATTTGTAAATTTTCTTAATACCTTAATGAACCTCTAACATGTCTTATTTTGCAGATTCAAGATCCTTCGAGGTCATTGGGGAAGCCTTGAACCAAGACCAGCTGAGTTGTCCTAGAGTAATCATAGTTAAACTTTGTCTTCCAAATTGTACTAGTTTTTCCTTAAACCTCTTATTTTGACCTATTCCAATATTAAGAATCTAGTTTTAATATTCTAGGGTTCCCATGAGCGTGCAAGTAGACTTCATCATCGTTGAAGCTCGAAACTTAAATGGTCCCAGTGCTTTGTGTAAAGGAAACTTGAGATTGTGCAAATCCTTTGAATGAATGATGATATAATAAACCTATGATATATTTTACAGACCTTCCATACCTACTTTTCATAACCATCCCTTGATTCTTAATGAACTTGAGAAGAATCCAGCATTGTTTTGAGCAAAGCTAATCAATCCTAGTTCATTTCTAGCACCTAGTTTTGAGATTTTCTAATTGGCTCCTTGTGTTAGAGTTGATATCTCCTAAATTCAGATTTGGGGATAGTATAGTGGTATCAAAGAAGTTTCCTCTACTACTATGTAAATTAATAACTCAATAATAATAACACATATCCAAGTATTCATACATGTCTTGGCTTCAGAATCGATCCACTATGTCCACTTTCCTTCCTCCCCTAACAATGAAAGAAGAAATTGCAGCCATTGATATCGAAGTATGCTACCCGGAGTGTCGAGCTCTGATATGAGAGATTTTTGAAAGGTATTATTTCAAAGAATATATTTTCAAGTATGGATTTTTGGCATAAAAACGAAAAATGAGGACTCGTTCAAGAGCAAACAATAAGACAAGAAAACAAGAGGTGAAGCTAGACCAAAAACATCCCTTCATAGGAGTTTTATGAGATTATTTGGTTCTTATTTAAGAAGAGTCTCTAAAATACTTGATCCTGATGCAACCAAGAATTAAGAAGCCTCAAGTTGCTTGGAAGAGGATGACCATGAAGCAAAAGTATTGGGAGATAAAAATGATAGCATGCACATAGATTCGCTCCAATAAAAGGAAGAAGTGAAGCATAGCAAATCACAAGTTGACAATGTGATTCTTACTATGGAATCCAGTGAGGGAGAGCATGCTTGCACCAATATACTCCAAGAATAATATGAAGATAAACCATGTGGAACTGAAGTCCTAGCGGTCCATCATCGGGTTGTTGGTATTTTGGGAGGAGAATTCACTTCCATCTTCTTTGTGGGTGATTTACATATCATTGCAAAGTAAACTGGTTATGTTGATGGCGGTGATACATATTTTGGATCAGATCTAAAAGAAGAATATAAATTAGAGTTACAGTCACCACTTGAGAATCATGATGAAGCAGAAGACAAGCCCACACCACTAGGGAGTGAACCAGATATTTTGGTGGAAGAGAAGACCCCCACATTTCCCGCAAATCAAGATGAAACTCCAAGGTATGATGTAATTTCTGATTTTGCAAAAGATTATAATGTTAACATGTATGTTGAGAACGATATATGTATTGTGGATCCCTGCCACAAGAAATATGGTCTTACGTGTCAGCCATGGGAAGGAGAAAATTTGGTGGAGAATCTTCTTTATGACCCACATCATTTTAGTGGATCACTAAAGGAGGACCGAGAGAAATTTATGGCATCCATGAAGAACTTTGTTGACACCAATGCCTTGGTGAGAAAAAAAATTGGAAAGCTTTTGGAGGAGAGTTCGAAGGAGAATCCTTTTTGGAATATTTCATAGCACTCAAAGAAGCAGTGATAAATATGACGGAGAGTTATATGAACTTACTCTCATATAGATACCATCTCCTCGTGGTGGATGAAATGTAGCATTGTGATCTCAAGAAGGAAGGATACATGGAATCTTTGAAGAGAACCCAAGAAGCTCTTCAATAGTCAAGGTTGCAGATTGATTAACTTCGAAAGGATTTGAATGTATCACACCCTCCATCCTACAAGGAAAATGATCATGTGCATATTGTAAGAGATACTTTGGATGTGATGGAGGAACCTCATGTGGAGGATAAACATGAGTAAGATGCATATTTGTAGGTGCTTGTGAAGAGCCATGATGGAAAATATTCTGGACAAGAACTTGTTGGGTTTGAGAAGAAAGATGAAGAATTATTAGCTATGGGAAAGGTAGTTGAGGGCATGCCAATTGAATCAACAAGAAAAGGTGATTATCTATTCATGGTTTGGGTGGATAAATATATCACCGAAATGGAGGCCGAAGGATGCACACATCTTGTTCGCATATGTAAAGAATTGTTTTACATGAATTCCTTGAAAGAAGGAAGTTATGAGAGAAAGACTCAGATTTGAAGAAGGTGGACAATTACATCTCACATAGATCATCATTACAAAGTGTTTATTCATCCATGGATTGGGTGGATGCATACATAGCCAAGATCGAGATTCATGGAGGTAAAAATTCTTTTTTGTTTCATTGATAAATATTTTTGTTTTAATGATATTCTCTTACGATGTGATCAACAACATGAGTTCCCATGGAAGCCATATTATCTTTCCATTATGAATAGGAGCACATGCGACTCTTACTTGATTTGGTTGGATAGACTAGTTGACATGGGGAGTGTTTTCCAAACTCTTACCTTACTTGAGGAGGATTTTGGGATACCTTCATGGAAAGAATATTTCTCTCTGAAGGAGAAGGCTGATTTATTTCCATTTGTATCAGCCTCTATGATTTTTTACTCACACATGAATGAATTGAAAATATGTATTGCAAAGAAGAAGACTCATGGTAGTGACGCACTATCGATTTGGTTATGGGATCCTGGCATCATTTGGAATGACATATTATTCCAAGTGATCAAGAAGTTAAGTGGGATGATGTATAATCCATGGGATCCTAGAATTACATGGAGTAGTAGAGTGTTCCTGATGATATGTGAATTTGGGAGCATACAACATATTCAGTGGGATCCAGGAGGGCAATCTAGCCTTCATTTCCAAAATTTCATCCATGGGGAGCAATAGTTTGATTTCTTACATGGAAAATCATATGGTGGATGGACTCAATACTCTCCTACTTGGTGGGTTGGGAGTTTTGATGAGGATTTTGGTGGAGACATTAAGCAGTGTACAGGATGGAGTAGGAGACACTTCCTCAATATGAGATTTATTTGGAACCCTAGGATCACCTTTTGGTATCAACTATTTCAGCTAGAGGATTCATGTAGTAGTAGGTGGGATAGAGACACCTCTCAAGAGGAAAGATATGCATAAGGTTTAGGCTTCTCCCAAATTTTATCTAAACTTTGGCCATCATCATCATATTCTCTTGAAAGAATTTTTTTTGCAGAAAATATCTCCTTGTTGCCATTATGACCATTCTAGATTTTCATGCAAGAGCATTGATTTGGTTGATGCACCTATGATTTCACCTCCTACATGAGCAAAGTAGATATAAATAAATTGGGCAAGCTTGTGTTTATTCCTTTTTAGTACATTTTGGATTATGGTAGGGTGTTTGAGAAGCACTTTCCTACTTTGGAGGTTTTATCATATACTTGGGTAGAGCATTCATTACATAACAAACTTTTTGAGCATGGAGTTGGAAGAATTGAGATAGAATATCTTGATTCGATGATGGATTATGGTAAATGGGCTACCTAAGGAAGTAAAGAAGTTTGTTGTGGAGATGAGGACTCTGGCATAGTTTTCAAAGGAATGAAGAAAGTAATGGGAACTTGTTCAATGTTTTCCACACCTAATTTCGCTCTGTAATTTATGCTCATATATTTATGGAAATGACTCAATGATGAGAAATTGCATTATGAAAATGGTTGCATACCATTCAAATTATATGAAATGGGCCATATTTATCTCTTACACCCTCTACAACTTCTAGAGCAAAAATAGGTAAAGCATAATTGTCCAAGTCTTGCTTTAAGGATTTTCATTAATCTTTTGGTGCATGATAGTTTTGTTTCAGGAAAGATCATTGGAGTAGACCTAATATACATCCCATATCCTCGTTTTCATAAGAATGGAAGTTTACTAATGCATTATTGTTTCCATCCTAAATGTTTCAAGAAGGGATTGGCCATTCTACAAGTTGTGTTCAAGCAATTCAAACCTTGCAACACAATTAGCTATGGATTATTTCGAGAGCAAGGTCATTCATGAATTGATGGTGAAGGATGCAAAATGAAATATTTCCAAAGGAGACATCTATGAAGGAGATGAAGTTCAAATGGTGTATGCAGTAGCTTGCAATGTTTGTGGAAAAGTGTCCCAATGTTTCATTGTTCATATTTTACCTTGCTTGAGGACAAGCAAGTTTTGGGAGGGGGGGACTATAATGTCCCCATTTTGGTGACACATGGATCATCTTATTATCCATTGAATCCCTATGGTTTAAGAGAAAAGTTCATTAAATTCTTGGGATTAGATTTTGAAAGAAGGCAATTGATTAGAAGTAATAATTATTACTTCCTAATGTTTGAAGATGCACTTTGGATAAAAAAAATTCATGAATTAGTTTTTATTTTAATAAAATATTGGAGATAATGGGCCATGAGGGCACATTAGAGGATAAGGTTTGACTAAGAGGAAATTTTGCGAAATAAGAAAGAAAGGAAAATTTATCTAAAGCTAGAAAGAAAAAATAAAGGAAAATAGATAAAGCAAGAGAAATATAGCATAAAGTAGAAAAATGGTACAAATCAAGAAAGCTCAGGAAAAGAAAAATAAATTAGAAAAGCAAGATAAACCAGAAAATTAGGATAAGACAAAAAAGCAAGATAAAGCAGACCAAAGAAGAATAACGCAGTAAAGCAGGACAAAGTAGTAAAAGCAAAAAGCAAAAAAGAAAATCTCTTAAAGAAAATGATTTCTAAGCTAACTCATGAGGGAGAAATTGGTCAAGGTAGCTCAAAAAAGAAGCAATTATTTCTATAAAATAAGGCTAGCACATCACTTTCACATCTTTTTGCAGTTTGTGTTTTGCATTGAGAGCATTTTTACTTCTCTGACTTCGGAGATGTGCCCCTGCTATTGAGAAGATGGTGACATTCATCCATTTTCACTGAGTTGTATTGCAATTTTTGAAGAGTATCAAAGCAATTTCAAAATCCAGAAAGAAGAATCACAAGTCTTCGGTTCAATTTCTCCAATATCTTATAACTTTCTCTTCTATTATCTATCATTCTATGAAGAAGTCAAGACATAATTGTAATGATGAAGCCTTATGGCATACCATATGAATTTAATGTCTGGTTATGAACCATTTGTATCATTTCTCAAATTATTTCAATAAATAATTTTGCATCTCTACATTTTTCTCAAAGACCTTGCCTAGAATTGCATGGAAATTAGCTACTTTTCAGTGATCTTTCAGTAATAGAACTTCTAATCCATGAATTCAAATGATTTCTATTACTGAATTTGTTTAATACCTTAGTAAACCTCTAAATGTCTTATTTTTCATATTCAAGAGACTTTCAGGTCATTGGGGAATCCTTGAACCAAGACTAGCTTAGTTGTCCCAGAGTTATCCTAGTTAAATTTTGTCTTCCAGACTGTACTAGTTTTTCCTTAAACCTATGATTTAGACCTATGTAAATATAAGGAATGTAGTTTGCATATTATAGGGTTCTCGAGAGCCTAGAAGTAGACTTCATCCTCTCTAATGCTTGAAACCTAAATGGTCACAATGCTTTGTGCAAAGAAAACTTAAGATTGTGCAAATCCTTTGAATGAATGTTGATATAATAAACATATGATAAATTTTTCATACCTATCATGCCTAATTTTCAGAACCATCCCTTGAGTCTTAATGAACTTGAGAAGAATCTAGCATCGTTTTGAGCAAAACTAGTCAATCCTAGTTCATTCATAGCACCTAGTTTTGAGTTTTTCTGATTGGTTCCTTGTGTTAGAGTTGATATCCTGAATTATGATTTGGGGATATTAAATGTGGGTTCTCCTCTTACTTTTCCTATTGGGTGGGGTGTCCAAGGAATCCTATAAATCATGCACAGGGCTCATCAACGTCGCGGAGTGATATCCTTTACAACTCTCCACCCTTACAATTTACTACTCTACTCCCTTACCATTTTTTGCCTCGACTCACTGCCATGTGTCATTGATTCAAAGAATTATCCTTATCAATGTCATGGAGCTATATCCTTTACTGCCCCACACCCTTATAGTTTATTGCTCCTCTCCCTTACCATTTTGTGGCTCAAACCACTACAACGTGTCATTCGTTTTATAGCATTGTGCTCATCAACGCCATGGAGAGCTGTCCTAACGACTTTCTTTATACTTGCAACATAGGCAGGGAATTAGATGCATTGCGACTTTCCCACTTGTTTTAATGCTTCTCATTTTTTCCTCATAAATTGATTATTAATATTATTCACAATTTTAGTGTCATACTTTATAGATCAACTTTAACTTGTGGTTNTATATTTGTTTTTTTGGGTACCATGTATAGCAAGTTAATACAATGCAAAAAAAACCTCCATATAGAATCAATGTGAATATTTGGGGTCCATTTTTGGGTTATGAATGTTGCCATGAATTAGGGTTTGTGATTATGGCGGAAAACTAGAACTATTTTGGTGTTTTGGGGGCTAGTTCTAGTATTCTCATGGAATAGTTCTTCCAAATGTAGTTGGCCTGTGTTTTTTAGGGTTCTGCATTCAACGGTATAACTTATAGTAATTGAGGTCAAATTTCTGGTTGGGCTAGTAGTTTAAGGTCTGAGTATTATTTTATGGTGTGTAAGATAATTTGATGACGGTCTAACAAGTATCCTCTTAAGCTTCTTTATATTGTCATGAGGCAAAGATGGGAACTACCTCGAGTGGGGAGAGGCGGAACCATTCTTTCATGAGAGAGTTAGCATGGTTCCAAATATTCCAGTCGGCATTAATGATGGATACCCCAAGAACTTTTACCACTTTAATACCCTTCCACGAAACCATTTTGAAGGTTTAGCTCTCATTCAATACAAAGGTGAGGGTTCTCAAGCTTTCTCTGAGTGGTCTTGTCTTTCTAAGGGTTCTGGATATCTTCTGGATGATAAAGGAGCTCTTTGTAGGAACAAAATTAAGCATAAATATTCCCTAGAATGCTTATCCCTCGGGGAGGATGTACCTATGTTGGAGATGACTACTTTGGTTAACCATGCTTTAGTCAGACATTTCTTTGGGAGGCATGTGGGGATGGAAACATACAGAAAATGAGTTCTAGAGAAATGGATCACGATGCTTGGTTATATTCCATAGTGTTATACATTGGATAATGGATGGCTCGGTGTTGGTTTTAGGAGAGTCGAGGATAGATTCAAGATTTTCAAGGGATTTTGGCAGTGGGGGTATTTTTTTTTGAAGTTGCAAAGATGGTCCACGTTTTGAAACACAAAGAAGTCATGTCCCCATAAATGCATTGTATGGGTGAAGATCTTAGGGCTCCCCTAAAAAACCAGGACTCTCGAAGTCTTCAAAATGATAGGGGAGTTGTTGTGGATTTCATCACGACAGACTTGAGTTTTCATGATAGCGGGATTATGTAGGTGGCCAGAACAATGGTGGAGCTCGACCTCAAGAAGGGGTTACTAGTAGAAGAGGAAATATTGGTGGGAAATATCTACTTCACTCAAGAATTGGATTACATTGAAATTTCATCCAAATGTAATCAATGCCACTCCTTAGAGCACTTGGTAAAAGAGTGTAAGTCTCCTTTACAACGCACCAAACAAAAATAAAGAATGTTGTTTTTCTGAATCGAGGTAGAAGATGAACGAGGAATAAGTGGTTCAAAGTGAGTTATCTCTCTCTCTCTCTCTCTATCTATCGGATATTTAAGAAAATTCATTGGAAACTGAACCTACGGAAGTGGAATCAACAAGGATTCTATGGAACGACTCTCCTCTTTCCCATAAGACTCCTATGGATGACGGGTCTTTAGAGCTTATGGTGTTAGCAAGGAAGAAGATTGAACTACCCTTCTAGGGTTCTAAGCTACTATTTATGGGTAAGACTAATCTTGTGAACCTCATTAGTTCAAATCAATCTAGATTTTTTCATGTTAGTCCTAGAGTGATGTGTAAATGTAAAGATTATTGGTATTCTTATCATTCTAGTGTTTTGTCTAGGAATTCCTTTCTATGCGAGGGGTTGGAATGAGGATTTCTCCTTATTTTGAACCTCGGGAGAAGGCTTCCTTACTAGCAATCAGTCTGGTCAGATAAATGTAAATATTGGTCTCTCTCGACCTTTTAGGGTTTATTATAATTTGATTATGCCTTATTTGGATGGTTATCCTTCTCCTATATGTTATAAACTTATTGAGAATATGGTCTCTTCCTAATAGTCCTTGTTGTCGATGAAGTTCTACCCTTTCTCAAGTGTTTAAAGGATTCCCTCTTGGATTATTTTAAAGGCTTTACCCTACATTAGAGTGTAAACCTTGATTCCATTTCAAGGGCGAGTTCTTTTTCAAATGATTCTGGCAGCAGAGGGGATGATGTTTTCTTTCCTCTCCTTAAAAAATGTATTAAATCTTTGGGATACCCTTCAATCATTCTCAAGGGTGATGGTATGGGGGATTTTAGTTGGAGGAATGATTCTGTGGGAATTTTTCTTCAAATTATTTTAGTCATAGTTTAACAACTCGTATCCCCTTGAGCTCTAATACTTTCATGATTATTAAGGAAGACTCTAGTTATATTCTCTAAGTTTTAGACTCTGGTGGTTCTAGATTGAAGGATGTAACCATTTCTGAAAGTCTGCACTCTTAGGGTTATAGGGTTCTCCCTTTAGACTCGAGAAAGTATGTTTCATCCATATCCACTCTAGGTGGTTCCAGTATTTTTTGAGGCCAAAGACTAGGATTAAGACTCCTCTAGGCTATAGAAAGAGTGGGGGTATCAGTAAGGACCCTATTGAGGTTTCTCAAATGTTAACAGGGAGGAGGTTTGTAATGGATAATGCAAGGGATTGAGAAACTCATGATGTCAAAGATGGTCGTCAAAGAACAATTAATGGGACTCTAGAGCAAGCAATCCCTACACCGGGGTTACTTAATGACCCTTAATTGTAGAGGGTTAGGGATTCCCTCAAAAAATCTAGTTTTGAAGAGATTGATTGTTTCCAAAAATCCTTATGTTATTCTGTTGCAAGAGACATTAGCTTCTAGTGATGATATTGTGATGATTTGAAGTGTTTACTCCCTAGATTGGATTTTGTCAACATAGATGCTCAAGGCAGATCTGGGGGATTAATAATAGGATGGAACTCTAGGTTGTCGTTGTGTACTAACATTTGGGTTTTTTTATTTAGCATAGGTACTATGCTTTTTTCTAGAGAGATTGGTCAGACCTTCACCATCATCAATATCTATGGTCCATATCAACATAGGGTTGCTTATTGGGAAATTCTTTTCAATTCTGGAATATTTACTAGTGAAAGAGATATACTTGGTGGTGACCTTAACTTTTCTCTTAGTGAAGGGGAAATATGCGTCCAAAATCCCAATTGGAAACCTCGATTGACTACATCCTCAAGAGATTTATTTCTCATTCATAGGATGATATACATCCTAAAAATATTATGCCTACATGGTGCAATAAAAGGGTCAATCCTGATAGAATTGCTAAAATATTAAACATGTTCCTTGTAAATGAGGGGCTACTTCAACCTTCAGTAAATTTGAGGCAGTGGGTGAGTGAGAGAGGTTATTCAAACTTCTTTCGTGTTTTTATGGAAATCAATATGGACATGGGAAAACCTCCCAACTCCTTTAAATTCAATTCTTGTTGGTTGGATGAGGAGGACTACTTAAATTTGGTAAAAAAATCATGGATTAGTTATGATGGAAGTAGAAGGGATTCTATAGGCACTCAGTTTCTCAACAACCTGAAAAGAATTAAGGTAAAATATCAAGAATGGGTTGTAGAGAGAAAGATTATACTTGATCAATATCCAAAGAATGTTGAATACTCTTTGGATAGTTTCCATGATAAAAACAAGGAATAATTACTTACATTGGGTCAAAAAAGGCAGGTGATAGAGATAGAGGTTAGAAGAACTAATCTTTTAGATGAAAAAGAAGCAAGTTGGCATATGAAGAGCAGGGCCATGTGGATTCAAAAAGGAGAGAACACTAGAAAGTATTTTCATAATTATGTAAAGCACAGACAACATACCAATTCCATTTGGAGATTGATCGATGACGATGGTTCCCAAGTATAAGGCTTCAAGAATCTAGTAAGATATCGTGTTGATCATTTCAATAGGTTCTATAAAGAATATGAAGGAGCAGTTATTGATCATATGATGATTTTGACTACTACTTATCTAACTCTTTTCAATGATGACCAGAACATGATGATTATGGAAGAGGTCTTTATGGAGGAGTTAAAGCGGGCCATTTTAAATATGCAAGAAGACAAAATTCCAGGTCCAAATGGATGGCTTGTGGAATTTCTCAAAGGATTTATGTACTTGTTTGAAAATGATATTCTTATTGTTTTTTAGTATTCGAGGAGAAAAGCTAAGATTCTGGCATCCTTCAATGCCACCTTTATTACCCTACTTCCAAATATGGACAATGTTACCATGTGGGAGAACTACAAACCCATCTCTATTTGTAACTGCATATATAAAATAATTGCAAAATTCATTTCCCAGATTTGAAGAATATCCTCCCCTGCTCAATATCAAAAGAACAGTTTTCCTTTTTGAGCGGCATACATATACATGATGTCATTGGAATAGCTCGAGGTTATGCTCTCGGCTATAATTAAAACACTACTTGTTGTTTTTATCAAAGTGGACATGTCCAAGGCTTATGGAAGAGTCAATTAGCTCTACCTCAGGCTGGTGATGCTACATGTTGGTTTTAACTTACCTTTTTGTGAATTGGGTTTTCTCTTGTGTTACTTGTGTGTCTTATGCAATTCAAATCAATGGATATGCTTCTCAATTTTTCAATCCTGGGAGGGTATTAAGATACGGGTGTCCACTATCACCCCTTTTTTTCATTTTGGTGGTATAAGGTTTTAGTAGGGGCGTTATACAAGAAAGATCAAATGGGGCCCTATGTGGAATCAAAGTGGCACGTATCCTTGATATAACTCATCTACTTTTTGTATATGATATTCTCTTGTTTCTATATGGTTCCTTAAGGGGCATAACTAGGTTAAAATATATTTTAGACATCTTTACTGAAGCATGTGGATTGTCTCTTAATGAAAGGAAATCCTCCATATCTGTGATGAATATTGATTAAGGTGATTTTGATAGGATTCGTGATGTTTTTTACTTTGAAGTTGTGGATGCTCAGGATGGGTTGAGCTATCTTGGATTTATTCTAAATCCAAATGACTATATCAGAAGATATTGGGTTTGGCTAATTGTTAAAGTGGAAAAAAGACTCAAAATGTGGTGTAACAAATGGCTAACTAGAGGAGGGAGGATAATTTTGTTAAAATCATTCCTTGAAGCACAACCTGCTTATTGGACATCCCTTACTTTTGTTCCTATCAGGATTTTGGATAAGATCAGAAAGATGAGTCTCCAATTATTGTGGAAGAGTCATTCTGATGATAAGTCCTTTTCTTTGGTAGCTTGGGACAAAATCTCCCTGTCCAAGGAATATGGTCGTTGGGGGCTCAAACATCCTCACTGCTTTGCATAGGCTTTGATTACCAGAGGTATCTGGAGAATCATTAAAGGAAAGGGTATTTGGGCTCAGTTAATATACCATAAGTATATGTATGCTCTCATCATTGAAGAATGGATCAAATTACCAATGAAAGTTTCCATAAATGCTCCCTCTACTTGGAGGGATTTGATTAAATCTTTTGAAATTATAGGATCTATCCTTGAATGGAGAGCGGGTAATGGTAGGGATGTCTAACTGGGACAAGGGCCTTGGGTTGGAAGCACAACAAATTTCAAGCTACCTGATCAAGTTATTGAAATCCTTCTCATTTAGGGGAAAAGATTCTAAAGTCAAATTGGTGTTGGATTAGATGCTCAATTGAGTTCACATATTTGGATGAATGCAAAGGACCTTTAGCTAAACGGATCTACCTACTAAACAAATTTGGGAAAGATTCATCAAATATTTAAAGGATTCTCATATGACTCTGTAAGACAAGGATGCTGAAATTGTTTGCTCCAAGAATACAAAAGGTGGCACTTATAATCCAAAGGATGGTTACATAGTGATCATAACATAAGAGGATCATCCTCAACCCCCATGGTGGAAAATGGTAGTTTGGGATATGAAATTCCCTCTTCAGATGAAATTGATGATGTGGTTGGTCTTAAACAAGAAGATTCAAATTTGGGACATTATGATCAAGAGATTATGGATTGGACCTAGTCAGTGTCCATTGTGCCTAAAAATAAATGAATCTCTTGAGCATTTATTTATTTAGTGCCCTTATTCAACTAAACTATGGAATCATGTTTATGCCATTACATGTGTACATATTATATGGTATGCTTTATCAATAGAGGAATCTTTGCAAGTTAGATAGATAATAAGGAATTTGATGATTACATGGATCTTCCTTTTCTAAATATTTGGCATATTTGGATTCCCAAAAACAAGGTAATCTTTAAGGATATTAATCTAGCTCCTGAAGTTTCTAGAAATTGAAATCTAACAAATTGTTGTTGTTGCAACCACCACCCCAAAAAAATTTATGTTTTAGGGCCCCCCTTTGATTTCTTAGCTTTTTATTTTACTTAGACCTTTTTTTCCCTTTGAAATTTGTTGTCCATGACTTGGTTTTATCCTGAATAAGCTCAAGAAATTTTATTTTTCGAACCATGTAAGAAAACTTTTTTGATCCGATGTGTCTGAAAATTTTCTATGTTTTTGTCGACATAACGGAAAATATTTTTCCTTTTAGCCCAACACGTTCCAGCTTATTTTATGAGTTTTTGGGCCAGATGTGTCAGAAAATATTGCGTCATTTCCGTCGATGTGTCGAAAAATATTTCGTCATTCTATCGACATAGCGGAGAAATTTTGATATTTATCCGATGGTCTTTCAGTCGATGTTGCGTTGGTTTATGCTCGGGGGTTTCAACCTTTGTCGAAAATATTTTTGAATTCCAGCCGATACTATCGGTAGAGTCCTGCAATTGTAGTCGACATTATTCGCCGGGTTGTTTCACCAAAGACGATCGACAGAGGCGGGTATTGTTTCCTTTTGGCACTGATGCTATCAGGTAATTTAATTTTTCGTTGTCGATCGAGTTTTCCAATAGGTTTTGGTCGAGCGCCCTCGCCTTGTCGTCTCTGACAGTGTCGGGTTGTGTTCATTGTTCTTTCTGAAGAAGGCAGCAGAATTGATGGTTTGTAGCAATCCTTCACTGACGCAACGTCGGGAAGATTATGCAAATGCATTGGCGGTTGATTTTTTATGAAGAGTACCAATAGTTGCGGCAGATTCGTGGTTTGTAAGCTGCCACAGTCAAAGGTATTTCATCTCGCCCCACCGATAAAGTTTAAGTGTGGGCACCAAACGGCGTTTCACTCGCACATGCGGTGTAATTTCTATACCAACCGCATTTAATGTGTCTCTTTTTTTTATTATATAAGCCTGGGGGTTCACTGCGGTCTGTTACAGTTTCATTGTGAGTGTTACGATTTGTTAAGGATTTTTGTTTCCCGTTTAAGCACACACCTTCAGAATTCTGCCATTTGGAGCCCACAGAGCATTTGACGCCGAGCTCTTCACCAACTTTCCAGCCAGCCCTGCCAGGTAGGATCTAATATGTGTCATAGATTTTTTGGTTAGTAGGATGGCATTGATTTTGACCTTCTATGGTCTAGGTAATAACGCGTGTAGCTTTCATTTTGTAAGACTAGGGTTGTCGTTGTTTTCGTCATGATTTAAAGGGGTTTTCTCCTCAGCCTTTTAGTTTTGGCAAGCCGTCTCACCCGGCTCTCCATTTCTATTTGTCGACCTAGCTTGCAACTGGACGTGGTTTTCCTTCTACCTACTCCTATCCCTTTTCCTGTCCAATACCGCTCAGACATGGGTGGCTCGAAGCCCCGGTTGTGTAATGATGAGACTGAGATGGCCCTAGTTTTTCACCGACCATTCCTCACCTGGTTCATTTTTGTCTATGGTGACAGTGGTTAGCGAAGTCGTAAAGCTCAGAAAGCCTTTGTGTTTTCGTCGGTTTTGAAACCAAGGTTTCCCATCAGAAGGTGTTGGCCCTGGTGGTTGGCTCCACGGCATCACCATGTTCAGTCGGATTGTTTTTCGCGGGTCGTGAGTCTCATAGAAGGGGTCATGCATAGGGTTTGAAAAAAAATTTGATCAATCCCTGGTATCTTGACTTAGAATGCTAGGTGTTGAAAGTTGAGATCTCGGCACGGCATTCATAGCCCACAGGAGGACTAGGTTTTATTGTCCCGGTTTTGACCTCACCTTAGGTTTGGTTTTTTGTGGTATGTGGAGTTTTTACAATACAAGGTCATTTTTCTATGGCTAAGGATGATGCAGTAAAAGAGATACTAGTCAAGCTTGTTCTATAAGGGAAATGATTTGATAGATTTCTTATATGTCTTGCAAGTTTTTTGGTAGTTCTTCATTTCCTTATGTACATGAATGCATGTGGTTTATAATCATAGGGATGCTAAGACATGTTTTGTTGTGTTTTGTACAACCTCAAACTACATTCGATACCATGCCCAAGAAAGGAAAGAAGAAAGCTAAGGTTGTTGAGGAAGAGTCAGACTTAGAAGTCATGCCTAAGACGGAAATAATTTATGAAGACACCAGATCTAACTGGAGTTTAGCCAGAATTCAAGTGGGGGAAGATATATCATATGCCCCAAGATCAGAAGGTCCTAGATGCAGGCTCGGAGGATTTAACTCTTTTTGAAAACATATTGAGATCGAGGATTACAAAGGTATCCACATGACCGGAGTTGTTCCCTTGCGTCAAGGTGATCAGTTGGATTTTGTCTAAGACAGATGCAAGGGATATGATCATGTATAACATTGAAGAAAAGGGTTTTTCCTCTTATAACCCCGCATTCATAGCCAAAGCCTATAATCTCCCAATCTCATAAGTCAGCCTGAACGACAATTGGATAAATAGTTTGACTATTGATTATATTGGATGCACAAAAATGATGATGACTGAGGGAAATTCATTCCGACAAAGAGAATCAAGTGAATATGAGACCGCCATTTTATGCACTCCATACAGGCTGGTAGCTCTGATACTTAATAGGATTTTCGGTAGGGCCAATGGGAGATTTTATAATATTGGTTGGATACCACTGATGTATCATATGACCATGGAAGGTATTGTTTTAAACTAGGCAGACATAGTAGCTAATAGCTTGTATTCCTGTATATATGCAGCATTGGGAGGACTGCTCCAGTGAAAATCTGAGTTCTATATGGGATCATTTTTATCGACTGTATACTTTGCGTAAACCCATTCGAGAAGCTGAAATGCAGCTGAAAAGAGGGAAAAGCGCCCATTTACAGTGCATACCAAATTTTATGGGCCCACAAGTATCACAACTCTTATAATCTCATCTGTGAGGAATTCCTAATGCCACTTTATCAATTGATTTTTCTTGAAGAATGTAAATGTGTGTCTGAAGGTGCCTTAGAAGCTATAAGGGAGTATGGAGATTATTTCTTCTTCGAAGAGGGCACTTATTTGAGAATGTATGGAGGAACAAAAGCCCCTTCACTACTTCCCAAGTATGCCACTGATCATATAGTGCATCAGGAAGCAGTAAGAAAACTCTTTTTGGACGGATTCGGGAGCTACATGTTCGATATTAAGAAGGCTGTCTTCCCGCCAATGCCTTTCTATGTTGGCATTTATAAATTTTTCAGAGTTAAAAGCGCACCGGATTTTGTGAAAGATCTGGTAAAATTCTATTTTAGTGAAAAGAGTTTTCACAGAAATGACTCTCAGGGAAAGTTTGTTGCACACCGGGCACTTGTAAAGGTAAACTTCAAGTACTTTGATCACTTAGACAAAGATGAGGAAGTATACTGCAATGCTTGTAATATGACTGCTCTGAACAAGAGTTTCAAGTTGAAAATTACAGTTTCAGGAGGAAAAGGTAGCAGCAGTAGCACCACGGAATAGAAGCGACAGGAAGAAGAAGCTGCTCAGAAAGAAAAAGAAGAAGAAACACGAAGGTTAGTCAAAGGAGTAAAGAAATTGTTGGCTAAAGAGGCTCGAAGAGAAAATGAAGAAGAAGTTGCTAAGGAAAAAGCAGAAGAGGAGCATAAGCGAAAGGAAGAAGAATAAAGAATACAGAAGGAGTTAACTGACTGAGAAAAAGAAGAAGCAAAGAGGATAAGCAGAAGGAACAAGAGGATCGGGACAGGGAGAATTAGGAATGAAAATTCCACCCAGGACAATTCGAAAAATATTCCTTCCACTTCAAGAGACATCTTAACAGGAGGCCACCTCTGTAATACTCCAAAAATTCGTAAAAATTTAAAATTTTTCATATGACAATAAATGTTTGCAATCATCATTACTGAGGAACATTTAACTGTTAACGGTTAACATAAACAAGCTTAAACTAGAACTGATTCTTGTTAATATCTAGTTATGCATACTTAATTGTTTGCTTTCCTAAATCATTATTAAGGATTTAATTTAGCAGGTTATGATTTGGAACAACAGGAATTGAAACATATGTTTGATTACTTAAGTGCTAAGTTTGTTTTACTGTTTTGTGAAAATGTGAAGGAACTTCAGTTGAGATCAGAAGCTTACTTAGCTTTTTAGTTAATGCAGTGAAGTGATGCATCTTTTACAGGTCTTATACAGGTAAGAAAATTTGTAACCAGTTTCCAGAACGAGATTATTATCTCAACTAGCATAAAATATAATGCTAGTAATTTTATTTACTTTACAGCTTTTATCAAAATGGATGAGGTATCGTTGATCTGTATTTTTATGTTTTAATTAGTCTTCTGGTAAATATAAGTGCTTAAGAAAACTAACATAAACCAGTTGTTCTTCCATTTGCTTGAACTATAAAAATTGATTTTCTAACTTTTATCTATCTATTATCAGTTTAGGTCCTATATGTAATCCTAGTGAAAAGTAAATCGTAAAACAGGTCCTTTAATACCTTATTACTTTCTACTACGGTAACTCCAAGGGTATTTATCTCAACAATATTCAACGCTATGTAAACTAGGAAAACTAAATATATGTATAGTCATATAATATTCAACATAAGACTAAAGATGTCATGCAGAAACAGACTTCTAACTGCTTAGATATTCATCAAGTAAAAATATGATATTATGACTATTATATAGGTAAATAATAGTGTTACTACTTTGTGTGAGGAATGAAATATTTTTCCCTTAAAATCTATTCAACCTAGCCTGCACATGACTTCATCTCTTCAGGAAATGCGATGTAATCATTATTATTTCCCTATATCAAAGCTAAGTTTAGAAATACTTACATTAAGAAAATAAGCTATGGAACTATTTATTATTGCAAGTTATACACATAGATCTTTTAACCAATAATTGCCCTAAGATTCTTTACGAGGTATTTTAACAAAATCCATAGTTCTTATAGGATGATGTTTGTTATTCTAACAAGGTTAATGATTTCCTTTCATAAGTTCTTGCCCCAAATCCATGGTTGATAGAAACAAAATCTAGTATGAGCATGGATTATGTCCCATATTATTTCCTTTAGTAATATAACATGCATATTATAATTTTTTTTAAATATTATTCTAATGAAGAAAATGGTTATAATATGCATACAAAATAATATTAAATACTATTAAAAGGGTTTTAACCATGGTTCATATATATAACGCTAATGTGTGTAGGTTGCTCCAAGTGGTCTCGAACTATAATACCAAAACCCACATTTCGCAATATTTTTGATGCCACGTGGTCGATGCTTGATGGTTAGGTTTTGTTAACTTGTGGTTCAATATAAAACTATCCTAAAACCCCAAAATTTGCATTTTTGTCTCTGTTGTGGAGTGGAAGAGCTGCAAGCTCATGGCCACATGGCCTTACTATCACTCCCTTAACTCTATGTAAGCCTCCTTGACAAACTGTATGGCTTCTACGTATGAGATGTGTGTCGCCATTGAATTTCATTCTATGTGAGTGCCCTCTGTTGCCATTACCATTTCTCTGTAAATGCTACCCTTCGTCGTTGCCTTGCCTCTACAAGTGTATCCTTCAAGAACCGGTGCAGTGATGAACTTGTTAGTGTGAGCACTGCTCTTGATCTGTCGTAATGTGGTCTTGACTATACATTTGAGTGCTCTTGTTGGGTGTAGGGTTAACTATCCTCGCTGCCCAAATTCTAGTGTGGGATTTGACTCTGTTTCGCTGTGGTTTTTAGTTTTGGGCTTGCATTTGCACATTGTGTTATCTCTTGACAATGCTTCCTTGAAGCTCACTATACACTTATTTGTGGCTAGGGTTTGTGCACATTACCACTACGGGGCCAAGAATCCACTTTGAGATAAGATGATCAGTTTTTAAACAAATTTATAATTCTTTTTGCACCATTCATAGACTTATCTCCTTAGTTATTTATATGAGTTGTTAATATTCATTGGTTTCACTGTGCAGGTACTTGATTTCATAAAAGGGTGCTGGAAACCACTGAAGAATACCCTGCAAGGACTCCATGCTTCGTGTCTACCCTGGTAAGCCATGGTCTCCCCTGAGGTTTCTCCTGCACTGGTGTATGGTGTTTTTAGTAGGTACTGTCCACTTGGTTTTTGGACTACTGCTCGGCCGTGGATACATTGTGGTCCATTTGTTTTGGATGGTCATATGGCCGAGACTGTGATGTTTTGTGAAGAAAACTTTGAATGCCTAGTGGCTGTATCGTGATGGAATTCTTCTGGGTTTTCATGGCCATAGTTTTGGTTACTGTAGAAGTTATTTATGTACAGGCTTTTAAGCCGTGACTTTGTTTGTAAAAGGCCATTAGACCGTAACCTCTAAGGAGACAGTAGTGGTTTTTAATAATGATGATAGGGTTGTATATGCTGTCTATAATTTGAATAAGCTTTTAAGCTTACTGTTTTGTAACTTATTTAATCGTAATATAAATACTGTGGTTTTTAAGAATAAGATGGCATGCTATGAAATTTTTATCTATTTTGTTTAAATTTTCAATTCTTTTGAATTTAACCTAAACAGAGATTATTGTTACTGTAAATTGATATTTATTTTGATTATGTTTAAAAGTGAAACCAAATGTTCAGAGAGATGGTTTTTTAGAACATAATTTAATTCTTATTGTCAGTAAGCAATTATTTAGCAAGGAGAAAGGAAAAAGGGTGAATAAAACCTCCCGAGTCTTTATTGTTTTCCTGGGTTTAAATGTGTTGAAAGGTTTTTATTTACTTTCTTAGTTTATATTTACCAAACAGTTTTAATATTATTTCCTGTGGAAATCTAACTAAGTTTTGTATATTCATGTATTAGATAATTATGATTATACCAATGAAAAATGTATGCTTATTTGATTTTGGTTGAAAACTATATCATCCCTCTATTAATAAAAGAGGAGATAATGATAGTCAAGTTTGACAGAAATTATTATTGAGTTTATTATTTGATTATAATGTTATTAAAGTTACATTTTTACTTAGATTAAAGATGAAATTATATCAGTAATTTTTTAGCCTTATTTAATTTTTCTTAAAGTTAATCCTGTTTATTTATTTTCTATTTTTATAATGCCTTTTTGGTTACTATAATAATAAACTTATAATAAATAATCTTACTGTGTAAATAAATACACAGACTAAGTATATTTATATTTTTAAATCTTTCCTAGAGACATATTTGTTTATATTATTACAAAATACTCTGTCTAAGGAAAACATCTAAATAGAAAGGAAAAACATACTTATGATTAACTCTTATGAAACCTGTAGAAGGTAATAAACATATTCATGCATACTTCATTTGATTCTTTAACTGAATTTAATCCAACCTACTGTACGAGAGTACTACCTTTAAAAAGGTGTGGAAAAATACAGTTAGGTATTTTTTAATCTATCAATAAAACTGGAAATTATTCTAATCATTTACCCTAATTTATATCTAATCCATCATTTAACTATGTTTTCATAGTAAAATATTTCATTAACTAACCCTAACAACAACAGAACAGAAGCATAACACATTATTGCTTAAACTCAGTCCTTCTAGATGTAAATATGCAATTAGAAAACTAGATAAATCATGTAGAACCTGGAAATGTAGAAAAGGTGACAACAGCTTAAGGAACATGTCCCTCCCAACCAACTCCTAGAGATAGTTGAACTATGAATCTCAGGACCCCCGAGCTTGTCTCCTAGTCCACCTGGTAGAAGTACTAGGTGAGAGATATAGTCTAGTAATCCTCTGCAACTCTACTGAGTATTTAGCAGTAAATATGTTCTTCTTGCAGCAGTATGAACTCAGCTTAGAATAGCTGCACTAGTTCAGAACTTCAGCACTTTTCACTCAAAACCAGCTTCTGCTAGTCCCCTCCATCGAATTTTCTTGTGCACTTCATTCACTCAGAATGTTCACAAGTCAAGAATGAGCAACCTCAGTTGTCTTCAATGGGAAGTTTTATTAGCATGCCTAGGAATTTTGGGTTACTTTTCACTTAATGAGCCACCTGCTCTTGTTCCACTTACTTAGGGAACATGACCACAAAAATAGGGAAGTTGCCTCTTGCAACAACTAGAAGTAGTTTAAGGATGCTACCAAGTATCACTCTGCTCTCAACCCAGCCTACTCCACCAAGTGACCAGTAAAACAATCATTTAATAGCTCCCTTAAGCTGTTGTCTCATCTTTCATTTATTAATTAATAAAATATTCAGTAATTACATTCAATTATCCTTGACCCCACTCGGTCAGTAATTACAAACTTTATAATAAAATATAACATAATGTTTCTTAAAACATAAAAAAAAAATTGCAATTTGGGGCATGTGAAAACCTCCCTATCGTTGAGTTAGGATTGGTACCCTTCACTTCACTAAGCAGCATGCGGTTGCAAGTTTGGATAACGTGTTTTTTTATCCTAAGTTGAAAATAGGTACCCAGCCTGAGGTAACCATAGTTACTGAAAAGGTTGTCATGCCAAAAACAGATGAAGATCCTAAACAAATGCCCTCGCTCAATGTTGCAGCCGCACAGGCAAGTGCTTATAATGTTGGAAAACTGAAAGGAGTCGTAGATCAATACAAATAGAAGATGGCACAAATAAAAGAGACCCTAAGAAAAGAACAAGGAGAAGGCCGAGAGATGAAAAGGAAGCATGAGGTCACGCTTTCAGATTTAGAAAGGCTCCAGGACGTCTACCATGTCTTGGAAACAGAAAACGAGGCTTTGGTATTATCAAACACTATTTTGGATGGAGAAAATAAAGACCTAGAAGGCAAGATTTCAGGGCTAGAGACACAAAAGGCCTCAGTTGATAAACAAGTAGAGGAGCTCAAAGCCCAAATTGTAGAACTAGAGGCACAGTATAATTCTTTGGAGATTCAGTTTAAGACAGCAAATGAGCGAAAAATGGACATCACCCCTCTCCGAGACCATGTTATTTTGATAAGAAGAAAAATATATCAAGTTTAGTTAAAACTTGTAGAGGAGGTTTACAAGATTAAGCAAGAAGAAACGAGATTACAAGAGATCTCGATAATATCCACTGATTTTAGAATGAGAACTCTAGAAATTGCAGAAATTATGTAAACCTAAAAATTCGAAAAAATTTAAAAAATTTCATGTAACATAAAATGTTTGTATTAGTCACTACCTAGGGACCAATAACTGCTAACGGTTACTTAAACAATATTACTTAGATCTGCACAATTGTAAATCTTTTAGTTATGTATAATTATTTGTTTATCTTCATAGTTCTATGTTAACGATTTGAATTTAGTAGTTTATGTTTTTCGAAGGATAGGAAAAGAATATTTTGTATGAACCTGATACTGAGTGTGTTTTTACAGTCTTATAACAAGTAGGAAATAATTTCAGATGAGATCGAGGCTTACTTAGCTTATAGCTAACGCAGTAAAGTGTTACTTCTTCTACAGGTTCTGAACAGGTAAACAAATAAGACGTTTTGTTACCAGTATTTTTAGATCGAGAATAACATTCAACTAGCATATAATAGAATTCTAGTTAAATTATTTGTTTACAGCTTAAGAAAAAAAAGAGGTATTGTTGATCTTATTATTTACGATCTTCATAGTTGATAGCAGTGAGTACTATTTCTAGCAAACTGAACTTGGCTTAAATATTCTTCTATCCATCATAACTAGCTTTTGTTTGTTCATTTTTGTATCATTCTACTTTTAATTTAGAAATATGGGTACAACCTTAGGGACAAACATCTCATCTAGCAGTTGCCCTATTGAAACTACTTGATGTTATAATAATTTCCCATATTATTACTTTTACATATATTTGAGTAAATCTGGAAAGATCTAAGGAACTGAGTAAGAATATAGAGCATATTTAATTGAGGATTCATGTAGGAAACAATACTATGATGTACAAAGTATTTTTAAACTAGGCTTAGCACTGAATGTTTATAGATGTACTAACACTACTTAATTTATTTCCACAATAGAGTTATAACTGTTTATGTAGGAAAGGATATATTAATGTCTATAAGATGACTACCCCTATTTCTTTTATATGGATTCTCGTTACATAAGAGTTTAATTGTCAAAGCAAACACTAGCATTCATGAATCTGTGACTAGACTAGGTTCTAACTAGTTAATCTCTATAGTTACATGTATTTACATGTTATTGGTTCATTCACCATTGTTTGTGTATCATCTTAGAATCAAATACTAAACACTATTTTAAAAGAGAAAGAAAATATACATGTATAAGTTTCTTATACATTTGTTAATGTTTTAGTTTATGTTTAAAACCCTAGTTTTCATGAATACCTCTCAACTAATGTCGTTGGTTTATATAAACCAAATCCAAAACCAAGATAATGAATCCAAGAAAATATTACCATAAGGTTTAACCTTTATACAATATTATGTGCAGGGTTTAACCATTAGTGTGGTCTTGCTGGTTAGGGTTTACCATTTTACTACTTAGCTCTCGGGTAGCATTTGTCTTTACCTGTCGTGACTTGGGTTTAAGTTCTTGGCTCTATATGTTGCGTTACCTATTCTTAGAGTTTTCTTTAAGCTCATCATTTTCTAAAGGAGGACTAAGCGTTGAAAAATAAGCACTGTGTGTTGTAATCCTCTTGTCGATGCCTTCCTGGAGCTCATTATCGGAGGCTAGGGTTTGAATATAACCTTTCTTTTGCAAAATTCAAACCATCGAACCAGGTAAGAATATTTTGATTTATTAAAAGCTTTAATACATTCCTCAGATAATTTCTTTCATTTATTTTTACAGTGGTAATATTAACTCATGTTATCATGCTCCACAATCTTTTCCACGCTGCAGTCTATGGATAAACCGGGGTTGGAGGAAGTGAAAAGAAAGGACTCCACCAAATCGATATCCTGGTAAGCCTCGGTTTCACTGAGGTTCTCCTACAGTGATTTATAGTGTGATTTTTATTGACGGAGTTTGTAGGTTAAAGGTCCTTCGGCTTGGCTATGATGTACTGCAACGAAGAACTTGGACTGGCCAGGGGTCGTTATATGATGATTGGTTTTAAAACATTTTAAGCCCTAGTGGTTGTTTTAGCAGAGTTTTGGAAGAAATTTCATAGCCAAGACGCTATTTTTTTTTGTTTACTGTGAAAACTATTTGTAGTGATGATACCTTTTGAAATAGGATTTTAAGCCTTGATTTGTAATGTAAAAAGGCCATAGGGCTGAGACTATTTCTGTTCAGTTTTTGGGTCTTAAAAGTTTACTTTCAGCTTCAAGCTGGTGAATTGTAACTCTATTTTTGATAATATAATTTCATATATATCTTGATTACTGTATTTACTTTTGTTGGAAAAATAACCTGTTGTAGGTTTGAAATTTAAGTAGAATCTTAATTAATTTGTTTTATTTATGTAAATTGTATTCTGAAGGTTTTTTTACCGTAGGGTATTTTTATAATAACTTAGTTATTAAAAACAGAAATGAATTGTGTAGAAAAAGAGATAGAAAGAAGTTATTGGGTGAATAATTTCATTCTTTTCCATAATATCAGAGATTGTAGATATGTTGTTAGGTTTTTATTTTTATTATTATTCATGGAATAAACATGCAACTCCATACTGTCATCTAATTGATGCATATGGTTGTATGAATTTAGGATAAATAGATTTTGAATTTAATTAAATATGAGCAGAACATCTCTTTTACAAATGTAACTTTACAAACCCTACTTCTTCTTAAGATAATTACAGAGTTAGTAGTTTGTTCTTGATTTACCCTAGTTTGTATTTTCACTTAGATGAATTAATTTGATAATTTAGCTGGTTTACTATTCCTTTTAAGTTAAAACTTAATCATGATAACTTCTTGTTTTTATATTATCTGTTTATTATTTAAAGATTAGATTTATAGTATTAATTTTGATTTGTTGTGTAATTCATTACATATAATAGTGTATAATACCCTTAGTTCTTTCCTATCTATTTTTATTTAATTTGTTTAAATACTCTAACTAAATGTAAAGTATAAAAGATAACATATAAACAATTTATACAAAAGATTATGTAGAAGATAACAATTTCATTTGCATACATACTTCATTCGAATTCTTTATTTGAAAATAAACTAACCCACTGTACTAGAGTACTGCCTGTGGAAAAATATAGTTTAGGTATTTTCTTTCTATTTATCAATTTAATCAGAAATTCTTCTACTCATTTACCCTAATCTAGCTAGTTCATAACTTTCTAACTTTCATAGCATATACATTTCACTTAACTAACCCTAACAGCAATAAGAACAGAAGTATATCATATCATTGATAAATCTTAAACTTTCTAGATAACAGTAAATACTTAGATAACTGAAATAAACAAGTAAAACCTGGAAGTATAGATGAGGTGACAATAGCTTAAGGAACCTATTCCTCCCAACCAACTCATGGGGAAGAGGTGGACTACAACTCTCAGGACCCATGAGCTTGTCTCCTGGTCCACCTGGTAGAAGTACTAGGTGAGAGATGTAGTCTAGGAATCCTCTGCAACTCCACTGACTGTTCATCAGAAAGTCGCTTCTACATACAGCAGTATGAACTCAGCTTAGAATAGCTGCACTAGTTCAGGTCTTCAACACTTTTCCACTCAAAACATACTTTAGCTAGTCCCCTCCATCGAATTCTCTTATGCACTTCATTCACTCAGAATGATCACAAATCCAGAATGAGCAGCCTCAATTGTCTTCAATGGGAAGTTTTATTAGCATGCCTAGGTCTTTTGGGTCAATTTTTACTTAATGAGCCACCTACTCTTGTTCCACTTTCTTGGGGAACATGACCACAAAAATAGGGAAGTTGCCACCTGCAACAGCTAGAAGTAGTTTGAGGATGTTGCCAAGTGTCAATCTGCTCTCAACCCAGCCTCCTCCATCAAGTGACCAGTAAAACACTCATTAATAGCTTCCCTAAGTTGTTGTCTCGTCTTTCATTTATTTATTAGTAAAATATTCTGCAATTACATAAATTATCCTTGACCCCACTTGGTCACTAATTACAAACTTCAACATAAAATATAAAATAATGTTTCTTAAAAGATAAAAATGTTTTGCAAATTGGGGCAT
Source organism: Pseudotsuga menziesii (assembly GCA_001517045.1). Taxonomy (NCBI): domain Eukaryota; kingdom Viridiplantae; phylum Streptophyta; class Pinopsida; order Pinales; family Pinaceae; genus Pseudotsuga; species Pseudotsuga menziesii. The sequence continues at coordinate 628,247 of LPNX011209181.1, read as the reverse complement.
GTGACATGTAAGATACCTCTTATACCTCAATGCCATTATGTGTGAAAAATGGGTAATATTTTTGTTTTGCTGCTGCTACAAAATGAGTCGATCATGTTAGTGGCAGATTTAACATGGCATTTCATTTAAGCACGTCCAATCAAAGTTGATGATGTCAAAAATACACGCATTGTAAAACACTCATTTGACAATTTACATTAACCTTCGACTAACAATATGGATCTCTCTTAATCAAGGCGATCGATTCGACGGATTACTCATTGTTTATTTTTAAGTAAATGAATCATATGAGATGCACTTCCGTTCAAACCAAAAGCATGTCTTTACAAAAACATTCAACCATTAATCTATTAGTAGTTTGGTTGGAAACTACAAGCGTTTTCATCATAGTGCATTTAAAACGATACTATGTGCAGACAAAAAGCATTATAATAACTTTTCTTGATTATCTTCTACAGTAGCGAAAACCCTTAACAAAGTTGCAGAACAGCATCACATGTATACAAAAGAATGTGAGGAAAGTAAAATATTCTGACACATGAAATGAAACAGACAGACAACCCACATTTTATTTTTGGATGTGATGTAATACTTAGTTATGACTCATTCTATCGATTCATACGAGATAGCAAGACACCTCAAGAGACTGTTTATTAATTCCATAAGGTCACAGCTATTTGTTAGTGCATTCAAATCTCATTTTCCTTCATGTAGTTATTCATCAAGAACTCAGCTTGTTCTTTAGCAATTGATTTCTCGCTTAACATTATAAGTATCTTAGTTTTCACATAAAACACAATATTGAACAACACGGAAATAAAACTACGTAAAATATAACACATTAGGCGCACATAACCTAATATCCAGACCACATAAGATGCAACCAAAAGACACAGATGTATGTGGTTCACCCCATCGAGGGGTTACGTCCACCAAAGTTTTCTCACCCTTTTATTAAAATCCCTCAACCCAAGAAATTACATTTTCCGCAACACATCCATTGCAACTAGCCCCTTTTGCAAGGTAACCTTATAGTAAAAATTACATGCTAAAAAAATTATCCCGAGGCCTTTATATACCAAGGGGATACTATGTACTTCTTCTTGGATACCCAAGGTTAAAACACATATTAGACAGGGTGTAAACAACCAAGTGCTCTTTCTACGCACGCCTTGACTACCCAAGTTCTGAATTTCTCTCAAGCCTGAATCATAATATTAATATTCAGCATCTTTTTTATACACACTTATTTAAAAGTTAGTAGGGCCGCACCCATTTGAAGGGTCGTATGCCTTGAATTTTTCTCAAGCCTGAATCATAATATTAATATTTAGTGCTTATTTTTTATACACACTTATTTAAAATTTAGCAAGGCTGCACCCATTTGAAGGGTCGTATGCCTTGAATTTCTCTCAAGCCTGAATCATAATATTAATATTCAGTGCTTATTTTTTATACACACTTATTAAAAAGTTAGCAGGGCCGCACCCATTTGAAGGGTCGTATGCCTTGAATTTCTCTCAAGCCTCAATCATAATATTAATATTCAGTGCTTATTTTTTTTATACACACTTATTTAAAAGTTAGCAGGGTCGCACCCATTTGAAGGGTCGTATGCCTTGAATTTATCTCAAACCTGAATCATAAACAAATCTCGATTTTCCAAATCCTGGGAAAATAGCTCGGCTATGGTTGCCGGAACTATAACATAACTCACCAAAGTAAAAATAAAAGCCTGAGTTTATAAACAAATCTCGATTTTCCAGATCTTGGGAAAATAGCTCAGCTATGGTTGCCCGAAATATAACATAACTCACCAAAGTAAAAAATAAAAGCCTGTGCATATAAACAAATGTCGATTTTCCAGATCTTGGGAAAATAGCTCGACTATGGTTGCCGAAACTATAACATAACTCATCAAAGTAAAAATAAAAGCCTGAGCGTATAAATAAATATCTATTTTCCAGATCTTGGGAAAATAGCTCAGCTATGGTTGCCGGAACTATAACATAACTCACCAAAGTAAAAAATAAAAACCTGAGCATATAAACAAATCTCGATTTTCCAAATCTTGGGAAAATAGCTCGGCTATGGTTGCAGGAACTACAACATAACTCACCAAAGTAAAAAATAAAAGCCTGAGCATATAAACAAATCTCGATTGTCCAAATCTTGGGAAAATAGCTCCACTATGGTTGTCGGAACTACAACATAACTCACCAAAGTAAAAAATAAAAGCCTGAGCATATAAACAAATCTTGATTTTCCAGATCTTGGGAAAATAGCTCAGTTGTGGTTGTTGGAACTACAACATAACTCACCAAAGTAAAAAATAAAATCCTGAACATATAAACAAATCTCGATTGTCTAGATCTTGGGAAAATAGCTCAGCTGTGGTTGCCGGAACTACAACATAACTCACCAAAGTAAAAAATAAAAGCCTGAGCATATAAACAAATCTTGATTTTCCAGATCTTGGGAAAATAGCTCAGCTGTGGTTGCCGAAACTACAACATAACTCACCAAAGTAAAAAATAAAAGCCTGAGCATATAAACAAATCTCGATTTTCCATATCTTGGGCAAATAGCTCAGTTGTGGTTGTCGGAACTACACCATAACTCATCAAAGTAAAAAATAAAATCCTGAGCATATAAACAAATCTCTATTTTCCAGATCTTGGGAAAATAGCTCAGTTGTGGTTGTCGGAACTACAACATAACTCACCAAAGTAAAAAATAAAAGCCTGAGCATATAAACAAATCTCAATTTTCCAGATCTTGGGAAAATAGCTCAGCTATGGTTGCCGGAACTACAACATAACACACCAAAGTAAAAAATAAAAGCCTAAGCATATAAACAAATCTCGATTTTCCAGATCTTGGGAAAATAGCTCAGCTATGGTTGCCGGAACTACAACATAACTCACGAAAGTAAAAAATAAAAGCCTGAGCATATAAACAAATCTCGATTTTCCAGATCTTGGGAAAATAGCTCAGCTATGGTTGCCGGAACTATAACATAACTCACCAAAGTAAAAAAATAAAAGCCTGAGCATATAAAGAAATCTCGATTTTCCAGATCTTGGGAAAATAGCTCAGTTATGGTTTCCGGAACTACAACATAACTCACCAAAGTAAAAAATAAAATCCTGAGCATATAAAGAAATATCGATTTTCCAGATCTTGGGAAAATAGCTCAGCTATGGTTGCCGGAACTATAACATAACTCACCAAAGTAAAAAAATAAAAGCCTGAGCATATAAACAATTCTCGATTTTCCAAATCTTGGGAAAATAGCTCGGCTATGGTTGCCGGAACTATAACATAACTCACCAAAGTAAAAAAAATAAGAGGCAAGCAGATGATATACCAGATACACATAGGAATTTCGATTTGAAGGTGTACTGTGCAAATAGCAATGCCTCATGTGCCTCCTACTCCATTTCCTCAGTGAGAATGCATTCAAATTCCAATATCTTCACAGAATGAAACACCCGTTGCCCTTTTTTTCCCCATCACATCTAGGGTTTTTAAATAAAACAAACATGTCCCCCCCCCCTCCCACTTATCAGTCGCGCAAGAAATTTTTAATGCTATTTAAAACACTGAAATCCCTCCTCCTGTCACGGTAGAGATTGCTCTCCCTTAAATTTACAGGCATTGGCATAGTACTATTTCCTCCCTTTTAGATATCGAGGAGCCAAGTGGCCTAAATATTTTTCCAATTGTCTGAAATGAAATTAAGTCATAAGGCAGTAGGTTCATGTTACGGGAATAATTCCCACTATTTCCTCCACGGAAATAGCAACTTAAGATCTTACCCATTATAGAATAAAATAAAACCCCCAACTATTCAAGTCTACCCACTTATCATTAAATATGATAATGTTATGTCATTTATAAATATATATGCGTCTCCATACATATTTATAATTCTCATCTCTTATGATATAACCCATATAATTATATGTTTAATAGTTATATCTTTATTCAAGTCTACCCACTTATCATTAAATATGATAATGTTAGGTCATATATATATATATATATGTCTGCACACCTATTTATAATTTTAGTCCCTTATGATATAACTCATATAATTATATGTTTAATAGTTATATCTTTTGTAGGATTTAGCATGGTAACTTTTACCCGTAATTTCATCATTTTACCACATAGTTTGATGTCGTAACGAGTAGTGGGTAAGACATCTCGTTTCCCTTTGATAAAAGAGGATCATGACGATTACTCATTATGTTAGCCGAAGTAGACTAGACCTGTCATGACCTACTTTATCTTAGGTTGTTGAGGTAGTTTCCGATCTTTTCTCATTTCCCGAGGCCCGACTAACCTTTTACCATTTTTCAATGGATTTCGTCCACCATTATTGTTCTAGTTGCACAATGTCTTTAAGTCGCCTAAGCCTACCACTTAGGGGATTGGCTCATATAGAATTACAAGGTCTTTCTAGTGGGGCCTTAGCCTTGAGCCCCTCACCAGAGACAAGTACAATCAACATTCATAATTTGCAAAATATCTAGGATATGCGAGAGGGACGTTACATCCTCTCCCCCTTAAAAATAACACCGTGCTCAGTGTTCCTGTTTTCCACCAATTTTCCTTATTCCATTCTGTCGCCTTTTCTTGTTTTTGTCCCTTTCATCCTGGTCCACCGTGATCTTTCCATGTCTTCTCAAGTCACTATCGTTCAAGACCTGCAGTTTTCCTGCAACAAGTTCAGGTCTAGCCCAATTTTCCTCAGTACATCACGTACAAAAATATAATTCAACTTAATAAAATCCATAGCCTAATCTATAATTTTTTTCATTGGTGTCACAATACCAATCATTTTCATAATGCAATTTATTCATCAAAATATAATTACTACCCTTTGGATGTTGGTTTTATCTCCAACCTTTGGATAGTCATGTCGTCTTCGACCTGAGGAAATCCCTTCCTCACATTACCCATTCAGCATGTAATAGTTACTTGGAAATTTGTCAACACGTTTTACGTTCGTTTTGTTTTCCAAACTCTCCCTTGAGTTTCTTTTCCATTCTTGTGTGGACTTACGACAATTTATGAGGTTACTCTCCCTTTTAACCACTAGTTAAAAGTTTTCCCCTCAGTGACATCAGACAGCGTCCTGTCTTCCAGATGTTCAATTTTGCCTAGGTCTTTTTGCCACACCATATGCCTAAACACCAATGTGCTCACACGACAATCGCTTCCCTAACACCATTGTGCTCCTGCGGCATATATGCCTAACACCAATGTGCTCATGCGGTAATCACTTGCCTAACACCATGGTGCTCCCGCAGCATTCAAATTTTTCCTTGTTCGTGTTTAGTATTCAATCTTTGACTATTCGTAATGCACACTCCTTTGTGCTTATCATGACTTTACTGTCATCGTCCCGATTCATGAATCGGCTACATGGTTAGTCAAAGCATCAATGATAACCCAAATTTTTTTATTAATCAATCATTAGAATTTTTCATAAGTTGCAGCAATTTTAGTCATCATTTATGAGTTATATAACCCTGTAAATTATCTGGAAAAATTACTCCTTACATATTTCTAAGCAATTGAACGCAACTTATATACGCAGGTGGATTTATATATACCATAGTGAATGTTGATTGTAACGGTGGTCCTAATTCTTGGTGGAGCTTGCAATGTCAGTGTATAAACAACATTATCCACAGTTAATCCTTGGTTTATAAAACCTCAAAATTCGACAACTTATAATAAGCAAAACATCACCCATTCCTAACCTCATTATTTGAGGCAGTGAATATTCTTACCAATAGTCAATTCCGATTGATAGTGTTCTTAGCATGTCCTGCAATGTTAGCATATAACATTATACAACATTCCTCAACTTATTATTTTTATTATCAATATCTTTAGATATCCTTCCTCGACTATACTTGGATAATTACTAGTGGAGGGATATTCCAACTTTACACCACATTCATGAGTGGCAATGCTAGTGACATGGAAATTCCAATAACACTGGTAATCCAAAGTAAACAAAATAAACTGCTTACCATAATTTCATACCTCAACTACTTATGTCCTAACTTACCACTTTTTTTGTTCATCAAAACGAGAGCCTTTATATAGGTGTACCCCTTCTGCACGACCAGTAACCTTAGGCACAACACGTCATGCTATTTACCTGTGCTGTATTGTGGTCTGAGTTCATAAGCAGTCTAGTCTTCTTTTCCTTTTCGGAAGAAATACTATAAGGGATGTTTTCGTTTTCGTGAAAATGTATAAGATGATCAATAACACCGATGAAAATGTATGAGTAGCTCAATAGTCTTTATGTGCATAACCCATTTTCTTGCCCACTAATAATTGTATGTAAATGATACATTATAACAGTGGTACATTGTAACTAACTTTGAATTCTCTTCCTAACAATTCTAAAATTCAAGTCCTACCTTTACTTAGCATCCATTTAGTATGCTAATGGTATTCAACATTCACAAGTTAATCAGCAACTTCTGATATTCACTTTCTGAGAATTTATTGTTACACACAGGTTTAGAAACTAATTAACATTCACTTCTCTCATCATTCACTTATTATGTGTAACAACTAACCATTTTCAGGTTATTAGTTCATGATAGCCAGACTAGATCAACAATATAAAACATAATTCTTCCTTATGACATATGCATTTTAGGACCCATGGTAGTATGCTAGTTATGTGCAAACATATAGGTGAAAGAGTTTTGTCCAAAAACTAGTGGACCCAAATCTTGAGAACCGCTACTTCCTCCTACCTTTTGATCTAAATGCTTAATCATTAAATTTGTTTTTGGCTATAATAAGTCATGCACCTTAACCAAGTCATTCTACTACAATCATCTATATGCAATCGTAGTCATTCGACTAACATGTACCAGTGTATCCGTACGATTTAGTGCAATTTATTTGTTCCAAGTTTACATGAAACTCCCAATGCAAAGAGGTGTTTCATATTTAATATAATGTTAGTATTTTTAACACCGCTAACATTCATTTGATGCCATTTGTATTTTTGACAATATAATATATGCCTTTAGCATAGCTACGATTTTAGCATTACTTACCTTTGCGCTTAAATCATTTTACTATAAGTGATAGTTTGTGGCTAATCTTTTAGAGAGTTTTCAAGGGTAATAGAGTTACTCCTAATTGATCAACTTATCACATACATAATTATAACCATATTCCTTCCCATAACAATACCTCTAAGATTTTGGAGTATACTCTCTTGAGCCACTTACATTTACAAATAATGAACCCTAAATTAGGTCTAGAAGACTTATAGTCAACATTCCATTCTTATTAGCTTTTCAGGAGTCCTACTTCCAATTGGTACTTAGGTAACCTTTCAATGCTACTCTTTATAACAATATTCACCGTGTTTTACACTATAACCTATCACAAATTCACATGGACTTCCAACAATCTTTTTAACATATATCATGTCATTAACGGCCAATTCAACTATGAATGTAGGTTCTAGCAATTCAAATCCAACATTACTGTTATAATAGAAACTACTATAGTACTTTCATTGACCCTGAGTTCGTCTAAGAGGACTTCTATACTGCGCTAAGAATTTATTTGTACAATTCAAATAAAGACAAAAGAATCGTCTTAGCCATTCATAAACCTCTTCAAAAGTAATCAGGGAAATAGCAAGATACCTATGTACTTACATCGTCGGGTCAGACACGAAAGTGGAAAGAGTAATGGGCCATATTCATTGTGAATTTTAGAAGATGTTCCATCTTCTCCTGCACAACTACAAGGTCAATAAATATCTGTGTTTGATATATCTTAAGGTATATGTATTGCAGAACAGGGTAACTTGTTGATTCCTGTTATCAAAAGGCAAAACTTAATCATTAGTTCTGAACAAAATATGCAGGAGCGTTTTGAGCCAAAATAGGCCCAAGTGTTTCAACTCTCACTCTGATACCATCTGTAATATACCTCTTATACCTCAATGCCATTATGTGTGAAAAATGGGTAGTATTTTTGTTTCGTTGCTGCTACAAAATGAGTCGATCATGTTAGTGGCAGATTTTACATGGCATTTCATTTAAGCACGTCCAATCAAAGTTGATGATGTCAAAAATACACGCATTGTAAAACACTCATTTGATAATTTACATTAACCTTTGACTAACAATATGGATCTCTCTTAATCAAGGCGATCGATTCGACAGATTACTCATTGTTTATTTTTAAGTAAATGAATCATATGAGATGCACTTTCGTTCATACCAAAAGCATGTCTTTACAAAAACATTCAACCATTAATCTATTAGTGGTTTGGCTGGAAACTGCAAGCGTTTTCATCATAGTGCGTTTAAAACAATACTATGTGCAGACAAAAAGAATTATAATAACTTTTCTTGATTATCTTCTACAGTAGCGAAAACCCTTAACAAGGTTGCAAAACATCATCACATGTATACAAAAGAATGTGAGGAAAGTAAAATATTCTGACACATGAAATGAAACAGACAGAAAACCCACATTTTATTTTCGGATGTGATGTAATACTTAGTTATGACTCATTCTATTGATTCATACGAGAGAGCAAGACACCTCAAGAGACTGTTTATTAATTCCATAAGGTCACGGCAATTTGTTAGTGCATTCAAATCTCATTTGCCTTCATGTAGTTATTCATCAAGAACTCAGCTTGTTCTTTAGCAATTGATTTCTCGCTTAACATTATAAGTATCTCAGTTTTCACATAAAACACAATATCGAACAACACGGAAATAAAACTACATAAAATATAACACATTAGGCGCACATAACCTAATATCCAGACCATATAAGATGCAACCAAAAGACACAGATGTACGTGGTTCACCCCATCCAGGGGTTACATCCACCAAAGTTTTCTTACCCTTTTATTAAAATCCCTCAACCCAAGAAATTACATTTTATGCAACACATCCGTTGCAACTAGCCCCTTTTGCAAGGTAACCTTATAGTAAAAATTACATGCTAAAAAAATTATCCCAGGTCCTTTATATACCAAGGGGATACTATGTACTTCTTCTTGGATACCCAAGGTTAAAACACATATTAGACAGGGTGTAAACAACCAAGTGCTCTTTGTACGCACACCTTGACTACCCAAGTTCTGAATTTCTCTCAAGCCTGAATCATAATATTAATATTCAGTGTCTTTTTTATACACACTTATTTAAAAGTTAGTAGGGCCGCACCCATTTGAAGGGTCGTATGCCTTAAATTTTTCTCAAGCCTGAATCATAATATTAATATTCAATGCTTATTTTTTATACACACTTATTTAAAAGTTAGCAAGGCCGCACCCATTTGAAGGGTCGTATGCCTTGAATTTCTCTCAAGATTTAGTCATAATATTAATATTCAGTGCTTATTTTTTATACACACTTATTAAAAAGTTAGCAGGGCCGCACCCATTTGAAGGGTCGTATGCCTTGAATTTCTCTCAAGCCTCAATCATAATATTAATATTCAGTGCTTATTTTTTATACACACTTATTTAAAAGTTAGCAGGGCCGCACCCATTTGAAGGGTCGTATGCCTTGAATTTATCTCAAACTTGAATCATAAACAAATCTCGATTTTCCAGATCTTGGGAAAATAGCTCAGCTATGGTTGCCGGAACTACAACATAACTCACCAAAGTAAAAAATAAAAGCCTGAGCATATAAACAAATCTCAATTTTCCAGATCTTGGGAAAATAGCTCATCTATGGTTGCCGAAACTACAACATAACTCACCAAAGTAAAAAATAAAATCCTGAGCATATAAACAAATCTTGATTTTCCAGATCTTGGGAAAATAGCTCAGCTATGGTTGCCGGAACTACAACATAACTCACCAAAGTAAAAAATAAAAGCCTGAGCATATAAACAAATCTCGATTTTCCAGATCTTGGGAAAATAGCTCAGCTATGGTTGCCGGAACTAAAACATAACTCACCAAAGTAAAAAATAAAAGCCTGAGCATATAAACAAATCTTGATTTTCTAGATCTTGGGAAAATAGCTCAGCTATGGTTGCCATAACTACAACATAACTCACCAAAGTAAAAAATAAAAGCTTGAGCATATAAACAAATCTCGATTTTCCAGATCTTGGGAAAATAACTCAGCTATGATTGCCGAAACTACAACATAACTCACCAAAGTAAAAAATAAAAGCCTCAGCATATAAACAAATCTCGATTTTCCAGATCTTGGGAAAATAGCTCAGCTATGGTTGTCGGAACTACAACATAACTCACCAAAGTAAAAAATAAAAGCCTGAGCATATAAACAAATCTCGATTTTCCAGATCTTGGGAAAATAGCTCAGCTATGGTTGCCGGAACTAAAACATAACTCACCAAAGTAAAAAATAAAAGCCTGAGCATATAAACAAATGTCGATTTTCCAGATCTTGGGAAAATAGCTCAGCTATGGTTGCCGGAACTACAACATAACTCACCAAAGGAAAAAATAAGCCTGAGCATTTAAACAAATCTCGATTTTCCAGATCTTGGGAAAATAGCTCAACTATGGTTGCCGGAACTACAACATAACTCACCAAAGTAAAAAATAAAAGCCTAAGCATTTAAACAAATCTCGATTTTCCAGATCTTGGGAAAATAGCTCAGCTATGGTTGTCGGAACTATAACATAACTCACCAAAATAAAAAATAAAAACCTAAGCATGTAAACAAATCTCGATTTTCCAGATCTTGGGAAAATAGCTCATCTATGGTTGTCAGAACTATAACATAACTCACCAAAGTAAAAAAATAAAAGCCTGAGCATATAAACAAATCTCGATTTTCCAGATCTTGGGAAAATAGCTCAGCTATGGTTGTCGGAACTACAACATAACTCACCAAAGTAAAAAATAAAATCCTGAGCATATAAAGAAATATCGATTTTCCAGATCTTGGGAAAATAACTCAGCTATGGTTGCCGGAACTATAACATAACTCACCAAAGTAAAAAAATAAAAGCCTAAGCATATAAACAATTCTCGATTTTCTAGATCTTGGGAAAATAGCTCGGCTATGGTTGCCGGAACTATAACATAACTCACCAAAGTAAAAAAAAAAAAAGAGGCGAGCAGATGATATACCAGATACACATAGGAATTTCAATCTGAAGGTGTACTATGCAAATAGCAATGCCTCTTGTGCCTCCTACTCCATTTCCTCAGTGAGAACACATTCAAATTCCAATATCTTCACAAAATGAAACACCCATTTCCCTTTTTTTCTCCATCACATCTAAGGTTTTTAAATAAAACAAACATGCCCCCCCCCCCACCTTTATCAGTCGCGCAGGGAATTTTTAATGCTATTTAAAACACTGAAATCCTTCCTCGTGTCACAGTAGAGATTGCTCTCCCTTAAATTTACAGGCATCGGCATATTACTATTTCCTCCCTTTAGATATTGAGGAGCCAAGTGGCCTAAATATTCTTCCAATTGTCTGAAATGAAATTAAGTCATAAGGCAGTAGGTTTTTGTTACGAGAATAATTCCCACTATTTCCTCCACGGAAATAGCAGCTTAAGATCTTACCCATTATACAATAAAATAAAACCCCCAACTATTCAAGTCTACCCACTTATCATTAAATATGATAATGTAATGTCATTTATAAATATATATGCGTCTCCATACATATTTATAATTCTCGTCTCTTATGATATAACCCATATAATTATATGTTTAATAGTTATATCTTTATTCAAGTCTACCCACTTATCATTACATATGATAATGTTAAGTCATATATGTGTGTGTGTGTGTGTGTGTGTGTGTGTGTGTGCACCTATTTATAATTCTAGTCCCTTATGATATAACTCATATAATTATATGTTTAATAGTTATATCTTTTGTAGGATTTAGCATGGTAACTTTTACCCGTAATTTCATTATTTTACCACATAGTTTGATGTCGTAATGAGTAGTGGGTAAGACATCTTGTTTCCCTTTGATAAAAGAGGATCATGACGATTACTCATTCTGTTAGCCGAAGTAGACTAGACCCGTCATGACCTACTTTATCTTAGGTCATTGAGGTAGTTGCCGATCTTTTCTCATTTCCCGAGGCCCGACTAACCTTTTACCATTTTTTAGTGGATTTCGTCCACCATTATTGTTTTAGTTGCACAATGTCTTTAAGTCGCCTAAGCCTACCACTTAAGGGATTGGCTCATATAGAATTACAAGGTCTTTCTGGTGGGGCCTTGGCTTAGTTCGGGTCTTCAGCACTTTTCCACTCAAAACATACTTTAGCTAGTCCCCTCCGTCGAATTCTCTTATGCACTTCATTCACTCAGAATTATCACAAATCCAGAATGAGCAGCCTCAACTGTCTTCAATGGAAAGTTTTATTAGCATGCCTAAGTCTTTTGGGTCAGTTTTTACTTAATGAACCACCTACTCTTGTTTCACTTTCTTGGGGAACATGACCACAAAAATAGGGAAGTTACCACCTACAATAGCTAGAAGTAGTTTGAGGATGTTGCCAAGTGTCAATCTGCTCTCAACCCAGCCTCCTCCATCAAGTGACCAGTAAAACACTCATTAACAGCTTCTCTAAGCTGTTGTCTCATCTTTCATTTATTTATTAATAAAATATTCTGCAATTACATTAAATTATCCTTGACCCCACTTGGTCACTAATTACAAACTTTAACATAAAATATAAAATAATGTTTCTTAAAACATTAAAATGTTTTACAAATTGGGGCATGTGACATACACACCCCCTTAATTTATAACATCGTCCTCGATGTTATTTATTCTTCCTCCTCAGAATTTCCCTAGAACAGAATTGGATATGCATCCCGCATATGACTCTCCAATTCTCAGGTGGCTTCTTCTGGACTAAGGTGCTTCCATTACACCTTCATCTGACCAATGGTGCGATTCCGAAGTAAGATCTCCCTCCTTTCGAGGATACAATCTGGTTCCACCAGAAAATCTCCTTAGGGCTCCACCTGCACATCAATCCATTTAATAACATGAGTAGCATCATGTACCTTTTTTTTTTTAACACAGAAATATGAAAAACATCATGAACCTTCAAATTTGGCAGTAAAGCTAACTGATAAGCTACCTGTCCTATTCTGGACAGTATTTCAAAAGGTCCGCAATATCGGGGTGCTAACTTAGCACAACTTCCTAATCTCAGAGAACTCTTTTTAGGCCTCACCTTAATAAAGACATGTTCACCTACCTGGAACTCCTTTTGAGTTTGTTTAAGATATGCTTGACTTTTCTGTTGATCTTGTGCAACTTTCAAGTTACCTTGCACCTGTTTTACAATAAACTCCCATCTCTTTTAATAATTCAGGTCCTAATACTAACCTGCCAACTGGATTACTCCATGAGATGGGGGTATTGCATTTCCTTCCATACAAAATTTCAAAAGGACTATATCTTTCTGAGGCTTGGTAGTGATTATTGTAAGCAAACTCTACCAAGTGTAAGTAATCTTCCCATTTACCTGGTTGTTCTTTTACATACATTCTGAGCAGATCTTCCAATACCTGATTCACTTTTTTAGTCTGTCCATCTGTCTAAGGATGGAAAGAGGTACTGAAATTTAATGTAGTATTTAGTCCTTTAAACAAAGACTTCCAAAAGTTGCCCGTAAACTTAGGTTCTCTGTCTGAAATTATTACTTTCGGTATTCCATGTAAATGAAAAATTTGTTTTAGGAATATATCAGCATTATTCGCAGCTTTGTAAGTAGTTTTTACAAGTATAAAATGAGCTGCCTTGCTTAGTTTATCGACGACTACCATTATTGAGTCATTTAGGTTTTGATTTCTATGTAGTCCTGTAATAAAATCAAGGTTGATTATCTCCCACTTCCAGCTAGGAATAGGTAATGGCTGAAGTAACCCGATTGGATGCTGGTGTTCAGTCTTTACTTGCTGACATTCAAAGCACTTAGCAATGTATTCTGCCAGTTCATTTTTCATGTTTAGCCAAAAATAATCCTTTCTTAACATAGTTATAGTCTTCTGATAACCAGGATGCCCTGAGTAGGGAGTCTTATGAATTTCGTTTAAAATCAGTAACTTAATTTTAGGTACATTAGGTATATATAGTATGTCTTTATATAGTAACAATCCCTTTTTGTTTAAACTATACCCTGTACTTAAAATTTCAATTAAATTTTCTGTTACTTTTGCTTGTAATTTCTGATAATTTTCATCCAATCTTATTCCTTCTTCTAGTTGTTCTTCCAAATCTATTTTATAGGTGCTGATTGCTGCTATAAAACTTAGTTTTGCATTCCTGCTTAAAGCATCAGCAAACTTATTTTCTTTTCCCTTAATATGTTGGATTTCAAAATCATACTCGCTAAGGAAAGCTAGCCACCTAGCTTGCCTAGCGTTTAAGTTAGGTTGATCCAACAAATATTTTAACCCTTTATTATTTGTCATTAGTGTAAACTTTCTTCCAATTAAATGATGGCGCCACATTTTTAAGGCATGTATGATAGCAGTCAATTCTAAGTCATAGGTCACATAGTTTTTCTCATGAATATTTAGCTTCCTAGACTCATAGGCAATGACGTGTCCTTCCTAAGTTAAAACTCAACTTAAACCGCCATTGCATGAGTCTGTACATACTATAAAGTCTTTATTAGGATCAGCAATTCTTAATATTGGTGTGGTGGTTAATAATGTTTTTAAATTTTTAAAACTATCTTCACACTTTTGACTCCACTAGAATTTCTTCCCTTTCTTCTGTAAAGAGTTATGGGATTTGCAATTCTTGAAAACCCTTCGATAAATCTTCGATAATAGCCAGTAATCCCCATGAATGATCGTACGTCAGTTACGTCTTTTGCGACCGGCAATTCTTCGATTGCCTTTATCTTTTCGAGATCAAAAGAGATCCCTTCTTTAGTCACTACATGACCCAGGTACTGTATTTTATCCTTAAAGAAATCACATTTACTGAATTTTGCATAGATGTGATGTTCTCGTAACTCTTGTAAAACAATTTTTAAGTGCTCTTCATGTTCTTCTTCAGACTTCGAGTAAATCAAAATGTCGTCAATGAATACAACCACAAATTTATCAAGGTACTTATGCATTACATTATTCATCAAACACATGAAAACGATCGGGGCATTAGTAAGCCCGAATGGCATAACAACAAACTCATAGTGACCGTATTGGGTCCTAAAAGTTGTTTTAAAGATGTCTTCATCTTCGATTCGGACCTGGTGGTTACCAGATCGTAAATCAATATTTGAGAATACAGTCGCTCCACGTAGCTGATCAAACAGATCATCTATGCGGGGTAACGAATATCTGTTTTTGATAGTAATTTTATTTAGTTGACGGTAATCTATACATAATCGTAGATTTTCGTCCTTCTTCTTAACAAAAATAACAAGTGCTCCCAAGGGAAAAACACTGGGTCTGATATAATTCTTATCAATGAGTTCTTTTAACTGTGACTTTAATTCATTTAATTTCAATATATTCATCCAATAAGGGCTTTTGAGCTGGGCATTGCACTAGGTACCAACTCAATAGTGAAGTCTAACTCCCACTTTGGAGGCAGTCTCGGAAATTCTTCCAGAAATATATCCGAATACTCCCTCAGGATCGGAATGTCTTCCAATTTTAATTTATCTTCATTATTAGTATTTTCTTAATTAATTACTGTTACAGCAAAGGCTTTACATCCCTTCTGAACATCTCTCTTTAACTGCAAAGCAGAGATCTGTCTTATAGTTGTTTTCCTAGGGATCCCTCTTACATTTACTATTTCTCCATCGTTATTTACGCAAGAAAAAGTTTTATCAAAATAGTTCAGGACTACCCTGTTATGTTCTAACCAGTCCATACCAATTAACATATCGTAATAACCTAAAGGTAATACATTAAGCTTAACAGAGGTTTCAAACTGATCCATTTTTACAGTACAATTCTTAACAAAACTAATCACTTTTCTCTTTGCGCCAGTAACTAGCTGAACTAACCATGACTTTACAAACTTTTCTACTAATAACTTGCATTTTTCTACTAAATCAACAGAAATATAACTTAAGCTATCCCCTTGATCAATTAAAATAGATATAGTGGTTTGATTTAGCTTACCTTCCACTTCCACCATGGAGGTTTGATAGTCCGCCTGCCTGTTTTCCAGTGTTGCATTGATCCTGGGAATTGTCGTTGCTAGATCACCAACAGTCATCTCCTCCTGTATCCTATGTATGTTGCTAACATTCTTCTTTCGGTTGGGGAAAACTAATGCATAATGAGGACCATTACATTCCCAACACTTTACTAGTTCCTTTCGTTCAATATTCTTGGTGTAGTTACTGTGATTATTAACAGGTTCTTTATTTCTTTGACCATTTGGGTTTATCTATGAATTACCTTTGTTCCCTTGGAAAGTTTTATTAGGAAAATTCCGTGTGTTATTATTCTTAAAATTATGATTAGGTACAAAACCTTTCTTTCTCTGTTCAAAATTATTAGTTCTTTTAGCCTTCCAGTTTGTCATACTTTCCTTTTTGTAATTATGTTCATAACAGAAATTCACCTTTCTCATCGCTTCTTCTAAAGTTTTTGGATTGTCATATTCAATTCTATCTTTTATATGGAAGGGTAAGCAGCTTAGAAACCGTTGTACCTTAGGCTTCTTGTCCACAATGTAAGGCACATATCGAAGAAGACTAAAAAATTTACTGTTTGGTTCTTTCATGTTCATTGTTCCCAGTTTTAGTTCATAAAATTCCTTAGCCCGCTCTTCGTAGTATTGTTCTGACAAGAATTTCTTCTTAAAATATTACTTAAACGTACTCCAGTTAATGTTCTTCTCCGTGATGCATTTTACTCTTTTTAGGTCCTACCACAAAATATATGCCTTCCCAGTGAGGTTGTAAATGGCCATTATGGCTTTTAGTTGATTAGAATAATTATAAATTTGAAAATATTTCTTCATCCCAAACAGCTATGATTCAGCCTCTTCTACCTTCTCAGTTTCACCATTAAAGGTTGGTGGCTTTATTTTCTTAAATTCTCCAGAGATTTCTTGGTAAGGTTTAAATTTTCTCTTTCTTGTATGATGATTATCTTCGCTACTATCACTAGTATATTTATAATTCTTTTTATGTGGATCACCATAAACCTTAGAGGATGAGCTACTTTCAATTTTAAACTGTTTAGACTTTTTATTTTTATGTTGTTAAGGCATATCTTCAGACTCTGTTCGTTTATCTTTTTCTTCATTCTGAAATCTTTCCATTAAAATCTGATTCAGCTCCTCCTGAGCTCTCAGAATTCTCACATTTTCCTTTTTTACTGTTTCCATCTTTGTTCTTAGTTCCTTTACTGTTTGTAATCATTCAGAAGAGTTATTAGTTATTTCTTCTTGTATGGGTTCTCTTTTAGAATCACTTCATTCAGTAAATGGGGACTCCTCGTCCGCATACTCTTCCAATCTTTCCATACCTGCCGTTTAACTCAGAAAAATTCTCTGGAAATATATTTCAAAAAATAATAATTAGTATGCATATTTTAAATCTACTGTTTATTTATGCAAGTTGAGCCACATTCAAGCCTAGTGTCTGAACCTTGTGCTCTGATACGATATGTAATAACCCAAAAATTCGTAAAAAATTAAAAAATTTCATGTAACATAAAATGTTTGTATTCGTCACTACCTAGGGACCAATAACTGCTAACGGTTACTTAAACATTAGTACTGAGATCTACATATTTGTAAATCTTTTAGTTCTGTATAATTATTTGTTTATCTTCATAGTTCTATGTTAACAATTTGAATTTAGCAGTTTATGTTTTTCGAAGGACAGGAAAAGAATATTTTGTATGATACTGAGTGTGTTTGTACAGTCTTATAACAAGTAGGAAAGAACTTCAGTTGAGATCGAGGCTTACTTAACTTATAGCTAACGCAGTAAAGTGTTACTTCTTCTATAGGTTCTGAACAGGTAAACAACTAAGACATTTTGTTACCAGTATTTCCAGATCGAGAATAACATTCAACTAGCATATAATAGAATGCTAGTTAAATTATTTGTTTACAGCTTAAGAAAAAAAAGAGGTATTGTTGATCTTATTATTTACGATCTTCATAGCTGATAGTAGTGAGTACTATTTCTAGGAAAATGAACTTGGCTTAAATATTCTTCTGTCCATCATAACTAGCTTTTGTTTGTTCATTTTTGTATCATTCTATTTTTAATTTAAAAATCTGGGTACAACCTTAGGGACAAACATCTCATCTAGCAGTTGCCCTATTGAAACTACTTGATGTTATAATAATTTCCCATATTATTGCTTTTACATATATTTGAGTAAATTTGGAAAGATCTAAGGAACTAAGTAAGAATATAGAGCATATTTAATTGAGGACTCATGTAGGAAACAGTACTATGATGTACAAAGTATTTTTAAACTAGGCTTAGGACTTAATGTTTATAGATGTACTAACACTGCTTAATTTATTTCCACAATAGAGTTATAACTCTTTATGTAGGAAAGGATATATTAATGTCTATAAGATGGCTCCCCCTATTTCTTTTATAGGATTCTTGTTACATAAGAGTTTAATTGTCAAAGAAAACACTAGCATTCATGAATCTGTGACTAGGTTAGGTTCTAACTAGTTAATCTCTATAGTTACATGTATTTACATGTTATTGGTTCATTCACCATTGTTTGTGTATCATCTTAGAATCAAATACTAAACATTATTTTAAAAGAGAAAGAAAATATACATGTATAAGTTTCCTATACATTTGTTAATGTTTTAGTTTATGTTTAAAACCCTAGTTTTCATGAATACCTCTCAACTAATGTCTTTGGTTTATATAAACCAAATCCAAAACCAATATAATGAATCCAAGCAAATATTACCATAAGGTTTAACCTTTATACAATATTATGTGCAAGTTAAATCGAGAGTTTCGAACTATATTGTTGACCCATCCTTTGCAAAATATTTGATGCTACGTGTTCAAAGCACATTCGTTGGGGTTTTGACTTTGGAGTTTTCATTTATAAATTCTCTCTAAACCCTAAATTTCTGCCTCTACCCTAACTTTTACCCTGTTCTGGAAGAGTGGTCGCAGGCTCATGGCCGCTCATCCTCTTTGTCAGTCCATTGCATAAGCCTCCTTGTCGACAGTCTCTCTTTTCTGCATGTAGAGGAAAATTTCGATGCTTGCTCTGGTTTTGTAATGGCACTTCTCTTCTTGCCAATACCCAACCCTATACAACAATGCATTTACCAAAACTTTGCCTCTGCAAGCGTCGGTATTAGTTCTCTGGTATTTTGATAAGTTTTAAAAGATTAGCAAGGCTTTAACATCGTCGTAGTGTGGTCTTGTTGGTTAGGGTTTACGATTTTACTGCATAGCTCTCGGGTAGCATTTGTCTTTACCTGTCATGACTTGGGTTTCAGTTCTTGGCTCTGTATGTTCTCATTAGAGGAAATTTGGGGTCTAAAATGGGCCTTATAAGAAAACGTGACAAAATAAGTTTTTGTGAGTTGGAATTCAAGAACCAATATAATTTCAATAAAATAAGTCAACCATAATGGTTGAATTGACATATTTGTCATTAAAAAAAACTACTTTTTTTGTTCGTATTTTTTACATATCTCATTGTGTTTTTACTCAAATTTTGATAAGGAGAGCTCGTTGGATGTGGAATTTGATTCCGCATCCAATGAGTACCCACACTACATACTTTCGACGGACCCCGCTACCCCAAAAACAAGAAATACCTGGAAAAAAATGTGATGATGATGTCATCATGACATTTTTTCAGGTATTTCTTATTTTTGGGGTAGCGGGGTCCATCAAAAGTATGCAGTGTGGGTACTCGTTGGATGCAGAATCAAATTTTGCATCCAATGAGCTCTCCCGATCAAAATTTGAGTAAAAACACAGGGAGATATGTCGAAAATACGAACACAAAAAGTAGTTTTTTTCTTTCTTCCTCCAAAATCAATCAATATTATTTTATTATTTTAACTATTATTTTATTATTTTCCTTAGGAGGCCCATTTTAGACCCAAAAATTTCTCTAATGGTTGCCTGCTGTTAGATTTTTCTTAAAGCTCGTCGGTTTCTGAAGGAGGACTGAGGGTTGAAAAATAAGCACTGTGAGCTGTAATCCTCCTTCCGATGCCTTCTTGGAGCTTGTTATCGGTGTCTAGGGTTTGAATGTAACCTTTCTTCCACAAAATTCGAACCATCGAACGAGGTAAGAAGATTTTAATTTATTAAAATCTTTAATACATTGCTCAAATAATATCTTTCATTTATTTTTACAGTGGTAATATTAACTCTTGTTATCGTGCTCCACAATCTTTTGTAGGCTACAGTCTACGGATAAACCAGGGTTGGAGGAAGTGAAAAGAAAGGACTCCACCAAATCGATATCCTGGTAAGCCTCAGTTTCACTAAGGTTCTACTACAGTGATTTATAGTGTGATATTAATTGAAGAAGTTCGTAGGTTAAAGGTCCTTCGGCTCGACTGTGATGTATTGCAATGAAGAACTTGGACTAGCCATCGGCCGTTATATGATGATTGGTTTTAAAAAAATTTAAGCCCTAGTGGTTGTTTTAGCAGAGTCTTGGAAGGGCTTTCATAGCCGAGACACTGTTTTTTTTTGTTTACTGTGAAAACTATTCGTAGTGATGATACCTTTTGAAACAGGCTTTTAAGCCTTAATTTGTAATGTAAAAAAGCCATAGGGTCGAGACCATTCTGTTCAGTTTTTCAGTCTTAAAAGTTTACTTTCAGCTTCAAGCTGGTAATTTCTAACTCTGTTTTTGATAATATATATATATCTTGATTACTGTATTTACTTTTGTTGGAAAAATAACCTGTTGTAGGTTTGAAATTTAAGTAGAATCTTAATTAATTTGTTTTATTTATGTAAATTGTATTCTGAAGGTTTTTTGACTGTAGGGTATTTTTATAATAACTTAGTTATTAAAAACAGAAATGAATTCTGTAGAAAAAGAGATAGAAAGAAGTTATTGGCTGAATAATTTCATTCTTTTCCATAATCTCAGAGATTGTAGATATGCTGTTAGGTTTTTATTTTTATTATTATTCATGGAATAAACATGCAACTCCATACTGTCATCTAATTGATGCATATGGTTGTATGAATTTAGGATAAATAGATTTTGAATTTAATTAAATATGAGCATAATAGCTCTTTTACAAAGGTAACTTTACAAACCCTACTTCTTCTTAAGATAATTACAGAGTTAGTAGTTTGTTCTTGATTTACCCTAGTTTGTATTTTCACTTTGATGAATTAATTTGATAATTTAGTTGGTTTACTATTCCTTTTAAGTTAAAACTTAATCATGATAACTTCATGTTTTTATATTATCTGTTTATTATTTAAAGATTATATTTATAGTATTAATTTTGATTTGCTGTGTAATTCATTACACAAAATAGTGTATAATACCCTTAGTTCTTTCCTATCTATTTTTATTTAATTTGTTTAAATACTCTAACTAAATGTAAAGTATAAAAGATAACATACAAACAATTTATACAAAAGATTATGTAGAAGATAACAATTTCATATGCATACATACTTCATTCAAATTCTTTATTTGAAAATAAACTAACGTACTGTACTAGAGTACTACCTTAATAAAGGTGTGGAAAAATACAGTTTAGGTATTTTCTTTCTATTTATTAATTTAATCATAAATTCTTCTACTCATTTACTCTAATCTAGCTAGTTCAGAACTTTCTAACTTTCACTGCATATACATTTCTCCTAACTAACCCTAACAGCAATAAGAACAGAAGTATATCATATCATTGATAAATCGTAAACTTTCCAGATAACAGTAAATACTTAGATAACTGAAATAAAGAAGTAAAACCTGGAACTATAGATGAGGTGACAATAGCTTAAGGAACCTGTTCCTCCCAACCAACTCCTGGAGAAGAGCTGGACTGCAATTCTCAAGACCCCCGAGCTTGTCTCCTGGTCCACCTGGTAGAAGTATTGGGTGAGAGATGTAGTCTAGGAATCCTCTGCAACTCCACTGAGTGTTCAGCAAAAAGTCAGTTCTGCATACAGCAGTATGAACTCAGCTTAGAATAGCTGCACTAGTTCAGGTCTTCAACACTTTTCCACTCAAAACATACTTCAGCTAGTCCCCTCCATCGAATTATCTTGTGCACTTCATTCACTCAGAATGATCACAAATCCAGAATGAGCGAGCTCAGCTGTCTTCAATGGGAAGTTTTATTAGCATGCCTAGGTCTTTTGGGTCAGTTTTTACTTAATGAGCCACCTGCTCTTGTTCCACTTTCTTGGGGAACATGACCACAAAAATAGGGAAGTTGCCACCTGCAACACCTAGAAGTAGTTTGAGGATGTTGCCAAGTGTCAATGTGCTCTCAACCAATCCTCCTCCATCAAGTGACCAGTAAAACACTCATTTAACAGCTTCCCTAAGTTGTTGTCTGATCTTTCATTATTTATTAATAAAATATTCTGCAATTACATTAAATTATCCTTGACCCCACTTGGTCATTAATTACAAACTTTAACATAAAATATAACATAATGTTTCTTAAAACATAAAAATGTTTTGCAAATTGGGCATGAGACAAATTATCCAAGGTTAACTGACTTGGTTGGAGACTAATGCAACATTCCCGGAAAATGTGCCTCAGAAGAGTACAGAAAATTTGCAGATTGGGTATGAACTCATGGACTTTAGCAGCAAGGTTGTTGCAAGACTGACAGCTGCATCCGGGAAAACATTGGAGAAGTGTATGGATTTTTACAGAAGAGTACTTACAACACATAACAGATGTCATACCTCTTCAGTAAAGAGACTTCAGGAGTTTCCAGGTAAAGAGGAGCATTTGAAGTACCTGCATGACAAACTACAGGAAGATGAGCTCATCATACAATAGGTTAAAGGTCTAAATGAAAGAGTGATAAAAAATTTGGTGGCACAAGCTGCAGTCAGCAATTTCCTGCTGGAAGACCATCTTAGAGTCACTCCACCAAAAGTAGCAGAGATAAAATCACAACTTGTTGTGCATGAAGTAACAGTCATAATATTGGAACCTATGGACTTCAGAACCATCGTCGCAGATGCTACTATATGGAAACAATTCATTGAAAGATTGGTTGGGCCCACCTAATATGTTTTGTTTTATTCACATGTGGAAAATTTTATGTAATATTTTGTATTTATTCCAATTTCCTAGTGAACACACTAGAGGACAAAATTTTGTAATCGAAGAGTTAAGGAAGCCTAAGAGGCTAGGGTAGCTGAAAAGTCATATGTAATTTGTATAAATAGGGGTAGGATAGAGATGAATAGGGGGATTTTTCTAGCACACATATGCTGAAGCTGTTTTGTATGAGAACTACTTCTTTTATAATAAAGAGAACCTAATTTTTGTTGGAGGAAGGACTGTATGAGTTTCTAAGCGAACTGTGTGGATCGCTGAATGATGGATTATTTATGTTTTAGCATGTTGTATAATCTGTGGGATCGTTCTTAACCTATTGAATTATTTATGTGTTATGAATGATTTCATTTTCCTGCTATTAATCATATGCAATAAATGAGTAATGGATGTTTTAACTTAACAAAGCTATCTTTGTGATTACCTTTCTGCTATATTTATGTGTAAATAATTTAACAGCTATATGTAGGATTCTAAATGCAAACAATACAGTACATTGCTCATGTTAATTTTTAATCTCTACTCCCTAGGGATAGTTAGAATAGATTAGAATAGAATTTTGTCTTTGCCTATGGTGGTTGGAAAGCATGGATTCATGTAAGGTGAGAGGTAAGAGCATGCGCAGCTCACTTGTGGCTAACTACTCGTGAGGTTCTGGTTTCGGCAATCACTGGCATTTAGTGCACTTATTCTAGGCACTTGCATTTCATCTTAAAATATAAAATATATAAACGGTGGATCGGGCCGCAACCGCTAAAACAGATTTAAAACTTTCTTTAAATTCTACGGTAGTCGAGCCGCTAACAGGACGAATCCCCCATTCCAAATGATAAACGATCTAATTGGGAACGATTATTGGGGAGAATCCCTATTGTCGGTATCTGGTATTTTTCCAGGCATCAACACAACTCTTAATTTATTCCCCCATATTAAAATAGCCGGCTTAGAACAGAAGAATAGTTAAAGAGTAAATTGATAAAAGTGGTCATTGGGCCTACTTTGATGGCGCCTAACAATGCCATCTTGCCAAGGGAGGTGCAAGGGGGATAATTTATTTTTTATCAACAACAGATAAAAATTACAACAGGTCTTGGTCATTGTTACAATAATAAAGAAGAAATGATGGCCCTTAAAATAATAATGATGACAACTCTCAACAAAGGCTCTCAAAAGCTTCAGGTATTTGGGGATTCACTCTTGATAGTGGAATGGATGAGGAATAAATTCCCTCCCAAAAATATTATACTCCAAGCATTAAATGAGGAACTAAACAAGATTGCAAACAAATTTCAACAAATCAGCTTTATCATATATACAGAGAGAGGAATGTCTCTATTGATTTACTTTCAAAGATTGGGTTCAATGTGCTTGAAGGAAATTGGCATTAATGGGAGCAATATAATGACAACTCGATGGAACACGGTGTTGGTCCATATCCTAGATGATGGTTGGATTTCATCCAACCAAGAAGAGACTTTTTGGTCTGAATTATGTTTCTTTTTAATGCAACAATAGGTCATTATTCAACATGATGTATAGAGTCACTCTAGTGAACTGTACTTTTGATGTTCTTTATTATTTTCAAATGTCTTCAATCCGCAAAGAATGTTGCAATGTACAGATTTAAATTTATAGCTCAACATGGCCTCACAACTGTGAAGGTATGAAGGAAAGGCCCTACGTCTCTGCACAATATGTTTTGTTCAAGTTAATGAAATATGAGATATTTTCCAAGGAAAAAAAACAAGTTAATACAATGCTATAATGTTTGATATTAAGATTTTAAAGAGATGAAATTTCAAAATAACTACCTATTACTTAAGTTGTTCTTACATTCATAATAATATAACTATAAAGCCAACTATTATAATGTCTAATAAACTAAGATGGTGACAGAACTACCTTATATTGCACTTAAAAACTTAGACTCAAAAAACATCTTCACTAAGGAATTTTAGTTTGATGTTAGCATGTGGATTGTACTCCATTTCTACATTTTCAATTGCCACGTCTTCTTATATTCGTTGAACAGTCTCTTCATATTTAAATAAAATTCAAATTAAACTAATTAAAAAAAACTAATCTAATTCAGTTTTTATATTAAAAACGATTAAAATCAATATTACAATTTTATAAATAAATTGTTTTGTATTCTTTCAAATTAATGGTGTTTTGTTATTAAAATTACAACAAAGAAAAAGTGTCTTTGAGAAAATTTCATTCTCAAATTACAACCCCTTGATCTACAAAGTAAAAAATATAAATGAAACCAACTCCAAATTTGTTTATTCATGTTTCACTTTGACAAGATGTACTCACCACCATCTTGATTGCCTATCCGTTTGGAATCCTCTTCTTAGTATTTGTTTTATTAATGTCAACGTTCTATATTTAATAGAAAAATTCAACATTTCTCGAATGTTGTGATCGCCAATAAGTTTGCAAGTAATAGTTTAACTCTACATATTTGTTTTCTTCCTAACATAGGTTTCTATTTTCTATATAAATTCAAATTTGTTTACCCATGGTTCCCTTCGACGAGATGTACTCACCACCATCATTATTGCTTATCTGTTTGGGATCCTCCTCTTAGTATTTGTTTTATTAATGGCATACGTTTCTATATTTAAATACATAAATTCAACATTTCTCAAATGTTGTGATCTCCACAATAAGTTTGCAACTAATTGTTTAACTTTACATATGGTTTTCTTCGTAACATACGTTTCTATTTTTTAATACATAAATTCAGCATTTTTAAAAGACTTTGATGTTTATAATCATGTTATAATTAAGTGTATCACGTTTGATGTTGTTTATTGATGCTGATGGATGTGGGATGGATTATTATTTTTTTACTTAGATTATATTTTTTGCTTTTCTTACTACCTTAATTGTTGGATGGCACAACTGGGTTGGGTGGTCGAGTAGCTTATAGGTTTTACCTTTCTAACCATTCTTATGTTGGATGGGTGCCCTAACCTCTAAGACAGGAATATGGGGTACGACACACCGGTATTACCTTTAGATCCCTATAACGTATCTTGGAAAGACAACTAGTCTTGGATCCTCGGCAACTACCCTATTCATGAATTATTGCCCCAAAACTTTTGAGATCAGATCAAACTGCCTTACTTAGACTTAATCGGACCAATGGGATGGAAGGATTTAAACATAGAGCCTTTTTGGACAGGCTTCAGACATTGCTAGGAGGGATATTTTTACAAGTGACATGTTGAGGTTTTTTCTTCTTTTTTCTTCGAAAAAAATGAGTAGTTCCTTATAATAATAAAACACCAGAGTGTTCATTGGCATGCAAGCCTTACATCCAAAAAACTCTGATGTTAAATGAGTTTGTACATCTAAAGCATGTACAATGCATAACTTTCATTCAAAAACTATACCAAAAAAGTGCTAGAAAAGTATACTAACTAGCTACCTATCCACAGATATCAGTTTCATATGAACTATAATAAATATATAAACAACACTGGGAACTCGTCCTTTGTGAAGGTTGATGGATCAAGAATCATCTTCCCTTGACTCGGGAGGGGTCCTGGCTCATGTTCAATTATTGTCTCATTCTCCATCTCCTATTGGTGCCAAGGGCCTCGACCAATTTGGAGTCCTCTTTTTGATAATTGATTTGCCATATGATTCCTCTCTCTATAAATGTGCTCATATTTTACATCCCAAATCTGACTTGACATCTTGACAATCTCTTCATATATGGGCCCGTGGAGAATATTCCTAGGAGTTCTTTTCTGTTTCAACCAATCAATAACAATTTTAGAGTCCCCAAACATCTACAACCTTTGTACTCCCTTCAAAATGGCCATCATTAAAATGACCGTTAACACAAGAAGTTATGCTCTGTTGTTTGAAACTTCTCCCAAACCTGTAGCAAATTTGATCCAATTAGATTCAGTTATATATAGTATGTCACATGCCCCTCCAATTGAAGGTGTACCCTGAGAAGCACCATAAAAGTAGGAACATCAACCATTTCTATCAATTATCTCATCCACCACCCTCCTAACTTCCTACGTCTCATCACCCTATGGAAAGTGGCTAAGAATTGCAAGACCTATTGTAGCATAAACATATGGATCAATTATTATATCATAAAAATAGCTTTGTTCCTTGAAATCCAAACCCCCTAGACGAGGACTAGAGGAAGGTCCTTATCATCCTTAAATGTTATGTTATTTATCCAAGACTCCAAAGCTTCAACTAAATTATATCCTTCCCAAACAAACTGAATACCCTTAACCTATGAGACAAAATCCCACCTCCCTGAAATATTGCACTAAATAAAAATATGATTAAGATTCTCTCCACAAACCTTACCTAAAGGAAATCTCCCAAGTCCACTCCTAAATTTTGTAACCATAGAATCCCAAACTAGGACCTTATTAGAAAAATCCAGCCACATACAAATTTTAACTTTACGGGGGCACTTAAAATCTCAAATTGATTTATACCACCAAAGGGGTTCTGGTATTTCTTCTTCCTCCCTTATAACCTTATATCCAATCTTGGGAGTGTAATGACCTCCAAAAGCATTCACATACCATATCAAGGTATCTTCTTTGTTCAATAGTCTGAAGTGACTGTTATGAAGAGCTTTTATGTGCATATCCCTCATAATTGAATCCCCTTCATTCCCAAAACCTAGATCTCGGGCCTTTAAGCAGTGTTGTCTCAATATTGTGAAGTTGACATTCTCTACAATCTATTCCAATTAGATAAATCCTTGGTCCCTAAAAGACTCAACCATTTCTATAAGGAGAGAATGTTCCCCTTCACTACATGTTCATGGATCTTGACCCAATCTTAAATTCCTACCAATCCCAATATTCCACGCCATCCAATCCCTAATAAGATCAAATGCTAGAAGAAAATATTTCCATAGTATGGATACATTCCTAGTAGATTTTCCCTTATTTTAAACCATTCTTCTATGGCTAGAGGATGGATGTATTTGATGTGAACCACATTCATCCACAATCCTTCACCTTTCAAGATTCTCCATACTCCTTTAGTCATTGATGCCTTAGTAAAACATTGAGGATTTTTAATAGCCCAACCACTAGCTCCTTGGGCAAAGCAATCTTGTTCCATGCCACCCAATGATATGATTTATCCTCTCGGCTTCCTTTCAATAGAAAATTGTAGCATAACTTCATGATTTGTTCCAAAATGCCTGAAGGAACATAAGCCAGAGATGATCTTTATAGAGAGTTGCAGTTGGTTGGCATTCCTTCACTCCTAGCACTTGAGGCTGTGAAGGAAATTTTGGTTTGATGGAAGAACCTCATGTGATGGTGGTACATGAGGTACATTTTGATTTGCATATGCTTGAGGAGGATCAAGCATTTGAGTTTCCTCTTGGATTGAGTCACATATTCAAGGAGGAGGTAGTGAATCACACCATTATTGAACCAACCAATGGAGGAGGGAATGCATTCACTAGTTTGATGGATGCATATCTCATGGACATGAGATTGGTTCACTATCCTTCATCCCACACTCCTATAGTAGCCATGACACATGGGGACGAAGATTGGGTGAAGGGAATATTTCTCTTGGTGCCACATGAGGAACAGGAGGCTCCCATATTCTCTATTGATGGTTGTATGGTCATACCATGTGGTGTGACAAGTGCACCAATCCCTTCCCAGAAGCAATAAAGGCATCCACTATCATTATTTGATGCCTCCATCATGCACTATAGTGCATGGGATTTCTGCCATGCATGGGATTTCCACTTGATCCATTTGAGTGGAATTAGCGACAGATATTTGAGCTATTGGGCTAGAGCAAATCCGGCACATAGGGAATCTAAATGCTTTCCATTTGGTTTATCATGCGGGAGTATTTTTTCATCCATGGATTGGGTGGATAGATACATGTCTAAGATGAGCACCCAAGGGGGTAAGTTTCTTGATTGCATCAGTGGGGATTCATTTGACACATCATTCATCTTTTGTGAGCAGCATGGGAATCTATGGTTGTTACATGATGCCTTCAATATATATGGCAGGACATTGGAGTGTCACTTGTATCAATTGGATAGCAATGTTGTGATTCTTGATACTAGTTTACATGAGGAGTTCCATATTATGTTGGAGAGACTCGCAGAGATTCGATTTAGCATTCGGAGTGATGAGCTTCCATTATGATGGTGGGATACTAGTATCATAATTGATGATAGATCCTTGCTTGTGATGGTGATGATTAGGAGGATGTAGTTGATACATTAGGATCTTGACATTCCTTGGAATGTCAGATTGTCACCTTAGACAGTACCATTGGATAGTTTGTAGCTGAGGCAATGGGATCCAGGCATCCTTTGGCATAATGGATTGTCTTGGATAGCATTGTTGTTTGTTAGAGTGCAGTACAAGCAATGGGATCCTAGCATTACTTGGTTCGATCTAATTTGGAGCAGTAGTTTGGGTGTTGGCTTGAGAGAACAATCCAACCCACTTATGCATGAGTCTATCTATGCAAACTACTGTTCCAGTTTCCTATTTGGGGAACCCTTTGAGAGGTGGACTTAGTATTCTCATGATTGGTGGAATTGGAGTCTTCATGAGTCTCCTTACGAGGATACTCTATAGAGTGGTAGCGGATGCACCATACACCTTGCATTTCTTAGGCTCATTTGGGACCCTGGGGTCATTTTGGGTCTCGATTGTTTTAGCTGGGTTAGTGGCAGGATAATTGTTTGGATGGACTTGTTTATTTGGGAGATGGTTATGATCATTGTGGCATGACATACATGATGGATATTTTGGGCTTATTTTGAAATTGAGAATTCCAATTCTAGATAGTTTAGCAATAGATTTTGATGGTGAAAAGTTATTGGTTAGCCTCATGTTTTCTATCGAGTTGATGTCATTGCTTTAGGACAAGAAATCTTGAGACGAGAGGACTTGTAATATCCCCAAATTTTTCCATTCATCACAATATCCTAAGTCACCTAGTCATGATCATGTTTATTTTCCTAAGTGGTGATTTATTATTTGCTAATCCTAAGGCCCCAAGTTAGGAATAATGCCACATTAATGTAGATTAGACTTGGGAAAATGCATAAAGGATATGGTGAACCTTAGTTGATTCATGAAATAAGTTAAGTATCCATGTAGTTGAAAATATTTAAAATATCCTAAGTTGGCCATCCTAAGGTTGCAAGTAATTATTAGTAGAGAATATTCCATGGATAAACAACTCCAAACCAGTGTGAAAGGGAAAATCCATGCCACAGGTTTATTATAAGTTAAGTAAGTGGAGATGGGCCAAACTGAGTGTAATTAGAGGAAAGAAGGGGTCAAAGTGGTTGGAAAAAGGAGGGAAATTGTCAAGGAGGTTAGAGGGTGAACTTATGTAGGTTTTGGAACAATTATGGGCCACTAATAACTCAATGCATGGTTTTGCTATGATCCATGGTATTTGTCCCTAGTTTTGGCTAAGTGGGGGCAAGTTAGTCAAGTATATGGTTTTCTCTGAGCCATGGTATTGGAGTAAGGTATTGGGAATAAATGTAAAGTATACAAGAAGATATAAGGCACACTAACATAGATTATATTTTTTATTATTGAAATTTTTATTGAGCTGCTAAGCCATCTCTTGCTTGGGTGATGCTCCCCTTGCATACCAAGCAGGTGATGGGCCTCTCATTTCCACTTCACTAGTTGTGTATGAACCTAGACATTGAAGAGGAAGGTATCTATCCTTTCTCACAGACCTGATATATGAATTAATTTTAGTGCTCTAATGTTATCTATATATTGTAGTTGGAGAATCACACTCCACATTTTGTCTTTGCAAGTCTATAGCTAGTTTTCTTGTTGTGTGAGTTGGAAGGAGATGTTGGGTGGGATCTATGAGACAAGAAGGTTGTAGCAGTATCTCTCTGATGTAATTGGGTCCCATGAAGCATAATAAAGATAGATATTTATTTATTTTCTAGAATTATATACCTTTCTCTCATGCTTTTCCTCTCCTATGCTTAATGCACTAGAGGATTTAACTAGTTTTGGTTTTTTCTTTCATAGACTAACTTTTGCTCATCTATTTCATGATTTGAAGGTACCAATGGAAATATAGGACAAAATTAGACATGACCATACCCTAAGATAATAAAATAGTTCCCATTTGGTGTGATTAGAATTCGTTTGGAAAATAGCTAGTCGAGTAATCCTAGAAACTGAACATTCTTCCAAATTGCCCAATATTGCAAAATCAAAGCTTGTAGCTAAGTATGAAGGTTTCCTATTGTAGATAGGACCATAACAAATTCTAGATACATCCATTGAAGAAGTAGGAGCCATTGGGTTTCTATATAAGTACCGGGTAGTGAAACCATGTGGTCTTAGGACCATCTCAATTGTGATGTACCCAAAGAATGTGCCCAATGGTTGTATACCTATACATGCCCATTTTAGACCATATCCTAGTGTTGAGTTGGGTAAGAACTTGAAAGAACTCTAATTCTTTAAGAATTTGCTGGGGGGAATCTAGTCTTCCTTGCTTGTCACCTGGTTAGTGTGCCTACTCTCTACTTTGGGTACACTACAATTTCATACTCACTGATACTTTTATACACTTGTCACATGATTTGATATTTCTATTGTATTTGTTTCATGTTTGTTGGTTTTCCTCTTTAATTTTTTTGAATGGTTTATGAGTTCTTAATGGGATAGTAGTAGCCATGTAGCAACCCTAGAGGGTGTTCCCTGAGTAATCAATATTTTTCTATTTAAGCCTAAGAAATAACTAATTAAACTAGATATAATCAAATAATGTATCAAACACAACACTTAATAACCATAACTAACTATACCTAGGGAACCTAGGGATAACATAAATTTAAACAAGAAAGGATGCAAACGAATATGAATCCCCATTATTCAAATAGCAACAACAAAATTGAAGGATGATCCATTGAGATTTGTGTTGTATCTCAGCTGTTGGGCTCCAAAATGAAAATGAAATACAATTCAACCCAATCACAACAAAGAGGGCTAGGGAGGGGGGTCATTCGATAGGGACAAGAAATTAGATATAATTACAATCCTTGTCAGATCTAGCATTTCTTTTTCATAACAACTATGCATAATTCTCACTTCTTCACAAAACACCTATTTGGTTTTAGTTTCCCTTTTTTATCCATTCACCATCCAACATCAACCTATTGACATACCATTGCATCTTCTTACTATATTTTCTAGTTATTTATTTAATTTAATTTTCTTATTAAATACGCATATGAAAATCAAAGTTTTTTATTCAATTAATATAATTGTAACAAAGAAAATTTTAAGTTTAACCATGAATATAAGACATTGATGCCATCAATAATTATGATAGAGACTAACCATGTGATTTATAAGTTAAGTTTGACCACCCATATAAGACATTAAAGCCATCAATAATTGTGGTAGGGACTAACCATGTGATTATAATCAAATGTTCTTCATGTTTATCTTGATGTGTTATATTTACTGAGAGGTAACACATATTTTGGTCTTAATTGTATAATCAGTCCATGTACCCTATGCAATAGGAATACTAATGAAGTGAATGATAGTAATGTTATACAATTATGTCAACTTTTTGTAAACATTATATTTTATATATGTCAATGATTATATAAAGTTATTTGTTTTTTCAATTGAGTTTTGGTATATCTATATAAATATTTGATCTTGTTTTGTTTCTTTTCTATGAAGTTTCTTTTCACGAATTACTTGTTAAAGGAGATTTTATTATATAATTATTTTCACGAATTTGGTATACTTATTATTTTCTTCCTCCTTATTAGTTGTATTATCGTATATTTTCAATATCAAATTAGTTGTAATATAATGGATTATTTACATTTTGATGAGAAGTAATATAATGGATTATTTACACTTTGATGTTGGATAGAAAATTTTAATGTTATATCTATATTTCAATAGAGAATGTATATGTGATGACATGGTTTAAATATATTTATTTATTTTGATTGGACAAGAAAATTATAAGTTTATATTATGTATAAAATTATAGTTGTATAGGTTTGAAGTTTTTTCTTTAAAAATAAAATTGTGTCCATAAAAACTTAATTTCACAAACATACCAACAAAGTTAAGTAAGATTTACATTACGAGAAGTAAATAAACAGGTTCCTCGTCTTGAAAATTGATGGTTGAGTCGTAGGAAAAAAACATGATGCAGTGTTTCATAAAAAGCAATTTGAACAACTTTTTTTTTTAAAGAAGCTTTACCGTAGAGATATCTTTCATGTAAGGAGAGAGATGAATAGAGGTAAGACTATTTATCTTCTTGAGAAAGGGCCTAGATCATGTTCTGTTAGCTTATCCTTAGAGAATTCCCAGTTGTAACGGAGTCCAAAACTTGTGTGAAGACCATCTTTAAAGAGCTTGTCTACCTTGGTGTTCCTTTCTCTATAGATGTGTTGAAAGGTGATATGTTGTAAGGAGGCAAGTAATAGCTTTACTTCATCGTAAAGAGGTTTGAGGTAAATGTACCTGAAGGGTAATTTTTTTTAGTTAATCTGTTAATTTTAGTGAAGCATAGGATCCTTGGGCCTGAATGAATTCAATGGAGAATAAAGGTTGCATAAGAGAGAGATTATTCAGTATAAACAAGTCAAGAGAGTGATGGCAGGAATTACACACACATGAGGAAAAAAGTGGTCGGCATAACATTACATGAATAATTATTAATGTCTCTATAATATAATAATCATATAATAGGTAGAATTTGAATATCTTAGGAAGGATTTGAATTTACCAACTCAAACTGACTCTAGTGCTAACTCAGTGCGGGAAAATCACCACTAGAGATCACTAATGAAAATCTGAATCAATGAATCAGTTAACTTATTAGGGTAGGTGAGTAAATGCGCCTAACCTCCCTTAAATCATGCAAATTGGCACTAGGGTGACTAAGATTGAACTAACTTATGGGAATTAGAGCATAACTGAATACCTACTAGGGTCAACTACTGGAGAGTGCTGGTGGAACTCAGAGTGGATTCCTAAATTATAGGGATTGGTCCTTGGATCTCCTAAACTCATGCAAACAAGTGCAGTGAGTGGTAGGTGGCTCCTACGTGTGCCCGCCATGCAATAGTGAAGTGATAATGACCTCCTAAGCTAGGAAAAGACAAAATAGACCAAGTTGTCAAAGGGAGGATTAATTAATAACCCTAACACCCCCCTCAATCCTAAATTTGGACAACCTGGACCCTGGAAACTAAGACCAAAGGTCATCCATATAGTCTAAATGAATAAAAATAATTGCTTAACAAACAAGGAAATGGGGAAAACCCCCTCAAAATAAGCAGGAAAATCAGGAACAATAATTGAATGAAGCCTTTACACCAAGAAGAGATCTGAGATAGATAAATCCTTTTTCAATGAAGGACTTGGTGAATACGTCGGCAATTATGTAGGTCAGTAATGTAGAGTGATAGCCTTAGTATGCACTAGTTCCTAGATGTAGTGCATGTGGACTTTAATGTGTTTGGTCCGCTGCATCTGAACTAGATCATTGGATATCTTGATTATACTTTGATTGCCACAAGAGCTCTACTAAAGGAGAAGTGTGAATGCCAAAATATGTCAGAATCCCATGCAACTAAACTGCCTAAATAGTTGCATTCACATCCCCTCGTTACCTTGGTTCAGCTAAAGAGAGATCAAGAGTTGCTTGCTTCTTGCTTAACCAGCATATTGGTCCAGATCCCAACATGAACACAAATCTTGATGTAGATTTCCTGTCAATACTATCACAAGCCCAGTCTGGATCAGTAAAACCAATCAAATCTAGTTGTGCACCAATATAATAGTGGATCCCAAAGTCCCTTGTACCTTGCACATAATGCAAGATGTGCTTTGTTGCTTTCCAATGCAGCTCATGTGGCTGCTGCATGTATCTGGTAGCATCACTCACAACATAAGATAAATATGGCCTCGAATGGGTGAGGTATAATAGGCTAACAATCAAGTACTATTTTTAGTGTGTGTTGTCAATCAGTGGTGTGGAACCACCTTCTTCGAACCTGATGCCAGATAATAAGGGGAAGGGTGTTTCTTTACAATCAATCACATGGAATATTTTGAGCAAGTCTCCTATGTATCTAGACTGTGTAATCATGATTCTCGAAGCTTTTTTATTTACTTTGAGACCAATGAACTTCCTTAACAGTCCTAGATCAATCATGGAGAATGATTTGCTCAAAGTTGACTTGATGCCTCTCAATCCAGCAGCTGAGCTACTAGTAATGAGAAGGTCATCCACATATAGAACAATCAACAGTAAGAATCCCCCTTTCTGTTGCATGTAGACATTGTAGTAAGATCTGCATCTCTCAAAATTCTGTGGCATTAGGAAGGGATCTGTCTTAGCATACCATGCCTTTGGGGATTGCTTGATCCCATAGATGGATTTCCTTAGTTTGCACACTAAGGATGAATCTTCAATGTACCTCTCAGGTTGTCTCACATAGATATCCTCTTCCAGGTCACCATGGAGGAAGGCACTCTTCACATCCATGTGATGTACCTCCCACCTATTTGAAGCAGCAATGTCCAAAACTAGTCTTATGGAGTCCATTCTTGCAACATGAGCGAATGTCTCATTGTAGTCTAGCCCATGGACTTGTGAGTACCCCTTTGCCACTAACTGATCCTTGTACTTGGTTCTGGTTCCATCAACTACTAGCTTAGTCTTGAAGATCTATTTGCACTAAACTAACTTCCTCCCAGGTGGTAAAGTGACAAGCTCTCAGGTTTTGTTGTCTTGTAGCGAACCAAACTCATCATCCATAGTTGCTTGCCATCTTGGATCATGGCAAGCTTCCTTGAATGACTGAGGATCTAACCCCATCATCATGAAACACCTCTCTGGGAGAAGTAGATCTGAATGGGAGAGTGCCCCATGTTCATACTAATATTGGGACCTTAGTCTTCTTCTATCATTTGGATCCCCAACATTATTCCCAGCTGCTTCAATGAGCTTTTGGGCCCATTTAGGCATCTAATTTGGAGCAGGTATTGGATCTGGATCTTCTTGAGGTTCAATCTTAATATCAATATCATGATCATCTTGATCCTGATCTTCTGAATCTAAAGTACTAGTCAAGACATCGTCAACTGCAAATGGAAATGGATGAGAAATTATACCTTCTCATTCTTCAATTGGTTGTCGATCATGCACCTGATCTTTTTCAGATTGCACATTGCACTCTATGAAGCACTTTTTGGTTGCAAGGTCTATCGGTTTGTATGCCTTAGCATCATTTGCATATCTCAGTAGTATTCTTTCGCTACTCAGGGATTGGAAGGCTTTCCTCTTGTCAGTAAAAATTTTGGCCCATGCCTTGGAGCCAAAAACTCTCAGAAGTGAGACATTGGGATTATGTCTCATCAATGCTTCGAAAGGAGTAGCCTCAATCACTGACTTGTGAGTCACTCTATAATGGATATACGAAACACAATTGACTTCCTTCACCCACAAATATGGAGGAAAAATGTGTGCTTCTACAAGGCATGTCGCCATCTCTTTCAAGGATTTGTTCTTCCTCTCAGCTACACCACTATGTTGTGGTGTGTATGGGACCGAGTGTTGCATTTGAATGTGTGTTGATTCACAAATATGTTGGAATTATCTTTTGACATACTCACCTACATTATTATATCTAAGTGCTTTGATCTTCTTTTTGATAGTGTTCTCAACCAAGGATTTGAATATTTTGAAGGTCTCAAATACCTCAGACTTTTGCTTCGGAAAGTAGACCCAACAATAACTTGAACATTCATCAATGAAGGTCATAAAGTATTTGGATGCATTCATAGATGTTGTAGGAATCAGTCCATAGACACCACTGTGAATTAAATCTAATTTGGAGGCATCTCTTCTTACCTTCCCAACCTCATACCTTTTCTCTGGATACTTCCCTACCAAGCAACCAGTGTGCACACCTTCAGAATATTTGATGAGAGGCAATCCCTCAACCATATTTTCATTGTGTAGCTACTGGAGATACTTGAAGTTTAGGTGGCCAAATATTTCATGCCACAACTTGCTTGTGTTATTGACATGAGTGAATAAGGCACTCGGATATGAATTAGGAATAAAGTGAGAAAACACATATGCCTTGGAGGCATGATTAGCAAATCCTTTTGCTATCATATTTCTAGCAAAGACTTTTGAGATCTCCACCATGTCATGATCAAATGTGACTCTCTTGGGAAATCCAATATGTGTCATCTGCTATACAGAGAACAAGTCTGTTGCCACGGAGGGAACATAGAGCACATTCTGGAACACTCCATGCTCAGTTTTAATGGAACATTTCTTGACGACTGGGATCTGTGATTCATCTCCCATGTGGATGCTTGGTCCTCTAGAGAGATCCACATTAGTGAATTATTCTTTGGAGGAAACCATGTGGTTGGAAGTTCCAGAATCAATGAGAAAATCTTGCCTTTAGGGCATGGCACTTCTCATGTTCTTTAGTCTTGTTTCCAACATCATACTTCTTTGCACCTTCAAGAAGGGAAATATTGTTTTGCTCAAGGAGATTAGACATCTGGTTGATGGTCTTCTTCATACATTGATTCTCTAGATGAAATCATCTACTGCAATAAGTGCACTTGGCTTTGTCAAACTTTGTGTGCTTGTCCTTGTTGGAACTTGTTGATGCATGGAAAATCCCAGGTACCAATAGTAGGGATTCTCCACAATAATCGTTCCTAATTAGATCGTTTACTATTTGGAATGGGGAATCCGTTCGGTTAGCAACCTGGATACCGTAGAATTAAAAGAATGTTTTAAATATGTTTTAGCGGTTGCGGCATGATCCACAGTTTAAATGTATTTTATGTATTAAGGGACGAAATGCAAGTGCCTAAACTAAATGTAGGTGATTTCCAAAACAAGAACCTCACAAGTAAGACACAAGTGAGCTGCGCAGGGTCTTACCTCTCACCTTACATGAATCAATTGCTCCTCAATCACCCAAAGCAAAAAACATCTAAACTAATATACCTGTCCCCAGGGGAGCAGACTTTATATCTAATTGAGTAATGTACTGTACTATTACATAAGGAATCCTACAGATAGTTGTTCAAATTCTTCATACATAAATACATCAAAAAAATATAAACAAAGATAGCTCTATTTTGTTAACACATTCATTACTCGTTCACATGCACAAGATTTCTAACAGAAAGTAAAATCGTTCATAAACCTTAGAAGTAATTCAACAAGTTAGAACAATATCACAGTTGTATAGCAGGCTAAAACAGAAATAGTTCAGTATTCATCAATCCACACAATCCATTTGGAAACTTGTACAATCCTTCCTCCAACCAAATTTGGTTCTCTTTATTCATAAAAGAAATAGTTATCATACAAATAACTTTTGCATATATGTGCTAGTGAAAGTCCTCTCTAATATCTATTCTACCCCTATTTATACCTTTACAAATGACTTTTGGGATACCCTTTCCCTTTGGGTTTCCTTGACTCTTTGATTTATAAAATTCGTCCTTTAGTGACTGGCACTAGGAAAGTGAAAAATAAGATAAGATAATTACAAAAATTACCACATGTAAATAAGACAAGATTTAGGAGGACCCAGGTGTTCCCCAATGAACGTTTTCCATGCATGAGCTTCTTCAGTGATAGCTCGATAGTCTACTAGCTCTGACAATCGTGTAGTAACTTCATACTTATCCAGCTGAGATTCGATCTCTTTCACCTTTGGTGAGGTCTGTATTAACAAGTCTTCTAAGAGGTATTTATGAACAAAATCTTGCGCAACCCAAATTTTGATTTCTCCCCCATTAATGATTTCGATATTTTGAATGTTTTGTCTGTCTGCCTGCAACTTGTCCTGAAGATTATTCAAATGTTGATCTTTCCTTCGAAATTCCTAAATCTGATGCTGCTAAAAATTGGCATCTATTATGTGTCGTGCATATTTTCTTGTAAAACTCCTTACACTTTTCCACAGTCTCTTCAATTGTTGTGTTCAATCTTACTGTTGCCTTGCTGCTGAAATCTAAGAGCGCCAACTCCATCTTCAATCCTCATGTTTCTTTGGGGGGCATGTGATCAGGAAAAACTGGATTGGATCCAATCCAAGTTAGCTGACTTTGCACAAGTCCTATGACCTTTAGTAACTCTTTCCTGAAATCCGAGGAGTTATCTGCTATTTCCTTCAGTCTGGCCTCTATTTGCTTAATCTTATATACTTCTTCTGCTAGTTTTAATTGAACCTGGTGTATTTTCCTCTGCATCAAACAGGCTTGACTACGGAAGGGAGTAATATCGGGTTGTTTTTCATTAGCAGTCTTGAGTTGAACTTACAATGAGTTGTTTTGTGCTTCCAGCTCTGAAATCTTATTTTCCAAGTCTTTCTTTTCTCCCTCTGTGATGGTGTTTGAAAGCACCAAGGCCTCCTTTTCTGATTCTAAAACTTGGTATGCCTCCTGGAGTCTTTCGAACTCTGAAAGACTGGCCTCATGTTTCCTCTTCATCTCTCGACCTTCTCCTCTTTCTATCGTCATAGTATCCTTCATTCTTACTATCTTCTCTTGGTATTGATCTACAATTTCATTCAATTTGTCAACATTATAAGCATTCGCTTGAGCAGTTGCGACGCTGATTGAGGCCATTAGTTGTGGATCTTCATCGGTACCTTTCATGAAATATCTTTCAATAATTGTGATTACCTCAAGTTGGGTACCCACATTTAAGTTATTTACGGACCTCCAAACAATGGTTTTCCATTTAGGGTCAAAGACTACCTTATCCAGACATGCAACTACATGTTGCTTGGATGGAGTAAAGGGAACTAACCCTAATTCTACAAAAGGGAGGTGACCTCCTGTCATCATGTCTCTGGATGTAGAAGGAGGATCTGCTAGATTGTCCTGGGAAGTATCTTGTTCTAAATTCTCCTTGTCCTTGTCTTCTTGCTCTTTCCTTTTCAATTCTTCAGCTGCCCTCTCTCCATCCTCTCTTACTCTGTTAGTTGATTCCTTTTGCCTTCTTTCTTCTTCTTCATTTTTCCTTTGATCTTATTCTTCCTTTTTCCTTTGATATTCTTCTTCCTTTTTCCTTTGGGCCTCTTCGGCTAATAATTTGTCTACTTCTTCAACTAACCTTTGGGCCTCTTCTTCCTTCTTCTTGGTCGCTTCTTCTTTTTGTTTTTGTTGTTCATAGGTTCTACTGCTGCTGCCTTTTCCTCTTGTAGTTGTAATTTTCTTCCTAATCCTTTTGTTCAAAGCAGTCATGTTACATGCATTTCAGTATATTTCCTCATCCTTGTCAAAGTGATGGGAGTATTCAAAATGTACCCCTATAGATGCACAATATTTTGAAACCTTATCCCAAGGGTCGTTTCTGTGGAACTCTTCTCCTCGAAATGGAAACTTTCTATCTCTCTTACAAAGTCAGGGGCACTCTTCACCTTAGTAAATTTATAACTACCAATGCTAAATGGAAGCGATGGGTAGACGGATTTCTTCATATCAAACAAGTCGTTCCCAAAACCGTTTATGTATAACTGTCTTACCACTTATTTATGGATGACATAATCTGTGGCGTATCTTGGTAGTAGCGAAGGAGCCCGGGATCCTCCATACATTCTCAAATACAAACCTTCCTTGGAGAAAAATTAATCTCCATATTCACTTACAGTCTCCATTGCTCCTTTGGACATGCAATTACAGTCTTTGATGAGAGCACGTACATGCAATCGTGTCCTTTGCATTCGACACATGGGAGAAATGTGCAATTAATGGAGGTCGAATGGGGGTGATGAGGTGCTAGCACAGGTGACTGTAAGTCGTGCCACATGCCTCTCATCCTCCCTCTCAACCAAACACTTGTCCACCCATCGTGGGGAGGGACCATCCTAGTCCTTGATTTGTTGAAGTTGATCCTTGAGAGGTTGAACATGGAATTGTAGCCAATTCTGATCCAGCGTCTTCGTCGTCATGTCTGCACTATAATTTGCTAAGTGGTCTGGTAATTTATTTCGAGTTCTTCTTATGTGGCTTGCTTGGAGGATTTGGAAATGAATGAGGGAGTCATGTAGCTTTTCCTTCAACCCATCTAGATGCCAATGTTTTGAAATACTATTCAGCGAGGCGCTGGTAGATAATCTTTGCACAATGTTTATTATGATCTGAGAGTCTCCTTTGACAATCAGGGATATCCATCCGATATGCCGAGCTATGGTGAGTCCAATGATTAACGCTAACATATCTACCACATTGTTGGTAGAGCAACCTATGGCCTCCGCAAAGATGTGCAAAATATCTCCCTTTTCATTTTTGAAAACTCCTCTGATTCTAGCTGGCCCAGGGTTTCCCTTGGAAACCCCATCAAAGTTTAACTTGATGAACGGATTTAAGGGGGGGGTACCAGATAGATGGAATGTGAGTCTTAGGGGAGGGAGTGAATCTAGTCAGGTTAAGAGTTGAAATTTGTAGGTCCCATGCCTGGATAATATGTTGCTCCTGAAGGGATCCCGTTAAATCTGAATCCAACCAATGCTTGAGCTACAGAGTCTCTTGGAGATTGGATTTAATTAGAGAGAGGACTCCGTGAGAAGGAAGAGATTAATTTTTGAAGATCCTCATATTCCTTTCACTCCATAGGTTCCAGAGAGCCAAGTCTGGGAATAAGGTCCATATCTTATTGAGGAAAGGGCTCACGAACGGGTGGGATGCCAACCTCGAATGGTATTCATCAAGTCGTTTTAGATTCTGTTCAACTGCCTAAATAGGCTGGCTCCCTAGTCCCAGATCTCTGAAGTGATGGGGCATTGATTTAGGAGATGCTCCATAAATTTTTTCACTTGATTGCATAAAGGACGACTGGATGGTCCATGGAAACCCCATTTGCTAAGTTCGTCCCATGCCTAATAAGCCAAAGGAAAGTTTTGACTTTCGGCCAGAGGAGAGAGTCCCAGATCTTCTCCTAGATCCGGTCTTTTTTATTATCCAAGATCAAATTTGCTAGTCGATAGGATTCTTTGACTGTGAAATAGCCTTTGGGTTGATAGCCCCATCTCAATTTCTTTGGGGTGGCTTGGATGAGCACTTTCATGGAGCTTAAATCTTTCCAAAAATTGTTGTCCTCTTGAAGATATTCCCTACCCCTCCATCCAAATTTCTGGTTCCAAGTTTGCCACTTGTTGTGGGCTGGGGATTGGATCCAATAGTGAGCAACTTTAGCTCTACATGTTTGTTGCATGTTGGTTTGCATAGTTAGAGTGTTTTCTCAGGTTTGGAGTGGGGGAAGTTGTTGCCATACATCTTCCCAAAATAGAGCTAAGTTCCCATCTCTAATCTCCTAGAAGTTGTGGGCATGTATCATATATTTTTGAGCTTTGGTCATGTTCCAAATGATCGAGCCATTCGTTAAGTCCTCAGTTCTGATTAGGTCCTCCTATCTAATTTCCTTCGCATATTTATCTCTCCAAATTATAGTCCAGGGAAGATTAGGTTTAGTGATACATTGCCACCAAAGTGTGGAGCAGAGCACATGATTAAGAATTAGCTGATCCATGAGTATATTGGTGGCCACCCACCTATTCCACTTGGACCCCCACCATTGTTTCTTTCAGTTTTCCAGTTTCCTTAATTATAGCACAATTTACTATTTTTGGCAGTTTTTGAGACCTAAACTTTTGGAGCCGTTTTGAGGCCCTAAACGACGTTTTTTCAGCATCGAATAGTCGAGCAAATATGAGTCTATTTCAGACATAATATTTGTCATTTAAGGATGTAGTCCTTAAACAGATCTTTCTTACAATGTATCATGCGCGTCAAACGAAGGTAGTATACTAAAGTTACGACCCCGGGAAATTGATGTACCAAGTTACCCAACAGGGCACACATTCTAGCGTTTCACCTCCTAGGGTTAGGTTTTTGGATGTGTAGGGTTTCCATTGTTTCTCAATAATATATAGGCCTTCGAGCCTCAATGTAAACACAGAGTTCAGAGGCATGTAGCCACCACATCTCTTCTCATAGATAAGCTACCAGCACTCTAGCTAGTTTATTTCCATTCTGTATGTAAACAAGTTTCAGTTATTGATTAATGAAATGAGGTATTATTTCCACTGCATATTTGTTTCTATGGTTATCTGTGTATTCTGTTGCGTTCCTGCATAAATCCGGATCATTAGCAGATCTCTTAGCCCCAATCCTCCTTTATTTATGTCCTGATAGAGAGTTTTCCAAGCTACCAGCGGCCATTTTATGTGTAATAGAGTTCCTCCCCATAAGAAATTACGCTTCAAATTTCAGATGGACTTTAGAATGTGTTGAGGTGCAGCCATGACTGAGAAAAGGTATAACAACATGGCTTGGAGGACCGATTTTAACAAAATGAGGCGGCCAAGGAAGTTTAAAGCTCTGAAGTTCCAAGAAGAGAGTTTTGATTCAAGCTTGACTAGAAGGTCTTTCCAAGAAGCACTTTTTAGAGTCGACTCAATGAGGGGGGATCCTAGAAATTTGGCCGAAACAGAGCTCTTTTGAAAACCAAGAATTCTGGTTATTATGAGCTGGGTGAATAAAGGAGTATTGAAGAAGAAGATTTGAGACTTAACATTTTTTATGGACATATCGGAGGCATCCTCGAAGGTTTTCAATATATTTTCAAAATATTTTTCTTCTCGAATTGAGGCATGCCCCATCATCATTATGGCATCCACAAACTGGAGATGAGAGTGAACTTTACCTGTGTCATCCATCTTGAGACCTTGAACTTGATTTGCTTGAATCTGGGCTTTGATGAATCTTCCAAGCCTTTTGCTAAGATGATAAAGAGGTAAGGAGGAAGTGGGTCCCCTTGTCAAATGCCACTTGAAGCTAAGAAAGTGGTCAAGGGAGATCCATTGATTAGAATAGAGAAGAAAATAGATGAGACAAAAGCAAGCACCCAATTGACCCAAGAGTTGGAGAATCTGGAAGCCACTAGGATGGCCCTGAGGAATTTCCAGCTTATTTTGTCGAAGGCTTTAGACATGTCAAGTTTTAATAGCATACCAAATATGTGGGAGGTTTTGAGAGTGTGGATTGTCTCATGAGTAGTTATGAGGTCATCTAGGATTTGTCTTCCTTCCACATAGCATGTTTGCTCGGGGGAAATGATAAGTGGTAGGATGGGTTTCAAGCGATTGGCTATGATTTTGGAGATGATTTTGTAGATGAAATTACAAAGGGATATGGGTATGAAATCGGAGGGCTTGGTCGGTTTTTTAGTTTTGTGGATGAGGGTTAAGAAATTAGCATTTAGGGCAGGTAGAATGAT
The DNA here is from genome assembly GCA_001517045.1 of Pseudotsuga menziesii. Lineage (NCBI taxonomy): Eukaryota > Viridiplantae > Streptophyta > Pinopsida > Pinales > Pinaceae > Pseudotsuga > Pseudotsuga menziesii. The sequence goes on along the minus strand of LPNX011209181.1, from coordinate 583,598 downwards.
CCTCAATTTTCTTGAGCTTTCAACCACTTCCCAAACATCATGGTTGATTATTTCCTAGCAATCCTGGAAGAAATCAAATGTGAATCCATCCAAGCGTGGGGCTTTGCCAACGTTCATCTCCATAATAATGGTTTCCACTTCAGTTAGGGAGATGTCTTGGGTTAGGCTGAGATTTTGATCCTGCAAGATAAGGGATGGGATGTGCTACAAAATTTGATTGATAGTTGGGGTATGATCTTCATTTGGTTCCTTGAGAAGATTAGAATAGAAATTGATTAGTTCAGATTCAATTTCCTCCTTATTCTGGAGATTATTCCCTTGTGCAAAGGTAAGCCTAGTGATTTTGTTATGTTGCCTTCTTTGAAGCATGGAGTGATGAAAGAATTTGGTATTTCTTTCTCCCTCCTTGAGCCAATTAATGTGGGACTTCTGCTTCTAGAGTTCTTCCTATTGCTGGTATTGAATATTAAGTTGCTCCTGAAGGATTGACTCCTGTTGTTTGATATCTTCCATATATCCAAAATGAATGGCTTGCATCTGGGTGGAGTTCAATTGGGCTTCTAAATTGAGCTTTTCTCTAAGATGTTTCCAAATTCCATCTTGTTCCAAAGCTTGATCTGCACCTTTAGTTGCTTGAGTCTTTGTTAGAATCTATACATGGTTGATCCCTCTATTTGGGCTAAGATCTCCCACCATTCCTTGACTTCAGATAAAAAATTAGGATAAGATAACCATAATTTCTCAAACCTGAAGGGCCTTTTGCTGTGAGCTCCTTCCAAATTAAGAATTAGATGAATCAACCAGTGATCAGAGCCTGCTAAGGGAAGAATGGTGGTTGAAAGGTTGATTTGGTTCTGTAGTAGCGAGGAAGAAGTAAGAAAGTAGTATAGGCAGCATACCACTTGTCTTTCTCCTCCCCTCCTATTATTCTAGGTGAACAAGCCATTAGTGGTTTGATTGTCTGCTAAGTTAAGATCCTGGATGAGGGTTTAGAGTGAAGCACTGTCTCTATCCAACCTTCTGATGCCTCCCTTTTTCTCACTGAGGGATGAGATAATATTGAAATCCCCCCCTATTATCCAGTTCTGAGAAGGAACTTTGTTGTGGAGCCAATTGAGGTGCTTTATGAAGTTGAGGTTTTGCTCCATTGACTGTGGTCCATAAACGTTGGTAAGAACTCCTCCATAATTAGAGCCTGTGATTTTGAACCAGCCTAATAGGGTGTGCTAGGAAGAGAAGAAACCTTCAATTTTTAGGATGGTAGGGTCCCAGATTATGGCAATGCCTCCTGCACTTCCTCTGGAATCCAAGGTGATGGCCTATGCATTCCTCCAACTCTTAGTGACAAAGTCTAGGAGCTTTTACTCCGAACATTTAGTTTCCTGAAGCATGATTACGACAGTTTTCTCAGTAGGAATCGTATTTTTAAACATACGTCTTTTGGAATCGCCTCCAATTCCTCTAATGTTCTAGGATATGAGTTTTAATTCCATTTAAACTATGGGGGGGGATGTGCCTCTAGGTAGGCACTTTGTCTTGAGTCTACTAAGAAAGCTTCCAATTCTTTGATTAGTTTCATGTTAGATTTCCTGCCTTGCTTTGGTTTGTTTCTTTGGATTTTGGTTATGTCCCTTCGTTTTTGTTGCTTGACTCCTAAAGGTTGTTTGCCAGGATCCTATGAAGATGTTTCAGCCTATCTTGTAGGCTCCTTAGTTGGGTGTATGTTCCTGTAAAGGGCTGCAAAAAATTTTAGCTGATAGGCATGAATGCATCATGTGTCTCCTTTTCTCTTGGCTTCATTCCAGATTGAGAGGTCTAGTTCTCCTAGTTCCATGTCTTCTCCGTCGTTGTGCTCCCCATCTTCTATCATGCGTTGATCCACTTCTACAATCTAAGCTAGGATCTCTTCTCTAGAGAATGGGGGTTCAAGAAACTGTAGTTGGTCAAGGAGCAGGGATGACTAGGGTTCCAAAAGGGTTAAGCGGTTGATTTCCTTCTCAGCTTCAAGTAAGTCCACCACCTTGGGTTCTTGCAGGTGATTTTTAGAGAGTAAAGCAAAGCTATTTTGGACTGGAGCGTGTTGAGTGGGCATAGGGTTCTGAGATTTTTTGTTTTTTCTTCTCCTACCTCAAGCTATGGTGAATTTGTCCTTGTCTTTCTTGTCAGAATGACTAGGAAGGAGGTTTGACGTTCAAAGAACAATCCCTAAAAAGGTGGCCATGCTCATGGCATTTGCGACAACGGAAAGGAATGTGCTCATTGTCCAGAGGTTATATCCAGGACAAATCTCTGTGGCTAAGATAGATGGCTTTAGGGAGAGCTGTAGAAATATCCAGATAAAGAAAAATTCACGCGTAAGATGTATACCTCCCTGCTAGAGTTGCGTATGAGATTTGGACAAAGGTACCCAAGGTGTTTCCTATCCCCGTTAGTGTCTCAATATTCCAGAACTCTTGTGGCAACGAGTAGAGGCGAATCGAGACCGAAACAATTTTGAAATCTTCTTTATCTGGGGAGAAGTGTTCCTTCCAATCACATATATAAATCCCTACCGAGTGGAAGAAGTAGAGTCCTCCTTTGAATATACAATTCTTGTCCTCAAGATTGTGGAAAATAACAGTGAAGAGTCCCTTTGAGCCAAGTTTTAAGTCACACTACCCTTTAGGTTTCCAAGAGTTGAGAATCCATCCAACTAGGGCTTTTTTCGTAGGCCAGATAACTATGAATTTACATATTATTGCATGATCTTGCATGAACTATATTTGCTCATTTACCAGGGTTGAAGTGATTTCATACCTTGGTATTTGAAGGGTTTTGGGTTTACATTTTGAGTTTTCCTTTACAGCTCCCTCTGGAGCCGCTGCCTCTGACTGAAGGGGTGTCGAGGGGCGTGAGGAGTCCTGAGAAGTAGAGTCGGTCCTTTTTCCTCCCTTCCCTTTTGACTAGGGATTTAGCTTGGTTTTCGAGCCTGTGATCACAAGAGGCATTTCTAGGGGGCCTTGCGCGATAAAATGGACCTGAAGAAGGGGTTCCTCCTGCCTCCACTACTAGCCGCCATTGTAGTCAACATCACGAATTGCAAAACATAACCCTAGAAAGATTGAAACCCTATCCCAATCGAGTTTAGACTTTTTTCCAACAAAATTCCGTCTCCCCATTAACATCTGTTACAATACAAACTTACCCAACCTTCTATCCCATCAAAATTATAGTAATTTAGGAAAGTTTCTCTTCAAACTTTTTGGGCACATAGATAAAATTCTAAAGCAAACCAAGTAGTCAATTAAAACAAAATTGGTTTAAGTGGACGTTAACTATTAGCATCACCATCATCATTCAAATGACTACATCCAACAAAACTTAGAGAAAGAGAAACAAAATCACCAACAACCACTCCAAAGTACAATTAAATTTTTTTCAATGTTTAAAACTTTAATAATTCAATTTATTATTATAAACTAAATATATATTATTATAAACTAAATATCAGGGTTCTTCTAGTAGGCTGGGTGGTTGGGGTAGTATGCTAAATTTGTCCCCGCCTAGGTTCAAAACCCATGACCATATGTACATGACATCTACGGGAGCGTCAAAATTTTAAGTTAATAAAAAAAACCGAATATCTACCATTATTTGAAAATGGTTGGAAATTGAGATTCTCGCTAATTTTATCCATCCATTCGAGGGGGTTTGAAGGTTCCCTTGATTCCGAAAGAAATAGCAAGGTGTCAAGTTTTCAGTGAAAAAACTATGTATAATAAATTTTTAAATATATATTTATTTCTTTTTATTTTGAAAAAAATAAATATGATTATAAAATGGGATACTATGTGATAAAAATCTGTATAATCATTTTTGTAAATATGCATTTATTTATTATTTTGAAAATAAATAAATTAGTAAAGGATAATTATTATTTTTAAATAGATTGATATTTAAATTGCAATTATATTTAGATTTTATTTTTTGTTAAAATCTCTTGGACTTCTTGAAGTGCCCTTTGGTCTAATAAACCACGACCCAGAGGCATCTAAGTCATCAAAGTCACAAAATATGTTGATAAATTTTTAAATATACATTTATTTATTTTTTATTTTGAAAAAATAAAATAAAGGATAATTATTATTTTTAAATAAATTGATTTTTTAAATTTAATTGTACATAGATTTTTTTGGCTAACATCTCCCTGACTTGCGAGAGTGGCCATTGGTCCTATAAACCATAACCCAAGGGCATCTAAGCGATCAAAATCACCCGGCCCGGGTCACACCAACCCTCAATTGGTTGGATTTTGGGCGTCTCCTCCCAACCCCCTGAGGGGGATTGAACCCAAGTTGCCCTGCTAACGAGACCCACACCTTAACCAAACGAGCTAGCAGGAATTGACAATTGTACTTAGATATATAAATGAATAATTATTAAAATTCAAATCATAAATTAATTGTTAGAATTTCAACATTCAAGCTAGCATTATGTTAGGATCTTTAACTGAGAGAGCAACAAGTACAGCAATCAAACACAAGAGACAATGAACACAGTGTTTTTTCTCGGGGAAACCATAAATGGAGAAAACCCCACAAATTCCTCAGAGATAGAATCAGCACAAAAGATAAAACCACAAAATAGTAAGATGCTCTCCCGACAGCAGTAACCTTCTTCTTGTCTAGCCCCAGTGTCTTCTCCTTCCTCAACTATGCACTACACTTGAGTGTGTTTGTGATGTGTTCTAAATAGAGAGTCCAACTCTCTATTTATACTAATCCCGGCATGACTAAAACCCTACTAGGTTCGACCTCTCCTGGGAGATTTTAATAACCCTAGTGCCTCGGAACTACGAGGACTTTAACCCTTAGACAATAGGAGGGTTACCCACAATGACTTGACATGACTTGTTTACATTATTGATTCTCCTAATCAGAACATCGGAGCATGACATAACATGATAACATCCCAGAATAAACATTGTGTTACAATAGATAAGAAATACAAGTGAATACATTCCGAAGTTACAATTACGTCAACACTCCCTCTTAACTAGGAAGGTATTCTCTTGACACAATTTTCATCACTGGTCTTCTTCTCTGGATCTTCTCGTCATCTGCATCTCCAAGTCATCTTGTCTTCAAGTCATCTTTATCTTCATGCCATATTCTTTTCTGGATCTGGATCATCACTCAATCTGGATCATCATCACTCGATCTAGATCATCATAACTGGACATCATCACTGGATTTGGATCATCACTCGATCTGGATCATCATAACTAGACATCATCACTGTATCTAGATCATCACTCGATCTGGATCATCACTACTGGATCTAGATCATCACTGCTGGATCTAGATCATCACTCAATCTGGATCTCTCAGAGTCATCATAACTAGATCTAGATCATAGCTCGATCTGGATCTCCTCTGGTCATCATCATATGTGCTATCTCATGATTCTTCTATTCATAGGAAGTTCTATAGAGCCATCCTTCTTTCATGCTGGGTGTATGCCTACCTCCTCGTAGGTCTTTGGTAGCCCTTACATCTGACCTACTCATCAGAATGGCCAGCACTCACATCTGACCTGCTCGTCAAAAAGGCGATAGCCCTTATATCTAATCATGTAGGACCTAATCCTACAGTCACATTAGAATGGCCAACACTCACATCTGACCTACTCGTCAGAAAGGCGGTAGCCCTTACATCTATGTAGGAGCTCATCCTACATCAGAATGGCCAGCACTCACATCTGACCTACTCGTCAGAAAGGCATGCACTCACATTTGACCTGGTAGGAACCAAATCCTACACCCTCGTCAAAATGGCCCCCAGTCCCAGACTGAGCTACCTGGTAACGGACCAGGTACCTCCACTCTCCCAGAGAGTGGCAGTAGCCCTTACCTCTGACCTACTCATCAGGATGGCCAGCACTCACATCTGACATGGGAGGAACCTAATCCTTTAGCCATGACAAAATGGCTCAGCCCTTATATTTGACCTACTCGTCAGAATGGCTCTTTCAGTCTTAGATTGAGTGCTCCTGGTAACTGACCAGGTACCTCCATTCCCAGAATGGCAGTCAGCACTCATATTTGACATGGAAGGAACCAAATCCTCTCACCATGATAGAATGGCTCAGCCCTGACATCTGACCTACTCGTCAAAATGGCTATGAGACTCATCACTTTCCCTTGGAGGAAACCTCTATCTGGAGAACACCAAGCTTCTCCTTGAAGTACTTGAACTTCACCCTAGCCAATGGCTTCATCAACACATCAGCTATATGTTCCTCCGTCGCAACATACTGGAGCTTCACTGCTCCCCTCTGCACCATATCCCTGATATAGTGATACTTGATCTCGATATGCTTCGACTTGTCATGGAACATTGGATTCTTTGACAACTTCACGCAACTCTGGTTGGTCACAATGTATACAAGTAGCATCCATCTGGAGATCAAATAAATCAGACAGTAGCTTCTGTAGCCATACTGCCTCACAACTAGTTGAACAAGCTGCGACATACTCTATTTCAACTGTACTCAGTGCCACACAGGATTGCTTCCTGCTAAACCGAGAGATCACACCTGATCCCATACTAAAGCAACACCCTAAAGTGCTCTTCCTATCGATGGCACTTCCTGCCTAATCTGAATCAACATAACCCTCCAGGTTAATCTTTTGATTCACATCATAATTGAGCCCATAATCAACTGTACCCCTCAAGTACCTCAGAATATGCTTTGCAGCAATCAAGTGAACATTTCTCAAATCTGTCAAGAATTGGCTCAAGGTGTTCACAGCAAAGCAAATGTCTGGTCTCGTGTTCGACAGGTACATCAAGGACCCAATCATCTGACGATACATCGTAGCATCAACCGACTTTGATGAAGCATCGCTCAATAGCTTCAAGTTCGATGCCATAGGTGTGGCCATAGCCTTGCAGTCCATCATCCCAAACCTCTTCAAGATCTCTACTGCATACTTCCCTTGTCCAAGGAAGATTCCATCTGCACTTTGCCACACCTCCATACCTAGAAAATAATGCATCATACCCAAGTCCTTCATCTTGAACTCAGCAACAAGCTTTCTCTTCGTATCAGCAATCAACCCATCCATACTTGTCACAAATAGATCATCTACATATAGTAGAAGCATCACTGGGTTGCCATCTTCAACCTTGTAGTCAAGGTTGGAATCTGCTTTACTCTTGGTAAAGCCCAAACTGGATAGAAAGCTATCAATTCTGTCGTACCATGTCCTAGGTGCTTGTTTCAAACCATATAGGGCTTTCTTCAATCTGCACACATGAGACTCCCTGTCATGTGTCTCAAAACCGAGTGGTTGTTCTACATACACTTTCTCTTCTACTACACCATTCAAGAAAGCAATCTTGACATCCATCTGGTGTATCTTCCATTTCATCATTGCAGCCAGAGAAAGTACTGATCTGATGGAAGTGTACCTGGATACAGGTGCAAAGGTTTCTTCATAATCTATTCCTTCTTTCTGAGAGAAACCCCCAACCACAAATCTTGCCTTATATTTTTCAATGCTACCGTCTGCAACATGCTTAATCTTGTAGATCCATTTGGAAGTTACAACTAAATTCCCTTCTAGTTTTAGGACAACATCCCAAACATCATTATTCATGATCGATTGATATTCTTCGATCATAGCATCCTTCCATTATTTCCGTTCTGTCGCTTCTTCATAACTGGAAGCTTCTTTATCAATGAAATCACATAGTAATGCTACATACCGGGAGCAGGATCTGGTCCTCTTGCTTTCTCTGTGATTCTCTTCTAGAGCCCCATATCTTTCCGCACCTTGGATAAGTTCTCGTACCCAAGCAGGTTTCCTTTTATGAGGATTCTTCTCCAAAGGTGGATCTACAGGTCTTTGTGGTTCTTCAAATTCTCGATCTTCTTCTTGAGCTTCTTCGTTCATGGTTGTATCATGAACTCTGGGTGCTTTTGCTTCTTCGAATTCTTCAGCAGGTTTCTTTCTGGATTTGTTGTAAGATGTGTCTCCATCAAATGTCACACCCCTGTTGATGTTAATCTTCTTGAATCCTGGGAAGTATATTCTGTAAGCCTTCGAGCTTTCAGAGTATCCCACAAATATACCCTTCTTTCTTGAAGGATCTAATTTAATCCTCTTCTCCTTTGGAATGTGTATGTACACTGGACAACCGAATATTCTGAGATGGATGACTTCTAGTTTCTTGATGGAGAAGACTTCTTCAGGAGTCTTGTTCTTGAGTACTCTATGTGGAGTACGATTCTGTACATACACTGTTGTTCGGGAAGCTTCCACCCAAAGATGCATAGGAAGGTCTTGATCATGAAGCATTGCTCTTGCAGCTTCCATGATAGTTCTATTCTTCCTTTCCGCAATCCCATTCTGTTGTGGATTATAAGCGGTGGACAACTCCCTCTTAATCCCTGATTCTTTGCATAGCTCTTTGAATTCATTTGAAGTGAATTCTCCTCCATTATCTGATCGAAAATTCTTGATCTTCTTTTCAGTGTGATTCTCGATCAAGGTTTTGAATTCCTTAAACTTGCTGAATACTTCGTCTTTGTTCTTCATGAAGTAAACCCAATGTCTTCCCAGAAAAATCATCAATAAAGGAAACATAATATGCATACCCGCTTAGTGTGTTTGATGACATAGGTCTACATTCATTGGAGTGGATGATTTCCAAGATTCCTTTTGCTTTGCTTTCGCTGCTTGGAAATGTCTTCTTTGTATTATTTCCTTTCGCACATCCCTTCCAGACCCCATCATGTTTTGCTTGGATTTCTGGAAGACCTTCAACAGCCTTGCTTGCAATAGGTAGTGCTCTGTAATGCACATGTGCAAGCCTTCTATGCCAAAGTTCACTTGGCTCTACTGTGTCATGGACCAAGGCTTGTTCTGGACGACCCTTTAATTTGTACAATCCTCCTTCTTGTTCTCCAATCACCACCGCATCACTGATAGTATTTCCTTTTGGCCACATGATGACTTGACCATCTATGAATGCAACCCGCATTCCTTTTGCATCTAATGCCGATATGGAGAGGAGGTTCTTCTTGAGTCCTGGCACAAACAATAATTCCTTCATTGCTAGAGACTTTCTAGAGTCTAGTTTATAAGAAGATTCCCCACTACCTTTTAGTGGATATTGGTAGTCATCTCCTAGCTTCACCTTGTGAGGTGATTCATGTTCTAACAGTCTCACAAAGGATTCCTTGAATCCTGTCATATGTTTGGAATCCCCGCTATCTATGAGCCAATCATTGCTTCCATGAGTAATGTTTCTTGTGAGAGCAGAAATCAAAACATATTCATCCTCACTTGAAGAATCTTCACTTTCATATCTGGTTCTTTTCTTGGATGGTTCATCATCCTCTGCAGCATGAGCATGATGTCTTCTTTTGTTGCTCCTTTTTGTTTGTTTTTGTTTCTTAGGACAGTTCTTTGCATAATGTCCTGCTTCATCACATGTATAACATATGACTCTAGACAAATCTTTTCTAGTGTTATCTTTGTGATAGTGCTTACCTCTAGGGTGATGAGATCTTCTTTTGGTTGACTTGGAGTGTATCGTGAGAGCTTGATCTTCACTTCCCATCCTTTCTTCTCGAGCTGCTATCCAAGCTTCTTCTTGAGAACACTCTTCCCATAGTCTGCTGAACTTGACTATCTTCTTTCTATCATAGATTCCTTGGATGAAAGAATCCCATGACCTAGGGAGGCCATTCAAGGTAGTCATCACAATCTCTGCATTTTCCACTTCTTCATCTACTGCTTCTAGTTGTTCCTTGATCTGAGAAACTCTTGTGAAGTAAGACTGGATTGTTTCTACATTTTGAATCTTCACATTCTTCAATTGGTTTCTCAGAGTCATCTTCTGGTTTATGTTATTCCCTTCAAACAATTTGGTTAGGGCATCAAACATAGCTTTAGGTGTCTTTAGGGAGGACACCTATGGTATGAGATGATCCTTGATAGAATCAGCAATGATTCTCTTTGCCATAACCAACTTCTTCTTATGCAAGGCCTTAACCTCATCTCCCTCTGGAACTGGAACCTCCTCATGGATGTAGGAGTCTAACTCATTCTCTTCCAGGACCAGGGAGATCCTATACTTCCAAGCTCAGAAGTTATTAGCTCCCTCAAGATTTTCATCAAGCTTGGTATGATGAGACATCTTAACTGAGAACCTCAAATGGAAATACAAAATATTTTAGATCTTACCAGGTCAAGATGTCGGATCTGAATTTTGAGCTGAAATCCTGCAGAGCTGGTTCAGGAGCAAATCCGGGTTTTGCTTTTCTGGAGTTCTGTCCAACCAAATGCTTTGAAATTGATCCCTAACTTCTATTTTGGGGAGGAGATCAATCCAGGCCTGGGCTCACTGAAAAATTCCTCTTATGTGAAAAGCCCTAATTTCCGGTAGTAGTGTCAGGTCCAAAACTGAAAAACCTCAGAATTGGATTCTGCTTCGACAGAAAGATGTGCCCTAAGGAGGAGAGTTATTCCACCTTACTTTTGCTGAAAATCTGTGGAGAGAGATCCACAAAGTAGGAAGCCCTAGTTCCCGCAGCTGCACAATGTCTTCTTCTTAGGTTAGCTTTGATACCATGTTAGAATTTCAACATTCAAGCTAGCATTATGTTAGGATCTTTAACTGAGAGAACAACAAGTACAGCAATCAAACACAAGAGACAATGAACACAGTGTTTTTCCTTGGGGAGACCATAAATGGAGAAAACCCCGCAACTTCCTCAGGGATAGAATCAGCACAAAAGGTAAAACCACAAAACAGTAAGATGCTCTCCCGACAGCAGTAACCTTCTTCTTGTCTAGACCCAGTGTCTTCTCCTTCCTCAACTATGTGCTACACTTGAGTGTGTTTGTGATGTGTGCTAAATAGAGAGTCCAGCTCTCTATTTATACTAATCTCGGCATGACTAAAACCATACTAGGGCCGACCTCTCCTAGGAGACTCTAATAACCCTAGTGCCCCGGAACTGCGGGCACTTTAACCCTTAGACAATAGGAGGGTTACCCACAATGACTTAACATGACTTGTTTACATTATTGATTCTCCTGATTGGAACATCGGGGCATGACATAACATGATAACATCCCAGAATAAACATCAGGTTACAATAGATAAGAAATACAAGTGAATAGATTCCGAAGTTACAATTACGTCAACATTAATTTGTAATTAATAATTTTGTTAGTTTTATAAAAAAATCAATATAATCCTTAGGTATGTCCCCTCATTTTGAGGATGGTACTCAATATAAATTGGATTCTTCAAGGCACGAGGTCAAATCAACAACTCACAATGATCCTAACAATTGGTTCACCAACTATTAGCTCATGAAGAGTTAATAATTAGTTCATGCACATTTCATCATGGATCGTGGGGAGTATAACACTCCTTCTCACAACCACTTGGGTTAGACCCAATTGATAGTTTGGAAGAATTTTCAAAAAAAATACTTTGACATTAATGTTTTAAAAAGGAAATGTCAATAACCATTTGGTTTTGTTTTTTTATTATTCAACTTAAATTGAGTTGTTGCTATAATGATATGTGTTTGTTGGGGTGGTAGGAGTAGGAGGGGTTCTTTTGAGCCTCAAAGGAAAAATAGAAGTTAGCTTCTTGTGAGGATTAGGAACAATAACAAACAATCAAGTCAAAATATATGCTATGTTCTGGGAACCACCCTATCCTAGGTAAAAAATATGAACAATGTCATGATTTTAGGTGATTCCTTCTTCATTGTTGGTTAAGCTAGGGAAAGAAAACCTAGGGAGGGAGATTTTCTCTTTAGAACATTTCAAAGAATATTTGGGGACTTGGATGCACTAGACGATGCCAAGTGCTTTATGGTTTGAAGAATAAATAATGGATTAACATATTGCAAGGAAAAAAATCCATTTATTTGGATAAGGAGGTCTTGGTAAAAATGGGGACCCTCTAAAAGGTATTGGCGCCCCTAATTTGATTATGGTAATCTTGTGTTAAGGAAATAAATCACATTAACATTTACAATCAAGCTACATGAAGAACACAAAACACTTGGCATAGTGATAAATATTACTACTATGTAAGCCTTATCAACCCTCTTAGTTCACACAAGGGAGACTTAACTCTCTCAGGTTCCTTATGTTACCTTACTCCTCGGTGTTTAGACTATATCATGTCTCTCTTTATCGATTCTATACTCAATCCTTCTTGTAGAGGTGGGATATTTCTATTTTGGGGGATATGTTAGCAGGAGGTAGCTCTAGAGGTAAAAGGATTCGAGCTTGAAAAGGAGTGTATGTTCATGTTCTACATGTGCATTCTTGTGGACACAACAAACCTAATGACATGGGTATGTTTGACTAGTTTAATTTCTTGGGGGGGGGAGTGGGATTTTGTCCAGAATTGGATTATTATTTCTATGTTACATGGGATTCAGAAAGGTCATTTCAATATTTAGCAATGGAATGGTTTTATCATCTCTGAGGTTGCATATAATCTCTCTAGGGGTTTTTATTGGTAGACTTTGGTATATTTCTGGTTTGTAATTGTTTTTAGTGCATGAAAGGGACTTGGTATATTTCTGGTTTGTAATTGTTTTTAGTGCATGAAAGGGACTTCCCCTTTTCATCCAAGTTCCTAATATGTCTCACCCTTCCAATACCAACCCAAAATAGAGGTGAGAGAAATACATAAATTAATAAAATCCCGAGAAGGATGATTAGCCAATTGGAAGGGATGAGACAAGCGATAGTTTATATCAGTATCCATATGGAAAAGCAAGAGAATAAGTAGGACGAGTTGGAAGCAAATATGAAAGAGCAAAATTTAAAATATGTCAAGCTCACAAGTGACTTAGAAATGCACTACAATATTATCTTAGGGTTTTCACATGGCTCCCAATCTATTGGAGGTCACCCAGTTGTCTCCATTGGTTCATTAAAGGATAAGGCTTGTGAGGAAGAAACAATGTAGGAGGCAGTCATGGCATGGACAAAGAAACCAAACTTTCAAGGCAATTATGGTATGGAACAAGATTTAGCAGCAAAGCTACATATTCCCTGCCTTTAAGGTTGAAATCTTGAACAGTGAGTTGTATAAGGAAATCCATGGTGAGTTGTCTAAGGAAATCCATAGTTGCTTGGAGATCCATAGAAGAGGCACTAGTAGAAGCTCAATACTTAGAAGATTGACTACAATTACATCCCCAGTAGTGCATGAATGTCAAACTAGCAACAATTTTTTTTAGACTCGACACGATGGAGATGAAAATAAAAATCAAATTTGAGTATGGACTCACAATAATAGACATTACATGCCTTGTTTTTGTATTAAACTAGGGCAATTCAATTAATAGGAAACTTGTTGTGGTCATAGATTGACATTGTTGTTTTGCAAACTTCATGAATGTGTTTTGTGTTATGAGTGTACGATGTGTGTATAAGACGTTGTTTTGGTAGTGGTATTGTATGGTTGTATGTTGTTATCACTGGCAAATATAACATTGTAGTAATGAAATACAAATATATAAATTAACATAAGATTTAAAATGTTGGGTAAGGGTGAATAATATTCATAAGGGATATTAAAACAAGATATCCAATCGAGGAGATTTACTTTATTTTCTTTCTAAATAGGGTTGGATGTATCGTATTTCAAAGGAAAGCAAACAAAACGATGCAAAGTTCATTGTTTATTTAAATTTGTTTCAATCACCTCGTTGCATATTTTTTGTATTCTTTGACCAAAAAAATTGTATGCAAAATGTAAATTTGTTTCATGTACACACTCAAATGGTGGCTTTTATTGGTCCTACGAATAGAGAAGAGAGATTAAGGGCGTTAGTTTTTTCACATGGTAATTGAATATAATCTTGTACATGACAATGAATATAATCTTGTACTGGACAATGAAATTATACACACAAATACATTGCACCTAGATATAAATGGTGACATTTTGAATATTGCCAGAGAAATATAAACCAAAACGTAAAACAAAGATTTAGAATATCGTGATAAAAATTCATAGACATAAAAACCAAAACTTAAACTACCCACATAGAGGGAATCCAAAGGCCAATTGATGTACGTTTTCCTGAAAAGAAAAAGTGAAAGCTCAGCATGCATACGGTTTCAAGCAGTGGATTCTTATTCGCGATGAATGTCTCCACAATTGTGGGTATTTAATATAATAATGAAAAAGATATACACCCTATGTAACACATTTCCATCAAACAACATTTTACTTGCACTACATAACTAATGTTTCAGACAGTCAAGAGTGCTTCCCATGTAAATTGACCTCCATTTGAATTTATAGAGAGGATAAAATTGATGGATATGTAAAATTTAAATTGTTTGCACTGAAAATATAAAAAAGGGGGGACCTTACAAAGGAACATAATGAACTTGAGAAAGGGTGAATCACACGACATTCTAGATTAAGGAGACCTCGTTAACTTGCACAAACTCAAGGAAATAACAAAAGATAGAGGAGATATTTGTGCAAACATGAACTTGTTAATTGATTGAATGAGGCCAATATAAATCATCTTTGGCACTAGGGCTTCAAGGATATTGGACTAGAGAGTAGGACAACTATACTTCATAACTAAAGAGTGCTCACATCCATCTTTGTGAGGATGAGGACTATTTGATTATGCTTGGAAACAAAAGTGGTGGCTCGTACATGGCCAAGATTGGCTATCAAATGCTGATGGAAAGTGATCAAGACTTAAAAGCCTATAAAGTTGGTGGTTGGAAATTTTTTGGAAAGTTAAAGTGCTAAAAAAAATAGGATTTTTATGTGGCTTGTACTAAAGAATGAAGTTCTTACATGGGAAGCTTTGAAGTAATATAATACACAAGATTCAAGAATATGTATTTTGTGTAGGGAAGCAGAGGAAACTTCAACTCATTTGTTCTTGCAATGCAATTTCTCGACGCAACGCTGGAATGACATTAATCATTAGTGAAGATACAAGACCTGTGGGTTAAGGATTTACTTGAAAATTGTTTACGAGAGTGGTTTAGTCGTCAAGAGATTAAGCCTTGTAGAGCCATTCCCTTATTGACTCTATGGGGCCTGCGGATCGAACGTAATAACCTTATATTTGTTGAAGCTAAAAATCCTATGTCCTAAGTATCCCTACATATGATAGCTATTTTTAATTTATGTAGAGAGGATCCAAAAATCCCCTTGTTGAGGCAAATCGACAAGCTGACATTAGACAAAAATATTTATTGAGGTTTTTGATAACGCATGTTAGGGTTTGGATTAGGTATGTGGCTTGGGGGTAACACTCTTTTTTTCAAAATTTATTTCCATATATTTCAAGGGAAATGCAGATAGAGACACCAATAATACAACAAAACTCTTGGCATCTGAAACTCTACTTAAAAATCCTATACTAGTGGTATCAAGGACTTGCAGGTCTTTAGTGTTTCTATATTGGCGATCAATGTGATATTTGAAAAGAACACAACTTTAACAAGGCTGCATGGAAGCGGGTACCTGCCGAGGTTAGGTTTTCTTCGACATGTTGTTATTTGAGCATGTTGTTGAATGACACTTATAGTGAATGCATTGCCAATCTTAAGCTCTTACTTGTTGTAAAAGTAATATGAGTTGATGCTTATTCTTCATGATATGGAAAAAATAGAAACTAAGATCAATGTCCCTTTCATCGCTCTTTTTTATACTGTTATTTCCTACTTAAACGGTCAATACCAGCCATTAAAAGATGGACGTAGAGCTTTTTGGGCAACTATATGCCTAGTCATATGTTGTATTGAAATCTAGTTACAACTAGTTGTGTGGAATGGCACATAGACTCGAAACACTAAGGCTTGAATTTATTTGATTGATGGATGGTTGGACGTTGACAAGTCTGCTTGGCATTGTTTAATTGATGATCAGTTGGACATTAACAGAGCTGCTTGAATATGCTTTAATGATGGGCATCTGGATAGTTTCCTTTGGACTCATTTTCAATTGGGGTTAGTTGTTGCATTGTGATATTAAAGTGTTTTCTTGTACCCTTTGTGTAAAAGGATCTAGTTAATTTTTATGTTTAACAACTATTTTAGTATTAGTGTGACCAAAGAATGCAAAATATCTGGAAATTGATTTACTACTTGAACCAGTTGGTTAATGGATGAATCTTAATGGTAATTGAGTAATTTGTTTAGATACGATGTTAGTTGTGTATTTATGATGTTTATACGTAAGATGATGTTATATGCAAGTAGGGTGTGTGTACCGTGAGAGCCACAGAAACATTATCATACATTCAATAGTTAAAATATAATAATTAACACATCATTAAATAATCTGACTTTGGAGAACTTATTGGTCTCCCTTATTGCCCAACATCTCCCAAGGTTCAAAAGCCAATTAAAGTGGCCATTAGCATAATTGGCTACAAATCCACCAGTTAAATATCCAATAGCAAGTGTACCCACGTCTCAATACCTGCTGAACTGTCTAGACCTTTGCCTTGAGTAGCTTGCCTTGATTGCTCAATTCTCTGGCGCATAGCCCGTGCCTTTATCTTTCTCCTCTTGCTGGCCTAATAAGTAAGTAATACAATAGGGGGATTATAATGTATCCAGTGGGTGATTTATTTATTAACTTGGGCGACTCTCGATTATTGATAGAAGAACTCAACTCCCACCACCATGATTGGGTCTGGTCTTGGATCTGGTGTAGCAAGATAGACAAGGTGCTAGGGAATGAAGGAAACTAAAAACATTAGTACTGAACGGTTTCTAATTACAGAAAGTAGGGAATTAATAGCTTGGAAGCCTAAAATTCACTCACCCGGTGGCAGAATAACTCCAACGATTAACTTGCAAAGTTGCCTTCTTAGCGAACGTCGTTGTATATGTAAGAACGAGTCAATTGCTAAGGTTATTCAATTCATTGACGTGAACATTGTATCTTCCCGTCATTCATAGATAAGTAGCCACAACAAAGCGAGACCACCACCTGAAGTGAGGTAGCTTATCCTTATATTATAATTTATAATTGACTATGTTGCAGGGAAACATCAGTTTTTAGGTAGTTACTGGTTAAGCAATTAAATTATCCTACTTTACACGTAGCTCAACCCCAATGATGAACGCATATACTAAGGAATACTTGGACAAGGTCTTCCTTTAGACGTGGCCTTATTCAAATCGATATTTTTTATTACTCTAAGGACCACTCCCTTATTTGATTGACTATACTGGTTGTCCCTCTCATTTATAATAGGTTTTGTAAAATAATGTGGATGTTCCAACCCACCACTAGGTATTATAAGCAATTAAAATCCCATCCCCGATCACCCGACCATAGGAAGTGGTGTATACCAGCTGGAGGTTACCATGGGTCGATGACTCATTGGAGCCTACAGTGGGTCCTCACTTCATTTGGGAAGGTGGACATATGCACACTTGTCAACCATGATTGTAACCAGGAAAAAGTAGCCACCCAACGGACAAGCAGTCTGTTGTCCATCCTTCATCTGATCTATATGCATGGCATCCATTTTGTAAAAGCAACTAACACTCCTTGCCACATGCATGCCATGTAATCTGTCGTCAAGATTATCCTAGCCATTCACAACATGTCTAGCCAATGGACCTAGATTGTGAGGGTTGACCTAACTAGGTATTGTGTTGATAGTATGCGGGGAGGATTCCGAGCATATAACGGGCATCGTTGCCAGTATTGCCTTATTGACATTGATACTGCCCATCTTAGAACAACAACAAATGAAAAACCCGCTAGCCAAATGCATGAAAATGTGTTAAATTCATTAAATGGGTTGGTTTGTCAAAGCCCATTGTAGACATGAACAATTAAATAAATGCAATGCATCAAACAAAATTCCTAGCAAACGCATTTAAAAATTCGACTAGAGTTTCTGTCTCAAAAAAAATGGGAGCTTTGCAGAGTGAATTACAGCTCTGCCACTATGCAATGACTTAATGTTCCCATTCAAGTGTTCAGAATTGCAGAAGTTATCACTGGATTGTCTTCTTCTCTCTACCTTTAATATTGATCAATTTGCTTTGAATTTCTTTCCAAGATCGATGATATAGAGATGCTCAAATACGCTCATATTGAATTTATCAATTTTCTTTTAATTCCTTTCCATATTGATCAATACGCTGAAATAATCCCTTCCATTTTGTTTTTGGATATCTTGTATGCAAAGAGGGTGCATGTTATAATTTCTTCCATAAGTTTGTCGATTTTAAGAATTCTACTTGGGACTAAGTTTTAGAGGTGGTTTCATACTTTTTATGAATCAATTTATGAGAGATTTATATGATTTGCCATAATCCCCTAGATTTGTAGTTGGGATTTTAAATTTTGGGTTATTTGTCACGTTAACAGTTTACTTATTGGTATAATGTATAACCGATCCATTATATCATGGAATGAGTATAATAAAGACTAATGGTATTTCATGTGCAGGCAGTATCAATAGAGACCTGTGCAATGTATAATGCAGGATTGGCAGGATTGACATGTTGGAGCCCTAATGTGAATATATTTCCAGATCCCATATGGGGACGAGGTCAAAGACTCCAAGAGAGGATCCTTTGGTTGCTAGTAAATATGCTACTTACTATGTAAGAGGTTTGCAGTCAACAAATGGTCGAAATCTTAAGATATTGATCACTTCCATTTGGACGCCAAGGTATACTATTGGCTTATTTAGATTATGTAAGATTGCTAATTCAAATTTCATAAATCCATTGTTATATAATATATGCTCCTTGGTGGTGATTTTAATCTCAAAGCTGGAACAACAATTGTAGGTTACACAACAAGACTTGGAGGACACTTATAACCCATCGTTTAAGAGATGTGTGATCGACGGTCATGTTGCAAGTGTCATGTGTTCTTACAACAAATTCAATGGAGTTTTTTGTTGATCTGTAGTTTCATTAAGTGCATCAATGAGAAGGTGAATCCATTGGGACTGGCCTTCTTGCAGGGGCTTGGGAATTGCCCATGACCATAAATGCTACAAGTTTTTCATATGCCTTGTTAGAAGAATAATTTTGTGTAAAATTGGAATTAACATTTGTTGTTTTCATCAATCCCCATTGTTGGCAGAAAGCAAGAACAATTTTTAACATAACAGTCTATTGTACAAGCAGTGCAAAAGCAATGTAAAGCAATTAAATTGAGATATATCACGTATGGAAATTTTCTCTAGTGTGTGAGTAAATGGATAAAACAAAAGGTTTCAAAGTTAGAGAACTAGGGAATCAACCATGTGGATTTGGCACTGTCGTTAGCACATAAATTAGGTATCCATGGCCTAAGTAGGTTCTTAATTTATGATATTCTCAAAAGTTTGCAAGGATTAATAGTATACTAAATTTTCCTTTGAAATTCATAAATTTCCATTTTAAAATTTATAATTTGAGTTGTCTCACCAATTTTACTATAGCATCTATATTTCAATTTGCCTTTATAATTGTATATTTTTATAATGGATAGAGGGAATCATCTTGATTGTCAAAAACTAGGTTTTCCCTTACCTGTCTATCAAACTACGTTGGTCGACCTGTGAGCAGAACTAGAACATCATTCCATTTCAATCTTTCTCTATGACTGTTGTCTCTTTTCTTATCCTGTGTTTCCACTCCCAATAATGCCCATGCCAATCTAACATATGTATGTATTGTCAATGAAGGAGATAAACTATCACCAAATTAATGCCAATGACTCCCTGCCTCAATAGCTCCCTCTAGTAACTGAGAAGGAATTGGTTCACTTTTAGTTTGTTATCTGCACAAAAATTATTGAATTATTTACCAATTAAATTGTAGAATTGAAACTATTATACATAGGTAGCACAACAAGACCGTTTGCACAAAATGGTACATACCTTATGAGTAAGGCACCTGCCACCAAATCAACATTCTTTGCTCCAACACAACCTTCCAGCAAAACAAGATTCTTTGAAATAACAAATAGATTCTTTGTAAGAGTCTAGATGAAGATGAGACAAGCAAATAATTCTAGCAAATCAACATTCTTTGCTCCAACATAGCCTTCTAGCAAAACAACATTCTTTGCAAGAACAAAGAAATTATTTGTAAGAGTCTAGATGAGGATGAGACGGGCAAAGAAATTCTTTCTAAGAGTCTAGATGAGGATGAGGCGGTGCAGGGGTAGNACAACATTCTTTGCAAGAACAAAGAAATTATTTGTAAGAGTCTAGATGAGGATGAGACGGGCAAAGAAATTCTTTCTAAGAGTCTAGATGAGGATGAGGCGGTGCAGGTGTAGGAGGCGGGCTACTTGATTTATTAGAATTTATTACTTGATTTATTGTAATCACCAGGCTAGGTTTTCCCCATCTCTCATCTCACGGTGAAAAACCAGTTATTTTCCATTTCTAGATGCCATATCAACAACAATGTGGTTGTGCAATTATCGATTGGTTACAGATGCCTAAGATCAAATGTGCTAGTTAGGGGTTCTTAAGATCTAATTTCTGAGTTGTTCCCTTTTGCCTCGAGTAAATATTACATATTATATTCAGTGAGAATACATTATAATCATAGAAAATCTCGTCATATTGAGATATGGACACACATATATAGATAAAATCTAGGTGTAATCATGGTATTTTTCACTTATTGGACATAATTTGGACTTTCCTTTTCTTTATTGTATCAGGAACTGCCAAATCACAGGTATATACACAGATGACGATGCCACATGTACATCATCCTTGTAGTTGTAGGATAGCTATACACACAGATGACCATGCTGCCTGTATCTAAATATATTATCCATGTAGCTACATGATAGTCAGTGCCTCATATAAGAATCATTCATTTTGTTTCTTTTCAATTTTATTTTGAATAGTTATTGATGAGTATGGTTTGTAACATTGATCGTAGAACTTTGATTGATTGCAGCAAGTTATCGACAGACTGCATTAATTGCATAGGTTGTTGTTGGTGGTGGATCTTAGCTATGAGAAGACTGTGTCAGGATTTGCATTAAATATATTTTTCAACCCCCAAGATTTCCACTGCCACCTCGGCAATAACACCCTAATTTGATCAGCCAATAAAATAGAATAAATATTTAATAAAAATAATATAACATTTTACCTAATGTCAAACTCTGCAAAAGCAATAAAAATTTATGGTAAAAAACAAGTTAATAATGGTCAACTACATATCGATTACAATTGTACACTGCCTATCGACATATACAATAATAATTTGGTAGTTGTGGTGGTGCATATGAGGGTGTTAATTTCAACTTTACCATGTTTAAAATCAACCACATATATCATGAATTGAATTTGCATATAAACACCCTTTCTAAAGAAAGTGTTTTACTAAGTCATAAAAATATAATCGATTGAGACAAGGTTAACTTTGTGATTTCTCTCCCTTTCTTTTTTGAAATGCTTCAATTCTATCCAAAAGTATTCAAAGATTAGTCATGGTTTCTTTTGTCACTTATTATTAATACTGTGAAATGTGGGATCTTTTTTTTTGTAATTTCTCATTAATGTATATGGTTTCAATGGAACTAAAGGTATAATCATGTTCATTTAAAAGTCATTTAGATGTATATAAATAAGGAGACTAAAGGTCTTTTATGTTAAAGGTATAATCAAGTTCATTTAAAAGTTATTTAGATGTATATAAACAAGGTGGGATGCTAAAGGCAATAAGTCCCCACCTTTTCATATTGATAAAATGTGCATATTTATTGTAAAGATTTGCATGGGTACTATAAGCTCCAAATTGCCACACCGTTGCATGACTAATATAAGCTCCAAATTGCCACATCGATTTGTCCAATGCAACTTTTATCAATTGGGATAAGCGGGGAAAATGCCATTCCCTCTGTGACCATTCAAGTAGTTCAATCTAATCAACATGAATAATACTGATAATTAACACTCTTAAACTTAGTTTTATAAGTGCTCTAAAAAATGAAGGATTATGCAAGATGTTAGATGTTGTTCACTTGGGTTTTATGCCATGCTTTAAGTTATTGATTGTTCAACACTAGCTCACACTCACAAAACAAGTTTTTGGTGCTCCTAAGTGGAGGGTTTCCTTATTGGTGTCCAAGGCGATGTTAAGTCTAGTAAAAATTGCATTAATTTTTTTAGTGTCAAAATTAGGTTTAGGTTTACCTTGTCCCACCACATGTTAGCGAGAAGCATGCTCAAAACTGGTGGAAAACATACAAAGCAGATTGATAAGCCTGCATTGTTATATCGTGGCATCGCCACCAGACACGTTTTTGCTTGATAGAATGCATGGTAATTATCAGAATTTAAATAGCTAGTTAATTAACTCTTGATTACCAAACCTTGTGATGAAAGGATCGATATTGTACTTAAAGAAAGGTATCCTGATTACCAAGCCTTGTGATGAAAGGATTGATATTGTGATGGCATTGCCTTTATATACATATGACAAATCGTTCAATCCATAGAATAAGTGAGAGTTAATTTAGATGTCAGTTGTTATTTATACTTGAATGAGTTGTAAAACCGAGTTTAGATATGTGAGCATGGAAACGTGAACTTTAATGGGAATATAAATAATTTAATGTTTCTACATACAAATCATAATCTCATATATAATGTGACTGATTGCACCTAGACCTTTAATGGACAGTTGGATATGCTTTTACCAGATAACTCTGTTTGAAGCAGGCAAGCACCCAGTTGGCTTGACACAGATTTCACAAACACTTCTCATTTGACATTCTTTTTTATATAAATATTATTTCAGTGAGTCCATTGGCTTAGTAGTCATTGCGGAACTAAAATTAATTTATGTTTTAGCAATATTACCATTTCAAGAGTGAAGCCGCTTGCCCTTCCTATATAAACTTTTTACCCTTCACATTACGACTTGAGCTTCAACATGGGGATTATTCTTTGGGAGGACCCTTGTACCATAGGTTTGGAAGTTTATATCCGTTAACTAGGATAAGAATAGGTAAGTTAAGGCATCCCACCCCTTTTATAAATGGACGGGGAGCAACTAACCACTGCTTAGAGAACACATTTAGACCTGTACGTCGGAGTTGAAATCAAAAGATGAAATACAATAAATCCTGTACTATTTGAATACTACAAATATGTAGAAGACCAAGCACTAGAGTGAGAATAGTTATATTTTTCATCGCTATTAACTAAAAGCTAATAGAGCATAGTGAATAGTTATAATATAGCTTAGCTAAGTGTGGATAAGCCAGCTAATAGTGGATAGTATAGCCGTGCAATCTAGCATGATAATTTTGATCAATAGAAAACCCATTGGCGAATCGACCATCCCATTCACCCGTGCGTGTCTTGGTTTCTGTAATTTCTCTATCCGCTCTCTAACCGTAGCTGGTTCTATTTAGAATTTACCTTTTGTTATGTAAGAGCATTGCATTCTTCAAGCAAGTGTTTTCGAAAGCTAATGTTGTTGTATGGAAGGGAAGCCCTGCTCAACGCTGTAAATGACGTCGACCAATAGGACATCTGCTTAAAAACTAGTTAATACATAGTTTTTAAAGTTGTTATGTGGTGCTTATGCCTATGGTTATGTTATTTCCCACTCATTATTAGGTGATCATATATTAAAGTAATGTGTTGTTCCATCACAAATTTAACATTTTTATTTACCAATATTTCATGTTATAGGGTCAGAGGTAACACACTCATAGTTAAAGTGTATTTTTATTACTCAAAATTGGAATTTCATGATGTTTATCTATGATAGGTTGCATGAAATCATATGCTTTGACGCTTGCTAGATAGATGTATGGATATAACTAAGAACATATTGTTTATATCTAAAGGTATGTTATTTTTTCTTAGCATAATGAGCCTGCTGGAGATATTTTGTTACTCATCACTAGACTAGAAGTTATTTATTCCTATGACAAATGGCAATTGCATGCCATGGATGTGCTCTTATCAAGTCACATTCAATGCATACATCACAGCTAATGTATTTTCTGGCCAAGTGGTTCATAATGTGAAACATCTGGTGTTTGTACCATGAACGACGGGTAAGAAGATCACTTCAACTATTGAATTAAAAGGTTAATTAACGAGAACACCTTAACCTAGGCAATCACATCTATTAGCATACAAGAATCACTGAATGCACTTATCGTAGCTTGGCTAAAGGTGGGCTAAAGTCCATGCCTCCACTGCGCGCTTAGCTTAAAGCAGCATATTGCCAATTCCCCTCTTGAAAGCATTAGCAGGGAACAGTTTCACACCAAGCGTGAGAGTGCACAAGAAGGAAGTGATACACACTAGTGCAAGTAAAAAGATCGGTGGAAACTACCTGTGCGCCAAGGAGAGGGAACTACGCTCCCAAGAAAGAGAAAAACCTCGCCAAGGCATGCTACAACCTAAACTGCGGCGATGGCTCCAAACTAGAAGTACTACGAAGCAAGAGAAAGCGCCCTACACTAAGCAAAACATGCAATGGAATGAGTAAGTTGGACCAGTGGATTTTTAAACCCTTGTTGTAGAAGATCGTGTAACCAATTGGATGGCCGGGTTCAAAGAGGATGAGGCTATTAGACCTCTACAGGATCGTAAAATAAATTGCAGGTTCGTAGTCAGTCGCTTGTTTCTCTGAACACAGATCCAAAAGAAAAGTTTGCAGGGGACTACTACGATCATTCCTCAAACAAATAGGAGAACTGCAGGGGACTGCTACGATCATTCCTCAAAAATTTTAATGCTTTCATGTTAAATTGCATGGGAAGCATTTGTATCTTTGTAAACCCGAAGGAAGTTGCAAGTGCTTACAATAACATAGCCAATGCCTAAGAGGTGCCGAGTATTTTGTAAAACAAGTAAGTACATTTAAGAAAATAAGCCAGTTGAAAGAAGTAATTGCTAGGTAGGAGAAAGCCGTGATATGCTGATATTACCTCATAGATCTTGATTTAGAAGCTTTCTTCTTGCATCTACCAATCCTTGATCAATTTCACCATTGCTTTAATTGAATCCACAGAGAATGGAGGATGACTCTTTTACAACAGTTATAAGGGCACCATTCTAGTGAACCATACTTATAATAAAAATGGAAACTCAAGGTATTCTCAGCTATATTCAAAGGAGAAATAAACTATGGGAAATATTACCAAACCTGCAAATCATCCTTAAGTTTGGGATTCTTCTATGTATGAGCGGAAAAAGCTACTAGAAGAATCCATAATAGTTCATCTTCGTCACATGATCTTCCAGTTAACCAAGCCAAATTCGATAATTTTCCGCATTCATTTCTTTTAAGAGGTAGGCCTGATTTTCTTAAGAGGTAGACTTGATTTTTCAATTTTTTAAGAGGTGCGCCTGATTTATTTAATATATTGAATGAAGAAAATTCACATGATTCCATAGTTTGTCTTTCTAGGAAGAAGGTGATTCTTTTTATCAGAACTAGAACAAGGGGCAAATGTGTAGCTTCACAGGGATTTGAGAAGATTATTGAAAATCCAATCTGGATTTGATTATTGTAAAGTATCGGTGGCGAGGGATAAATCTACTTTTGATTTTATTATTGTAAAATACCGGTGGTGAGGGATAAGCGGCTAAAACTGAGGCACCCGAGGAAGCTTCAAGTGCTACAAATGGTCCCCGTCCAACTAAGGTTACCAACCAGAATGAGGAACTTATATCCTGTTGTTTAGTTTTTAGGATGATAGGATATTCAAGAAGTGATGAAGATATATCTTGAAATATCATTTCAAATCTATTGTCAAGAGGATGTTTGTATAGTAAGGTTGGGCTAACAAGCAATTAGATAGCATATTGGTGAAGTGGCAGGTAAGGTGAGTTGCTCCTCCAAAAATGAAATATAACTATGATATTCTACAAATATACATGTTTTGTAATTTTGCATAGATAAATACCAAATACCTTTGCAGAAATTGAAATGGTTCTTGAGTTGCATGGAAGTCTTACTCGTATTTAAGAACATGTTTGAAGGGATCGATCACAAGCAATCTTATGAAGAAAGCAAAGTGATGCAACCACATATCTGCAAGGTGGAAGCATCGACCAATAAACAGTAGATGAGCGACCTTGTGAAGAATGTTTTGCAAGAACAAGTAATCTTGTGAAGAAAGCATTGTAGCCACATATCTCCATTTATGCAAGATAATAATAAGTTTCGTATGTTCTGTATGCTGCTTGATTTCTTCCATGACCTTGAAGATAGCTTCGCGGGAGACTTGGGCTTCAAACTTTTCTTGATTTTTTCCATGAGATTGAAGATAGCTTCTAGGGAGACTTGGCTTCAAACTTTTCACCATTACCTCTTGTTGCTGTTATTATATTAGGATAGATTCATAGCCATTGACTTGCTTGAAGTCATCAAGCCTTAGTCCATTAGAATATCTTGAAATTGGGATAACCAAAAAAAACTTTAGAAGCTCAACCTCATGTCCTCGTGTCTTCACCTTTTAACAACAACGACTTTGAACTAGAAAAATTGTTGCATGTGAGTCTTAACATATGTGAACCAAAACAATTGTTGCATGCGAGTCTTAACATTTGTGAGAACATCTAAATGAGAGCCATGTTGGTCAGGAAGGCGGTGCGCGAAGGTGATGCGCAAATAAACATGAAGTATCATTTTAATCCATAAAAGCATTGTAGATTATAACATTTAATGTCAGGGCTAATGCTAGAATGATTCATAGCATTACTTGTTTCTTAAAACAATATTCAACAATCAAACACTTAACCTATACTTTAACCTCCACAAGGGACAATTTGCCTCGATTTGAGGCCAAATAAGAGGAGGAATTGACTCATTGGTGGATAAAAGAGGCTGTGTACATTGATTGGTTGAATAAATAATTTATTTGATATTTTGAATATAAAACTTAGGTTAAAGTTCTTAAATATGTTTAGGTATTCGTGTAGATTATTTAAAACGGCGGCAAGCCGATTCATATAGTCCCTGCTAGTCCGACGATAGGGACTAATAAGGAGACTAAAGGTCTTTTATGTAATAGTGCATTAGCACATAACTAAAGTGTTTAATGTTATTATAAAGGAATCTATAAAATTGGATAGACATGAATAAATAGATGGTGCTTGTTTGTCCATGATCTTCATTTATAACATAAATTAGGGTATGTCATCATATTAAAAAAATAAATAAAAAATAAATATTATAAATAATGGATATTTAAAATAAAAATATTAAATTAAATTAAAAATAAGTTTAATAATTTTTTTAAAAGTTAATAATTTTTAATTTCCATAACCTCATACATATAGCAATTTTTTTAGAAGTTAATACTTTTTAATATCCATGGCTTCATACACTATGTTATAAGTTCTTGAATAAATTCTAAACAATCTATACCCAACAAGGTGGGGGGAGTGTGGATTGCTAAAACAAAAACAAAAAAACATGAGTGGGTCTTCATTGACTTGCTCATTTCATTCCATGTTATTTATTCAACCAAAAAAATAGACAATTAAAATATATTACGATAAAATATAGATGTATAACTTGGATCTAGCATATGTATTATCCATTCAGGACCATAAGGGGATTGGGTAGTCATCGACTTTGTATTTGTTGTGCATATCAATGTCACAATGTGTTAAATATAAAAAATCATAAACAATGTCCTTTGGATGGACAAAGGGAACAAAATCAAGAATTGAGATAAACTCAGTGGATCATGTTAAGAGTTCCTTTAAGATGGGAATGTACTTGTCAAAATGCAGCAATTTAAAGAAGTGGTCTAAAACACCACCTACAATTACCCCAGAGAAAGTGTTTTGTATTATAGCAAAAAAGAATGAATACTTGACCATCATAGCATCATACCTTAGTTTGGACTAGGAAATATAGTTGACTTCAATCTTTTCTAAGTTGAGAACAAACATACAAAAAACATGAGAAGCAAGTTGCTGACAACACCTAGAATTATGATTTTTTTTTGGAAGACTTGACGGACGGACGGTGTGGCTTTAGCAGGGTGTAGTGGCATTGGCACTGGCATTGGTTGTGTCGTTGGTGTGTTATCTGGTACGAGTGGTGTCTTTGGCATTCAAAATCTTTGAGTATACATTTTCGATGCATACAATGTGCCATTCAAATTCTAATTCCCAAGGCATTCCTACAACTTTGTCGAATGATAATATTTTATTCTTGAGAGCAATGGTAGCATTGATCCTCTGTTGTGTCTTCCCTCCATTGGAGGAGGCCATATATTTGGCTATGAATAGAAGTGTTACCCAGTTTGGGACGTGCCTCAGACTAGACTATACAAGACTATATTTAGATGGCTCTCAAAATCACTGCCTTCAGCATAGAAACCGTGATTGCTGTGCAAAATTTCCTCTGCTGCTTGAACATAAATTATCAAGGCCGTGACAACACCTATGTAGAATAGGATCAAGTGAGAGTATCCAGAATCCAGTCCACAAAAGGTCATATTCTTTAGGGTTGCCATGCCAATATTGTACAATGGAGACACTGGATTGCATGTATCCTTAACTGTCTTGTTAATGGATATGAAAACAACGTCAATATCACATGGTTAAAAAAGAAACCAGTATTTAGTCTTTTATTTTAGGTAGCACAATGATTAATATTCTAATCTCATTAATGTTTAATCACCACTTATTTATCAAAGTCATGTTATGACACATACCTGACTTTGAGCAATCAAATCGAAGGCTTAGCGTAAGCTCCCACTACCTAAAGACCCCATTAGGCCTAGAATTTTACAACTCTTTTGCCTAAAGAATGTAAAATGAATATTATAAAATTATATGAATAATAATTATTTAACATAATGTTAAATTTTGATCTAAAACATATTTTGTTATAAAAACATATATATACTAATTAAAATAATTGAAACTTAGTAAAACCATGACTAGTACCCAAATTCAGTTTTAAAGAGTCATTATCGTCCAGATCACCCGTTAAATAAATGAATATGTCACAGTAAGACTTGCGGCTTCGCAACAATGCTGCATGAATAGATGTTAAGTTTTAAAAAAATCACGAACACTTTACATGACAAAGCCCTTTAAAGTTTCTAAAGAAATCAAGATATTCACTTAACATGTTAAAATGTTGTGAAGTTTTGAACAAAATTCAGAGAATCTAAAATAACTCACTCAAATAATTCTGAAGAAAAAAATCCAAGATCTTACAATATTCTTGAAAATTCCCCATACTCTTGATACGATAAAATACTTTAAATTTTTTAGCTAAAATGTCATAAAACAAACATAACTCCATATTCATCCGATATTTAAAGTGAAAAGAAAAGATAAGAGGCCAAATCGTACCTCATCCAACCGAGCCAAAGTCTAACACTACCGAGCTCGATCTCCATATAATTTCATTAAGAATTATGAGAAAGAAAATCGAACACTACCGAGCTCAATCTCCAAATAATTTATTTCATAATTTTGTGAACAAAACATAAAAGGAGAAATCGTTGAATCTTCTTTGTTACGAGCGAATTCGCTCCACAAATGACTTGAAAATGGGGTCTGTAAAGAGAATTTTCTTTGTTCCACTCTTCTGGCAGGAGCAAAGTTGGTAGGATTGAACAATGCATTGAAATTTCAAAATTCAGTCAACTGAGTGTAGTCAAATTTAAAGTTTCAGCTTTCCTCGAGCCATAAAGCAATCCCTGTAAAGTTCATCATCGTCGGGTCAAAAAAGAGATTGAAGTGAGGTGGCAAGAAGATCTACAGATAGAAAGAGAGAGAGAAAAAGCAGGTCTTAATCAAGGTTTATATCAAGTCTCCAGTTGATGAAATAAAGTTGTTAGGTCACAAGTCTCCGGTTGAAGGGGGGAAGTTTCAGGTCCGGTTGCAAGGTCTTCGATGAAGGCAGAGATTGTGTAAGGTTCAAAGGGGAAAGATCACAAGGGGAAAAAGTATTTATCGGTAGCCCAACGATGGACACCAAGTGTAGTAGGAATACACCCAATAGTAGAGCAACACAAGGCCTAGGATACAACTTCTCAGCCCAATGCGTAGAAACAGTACAAGCTAACCAAAAAAGTATGAGGTAAGGATTCAACCAAGTCATTTGCTCTATCCGGGGAGGACGTGTAAAAGATAATCAACTTCTTGAGTGTGGCCCTCCTTCTTTGACTCTGATATCACTGACCATGACCTTGATTGTCGAAGAAATTTCTTATTGTTGTGTACAACCCAAGAGCTACGAGCCCACTTAATTGTTCTATGTGATGGAAAAGGGCTGATCATCTTGATTGCGTACACCTTTAAATTGTTGTTATGCAACAATACCTGGGAGCTTTAAATTGTTCATGTTCTACAACGATACCTCCAACTCCATGTGGAGTGTTGCATGCACCTCGACTATGCGAATCCCTTTCAAGGTGTCAAAGTGAGCAGGTGCAGGTTCTTCAGGGTTGTCAGAGCATGCGGTAACAGGTTTGTCAAGGATTGTTGTCAGATCGTATGGGGAATGTTGTTAGGGTGTCAGAGGTACTAAAATGGAAAGGTAATAACGATAATAAGAGGATGGGTCCTAAAACATAGGGCAACTACTCAATTTATTCGAAAAAATATATAATTAAAATTCGTGCATTGTGTTTCACAGTTTCCAAAACCCATGCGATTACACTATTCCCTGCATGGAAAGGAATAATAAGATGATGTGTCCATGGAGGAGGTCTATTTAGGGCATAAATTTCGTTAATCTATTTGCTTATGGTTTTTACTTGTCTCAAGTCACTTGACAATATGTAAGGCAATATAGTTTTATGGTTTGTAGGAAGGCTTCAAGCCATGCTTTTCTTTTATTCTCTCTTACAGTGTATATGTGATGTTGTAGCTTAGTAGAGCAATTTTGCTTAAATTTTGAAACTCTATGTCTTTTTCATGTTGTTTGGTTTTTCCACAATCCCTTTATAGTACAAATTATACCCGCTTCTATTTAAGAAAAAAAGCATGATGCTCGATTTGTTTATTTTATTTTATTTTACAAGTATTTTTTTTCAAAGAAAACTTTTCAAGTTTTTCTCTCCTCTTCACAGAAAGCTTTAAAAAGTTGTTCTCTCCTCTTGATATTTGAATGGAGGGTGATTTAATTGCTAGCAATAATAGTCATTGGTAACCTTGAGAGATTTGACCAATTTCGAATATCGTGGTTTATGTCCTCTTCGTTGACAACATGCACTAGGTGAATGGTTCGTAGATGCGCTAACCCTTGGGGATTGTTACTACCCAAACCCTCATTTCTTGTGTTAGAAGTCCTAAATCATAAGTGATACCTTTGAGGAACCAAGAGGGGTTACTCACTGTCACCACCATAACTCTCTCTTAATTCCATTAGGGCTACACTTGTGTTTTAGGGCTTTGCCACCTAAGGCGTAGGTTTGGGCAATAACAAGGCTATAAGCACATCTCTTATTTGGTTTGTAATTGAGATATACACATACGCTTGTGGTTGTTATTTATGTGATGTATTTCAAATTTTATGTTGTTAACGATGGCTTGTTGGGTTGGTGAAAGTGGGGAATTGTTACTGTCCCACCATGCTTTTAGGATCTGTGATGACATGCTCGTGCTCATATTTGTGCTTGGAGATGTGTTAGTAAACACAACAACAATAAAGGCTAGGTACAAGTTGTAGGCATCTTTGGCAAAGCAAATACTCCCACTCATATTGCTTTAACTCAATGAATCCAAACTAAATATTGTAAGTTATCCTCATTCATTGTTAATTTCCCAATCAAAGGTAAGACACACTTTGCCACATCATGATAAAATGAAGCCACTTTAAAAAAAATAGAGTTTATTTATATAACGTAACTTACCTCATTTAAATATTAATATTGTTGATGATTTCGATGTGATTCTTTGTGAGTCAATTTTAGAAGAAGAAATCTTATATCTAACTCAAAATCACTTAAGCTAACCTTAGGGACTAATTTTAACTTAAAATTATTATTTATATTATCACAAAATATCTTATTGGAATGAGATTGTTATGCACAAGATTCCATAGTGGTCCCCTTAACTTACTAAGGGTGGTGGAACCTCATAGTCGTGGTTTCCTCATGGCAGATCTACGTGGCAACATAAAAAGCGTCACTTCATCCTTTCAAAGGACCGCCAGGTGTCAGCTGCCAAACCCACTGAAGGGAATAAAAGAGAGAACGCCGACGAGGGCTCGAACCGCGAAGGGAGGGTGAGGTAAACCAGTGCGCAATTATTGAAACCGAAGGTGGAGAGATATTAAGAAAAGCGTCGACTCTGGGTCAAACTAGAGTTAATCTTGGCCAGAATGCTTTGTCACTGTGCTGGGTGTGGTTGATCTTGAGTTACGAAGACTTGACCCTAGGGTTAAAATAAGGTTAAGTTCTTCTTTGTGGAAATTATTATTTTGTATAAGCACTAGTGGAGAATCATATCAGATATATTTCGGTCCGGGCTACCTTGCGTCCATTCGTTTTTATCGCTGGGAAGCCCTCTGCAAATACCCGAGGAATATAGTAAAGGCTTGCAAGTCTTGTCAAATAATTTTCTGTGTTTCGTGGACCAGAAGAACACCTCTGGGTTGTTAACAATGAAGGGGGGCTATATATACTGATTGGATGGAGAGATAATTGGCGTTTTGGGATTTGGGTACAGTCTGTAAGGGCTCTCTGTTCAAGTTTTGTGGTAGCAAATTTTATACCATAATGTCTTCTCCAAGCAAGCGACGAGAAATGGATGTTATGAAACTGTAAGTATATATTTATACATAAATATTTATCTCTCTCAATATGTATTTCCCTTTTTCATATTTGATGGGAGATGTTATTTGTTCCAATGAATTTGAATTGAGAAAATTGATCGATTGTACAGCATGATGGGTGACTACAAAGTGGAAATGATAAACGATGGGATGAATGAATTTTATGTCGAATTCAACGGGCCACGGGAGAGTAAGTCATCTTCTCTTTATTTATATTTATTTAGATTATTATACGGCCCTTTGTTAACGAATAGGCCCTATCACCTCCTCAGATGCCAGGACCAAAGGATATTTCATGATGATGGATATTTGTTTCATGAAAATCACTTTGGCCTTGCAAACGGTTTTGTCAGTCGAGATATATTCCATAGGACAAACCGCCGAGGTTCTAAGAGATATCCCAAGATAGCAGAACAATGGGCAATGCCTGGATTAGAATTGCACCATGTCCTAGGGGGATTGAACCTGGGTTTCTGTGAAGAAAGTTCGCTTGATTTACTTTTTGCTACCTTCCACAACCCATTTGACAATTTTTTTAAATCTTTTATGTCCTGCTGGAATTTTGCATTTTTTATTTTCTTCAAGGCACGCCCTGTGTATAGACTTTTGGGTACACTGTTGGCAATATTGTAAAGAAGTCTCAGGCAACCTTTAACTTTAGTTTTTGAAGCTCTTAATAGCTTGATCTGTTCTGTCGATCATCTCTCTTACACTTTATTGCTTATTGATTGTTAAAAAGTAGGAGTTCAGTTTGTGGACATGCCCATGTGCACCGAATGCCTTTAGTGGTTATATAACGAAGACTGGATCAGAATTTCATAGGCCTATTGGCAATCCACGGGAGCGGGAAATTTGCCCCCTTTATAAGGCCAGATTGCTGAACAAAGAAATTTGTTTTTATGCTTATGGTATGTTCTGCTAAGAGCCTGATAGAGGAGTATCTATTTGGTCAAAGTCATTCAGGACTTGCACCTGCCCTCATCCACATTGAAAGACCTTGTTAGCACGGTGAGCGAGCTCCATAAGTTTTGAACATGGGTCAACGTCATTGCAAGCTCTCCATCTTGTCGCCAGACCACAGCCCATTGGACCGCGATATTACATATTGTTGAAATCTACAACGTTGCGTTATGAATTTGTATTTGTGTTTTTTTCCCAGCAACCGGCCTGAAGACTTTGATGTTTGCAAATATTATCCTCCCCATTAAGTTTTATTTGTGTGCCTTATTCCAATTCCCAGAAAATGCCAAATTTATGTTTCACTTTCAGAAAGATCTTCTACCCAAGCAGTTATTTTGGTTGCACTATAATGAAACAGTGTTGAAAATTGTGGTTTATTTGTACACATACCCTTACTAGGTGCAAGACATTATGCATGGAAAGAAACCCATGCGTTATTTTTAGTTTGAGAATTGATTAAGATTTTCACTTTCGGTCTTTAGAAGTATATATGGATGGTTATCAGTATTTGTGCCCAAGCAGTTGTTTTGGTTGCACTATAATGAATCAGAGGTGAAAATTGTGGTTTTATTTGTACACATTTCCTTACTAGGTGTAAGGCATTATGCATGAAAAGAAATCTCCCTGAGTCTTGTATTTCATGACCTTGGTTTGTTGTTTTATCTGTAGATTTTTTCCTTTCCAAATTTCCTGTGTGGTCATTGATGCCTCCATTTGCCTACCTGGCATATGTGTGCAAAGCTGAATTTTTCTCAAATTTCTGAAGCCATTGGCTTTCATATCATACAGACATCTGTGATAATTTTTTATATTTAATGGTTGATTTCCACACTCCTACGTGCCACCAATTGGACACAACTCAAGATAATCAACGTACTAAAGCAAAGAGTCTTAAATTAACCTGCCAGTTTGCTAGTTCTTCTGTTTTGGCTCCAACTTCTTGAAGATCGTTTGGTTTTTTGTTTAGGATAATCATATATGTTAGCTTGCATCATATCAAAGTTTTTTTTATCAGACTCTAAATTAGGAGGCTGAAGACAAGGGAGTATTCTGTCACCTCTGCTTGGACTGGACTTTCCCTCTCCAGTATGATCATTGTCTCATTATTTTTGAATTTTAATTAGCAAATATGTTTTGGTAGATTCAAGCCTATGACTTTGATGTGGAGCGCATAAAGAATCTCCAAGCTCAGTGATTGCACTCTCTTATCCATTGTTCCATTAAAGTTTGCATATTCCTTATTATGTGTGGAGCTCCTTCAGTCTTTGAATTTTTTTCAGTGTTTATAGATTCCTTCTCTACTGTTGGTCATTTGCAGAAGTAGAAGATACTCTAAACCATGAATGGTAAGGAACATGTTTGCAATGTTTGAAGTTAGACTGTCTTTTTTAGGTCTCATCGATTTTTGGACGCTGGATGCATTTAATTGGGTTAAATCTACAATTTGTATAGACTATCTTCTTTGTTTTATTTATCCACATTTACTCTCAGAATATTTTACCCATTTGATGAGCACAACTTGAACCAATTTTGTTGAATCTGAATTAAGTTGACTTCATTTTGATTGATACTTGATGGTATTCTGTTCTATCATGCATAGCTTGGGCATCTGATTATCATTCAACTTTTCTCCTTATGGAATAATCAGTAGGAGAATTTAGCAAAGAATTATGCTTCACAAGGATATTCACTATAAACATCTCTGTATTGTTTTTTTAAAGATAATTTATTTATATATAAATTCCAAGTCCATGATTGATGGGTCTTTTGATTCAAATAATCTACCATTTGCAGAGGCCCAAAATCTCTCACAAAGTTGCGATCCAAAATTGCTTCCTTGAAGTTCCAAAACCATTTCCCAAAGTCTACTACCCAGAACCTCCTCTTATATCCTACTTTTTAAAACAATTTCTCCCCTCTAGTGTGCTGATATCATTCCTCTTCACTCCCAATCTGCTTCCTGCAACTTTCATGATCCAGCCTGTCTAGTTAAGCTGGTCCCACCTTTCAACTATTTTTGTCCTTGTTGTCTGGCCTGGGGGATCCTCTCCACCAACTTGTAAAATTTCAGTGCATACATCTGTGATTGTCTCACTAGGTTCCAACCCTGATGCATTGAGGTTCTAACCCAAATGTTCATCAAATTTTATGTCCCGTTCTCCTTATGAAAGTTGTCCTGCTGTAACATTCCTCCATTGCAGCTACACCTTTGAAATCAGTGATGCGAGCCTTCTAGCTTCATGGTGTAGTGGGAGGAGATCTGCAAGAGTACCATAGACATCATGGAATGCTTTGCCCATCAGCGTATCACTGATAGAATGTTTCCATTGCCTTGTTCCCTTACCCAATCTCAAAGCATTTATGACAATCCTTGGATGACCAGAATTCTCTGTCTTGCCTGAAATTTCCACTTTTCACAGCTACAGATTGTTTACCTGGCATCCTTGTACCTCCTTCAAGCATTTCTACCTCTTCCTCTGAGCTTCCCCTATAGTCACTCCACCTTCATGGATTTTGAGCATAGAGGGAATCCATGAGCTCAGTCTGGCCTTTCTCCATTGCACAGAATAGTGGTTCTTGGACAAACATGATCTTGTGTAAACACTAAGTTTATAAAGAAACTTCTGAAGCTATGGAGTTTACATCATCCTCCTCCCAAATTGCATCATGCAATGACGCTGAAGTATATTGTGTTTATCCCTTCCATAAATGCACCACAATTCGTCATTACTATTCAGCACTTATTGAAATCCAACCCGGATTTTTAGTCACATCCCAAGAAGCCATTAAGTTTACTGTTTATCTCTGTTTGGTTTCGTCCCACCTCCAACTTGTTCATTCTCATACAGATATGAATGTACTTGATGTCTGTGGAGAATGAAAACTCATTAACTTTTTTCATCAAACTTTTGAAGTTTCCAAAATTTTACCATCTTTTTCTTTACTATTCCAAAGAAAAAAATGTATTTACTATTTTAGTTCTCCAACACAAAATACAATCTGCAGGTGCTCAAGGCACTCTACCAAAAGTAGGGAGAACTTACGACCTCCAAAAACAGTCCAAATAATTATATCAAAGAAAGGTCTGCCTTATGACAGGCTCATCTTCCAGAAAAGGTCCATGACCATTCACAATACACATTCAAAATCGCGATCCAAAATTGCTTCCTTGAAGTTCCAAAACCATTTCCCAAAGTCTACTACCCAGAACCTCCTCTTATATCAAACTTCTTTAAAACAGTTTCTCCCCTCTATTGTGCTGATATCATTCCTCTTCACTCCCAAACTGCCTCCTGCAACTTTCATGATCCAGTCTGTCTAGTTAAGCTGGTCCCACCTTTCAACTGTTTTGTCCTTGTTGTCTGGCTGAGGGATCCTCTCCACCAACTTGTAAAATTTCAGTGCATACCTCTGTGATTGTCTCACCAGGTTCCAACCCTGATGCATTTAGGTTCTAACCCAAATGTTCATCAAATTTTATGTCCCATTCTCCTTATGAAAGTTGTCCTGCTGTAACATTCCTCCATTGCAGCTACACCTTTGAAATCAGTGATGTGAGCCTTCTAGCTTCATGGTGTAGTGGGAGGAGATCTGCAAGAGTACCATAGGCATCATGGAATGCTTTGCCCATCAGCGTATCACTGATAGAATGTCTCCACTGCCTCGTTCCCTTACACAATCTCAAAGCATTTATCACAGTCCTTGAATGACCAGAATTCTCTGTCTTGCTTGAAATTTTCACTTTTCACAGCTACAGATTGATTACCTGGCATCCTTGTACCTCCTTCAAGCATTTCTACCTCTTCCTCTGAGCTTCCCCTATTGTCACTCCACCTTCATGGATTTTGAGCATAAAGGTAATCCATGACTTCAGTCTGGCCTTTCTCCATTGCACAGAATAGTGGTTCTTGGACAAACGTGATCTTGTGTAAACAATAAGTTTATAAAGAAACTTCTGAAGCTATGGAGTTTCCATCAACCTCCTCCCAAATTGCAATCATGCAATGACACTGAAGTATATTGTGTTTATCCCTTTTATAAATGCACCAGAAATTATAGAAATCCAACCTGGACTTCTAGTCACATCCCAAGAAGCCATTAAGTTTACTGTATAGCTCTGTTTGGTTTCATCTCAACTCCTCATTAGTCATCTTGTCTGAAGATTTCCAACTTGTTCATTCTCATACGGATATGAATGTACTTGATGTCTGTGGAGAATGAGAACTCATTAACTTTTTCATCAAACTTTTGAAGTTTCCAAAATTTTACCATCTGTTTCTTTACTATTCCAAAGAAAAAAAATGTATTTACTATTCCAGTTCTCCAACACAAAATACAATCTGCAGGTGCTCAAGGCACTCTACCAAAAGTAGGGAGAACTTACGACCTCCAAAAACAGTCCAAAAATAATTATATCAAAGAAAGGTCTGCCTTATGACAGGCTCATCTTCCAGGAAAGGTCCATGACCATTCACAATACACATTCAGGGACAGGACTGTATTGTCCTTCCCCTAATTCCTAAAGGATAAACAAAAAAGCTAAATATTGTCCAATGGTACTTCTAAAGAGAGAAATGAGTCCTTAAAAGAGTCAAGCACAGAGACAGCGATCTGTCTTTCCAGGTGACCTACAGGACTTCCTACTTCTATATATTATCCACTAACAGTGTTTTCCAGCCAGGACTAAAGACTGGCCACTACAACATCATATAAGAGAATCTGAAAAAGTTGAAAATAGTTGAGCAGCTTCCACCCCATCTATCCATCTGAAGATCTGACACTAGGAAGATACAGAGAGAGTTATGCCTGGAACAGCAATGCCCCTCCAGTTCTTCCTCAATTTTCAGCTCCCCTTCCTGCATATTTAATGCTTCTTTTGATAACTCACGGTGAGTTTCCTGTGTACATTTTGGAAAGAGATAAATTCAAATTGTGCCCTTGCCCTCTGATTCTATCCATCATAAGAGCTGTTAATACATTTTCCAACCTTTAATTCCTATTTGCTCATTCTATAATGGGCTCATAATTTGTAATCACCCATTATTTTAAGACAGTTTATACCTCTTTCCACAGCAATTTTTAGCATCAACCAAAGTTCAAACATCTCTGCTATGTTATCAGTACCAGCCCCAATTGCTGCCTTGAAAACAACATTATGGTTTCCCCTAATAATATAATGCCTCCTCCTCCACATGTTCCAGGCCTACCTTCACAAGCTCCATCAGAGTAGCCCCATGCCTTTGATTTATCAATCTCAGGGATTGTCAAAATTTTTTGGCACTTCTTTATTGGTTTCCAAATATCTCCATATACATATGTGACATGATGAACTTGTATTGGTAAGATTTCCTTGCTTTGAAATATCATCTCATTTCTTGCTTAAAAAAGTGTTTGGAAACAATCATGTCGCACCCTCAAGTATTTAAGTGAGTGTGAGATTATTGGTAACTTGCCAACCCCAATCAGCCCGCAAGAGGCAAACATGTCTCAAACAAGCAGGATTTGAACCTGGGTGGGGAGGATAGTATATATTAGTAACTACCTGACACCTAAGCTTGGTGCAGCAATCTTTTTCTCAGTCTGAGAATCTACAATAAATTTTGTTCTATCTGCCCTTCATTTTGTGCTAAACTTAGGATGTCCCTTTATATGGTTTTGAGAGTAATCATGTTGCAATGCTCCGTGGTTTCCTGACTGCATGCACCTAGTTTAGATGTAAATTTTAGATGTCTTATCAAATGTTATTGCATTGCTGTCTGGTTTTGCTTCTACTGAATAAATTTTACTGGAGCATATTTGAATACTATTTATCTCCAAACATGCCCAGTACATTATTGGCAGAACGTTTGTAGTGTTAGAATTTGTTTTTTCCTTCTCAAAGGGGCATAGTGTTGCACATATTACATTCTGAGGATAAACATGAGCAAAGTAATTCCTTCATGCAGAATTAAAACATTGGACTGAGAATATATGTACTTACAAGGGGCATAGCATTGCACATATTATATTCTGAGGATAAACATGAGCAAATTAACTGCTTCATGCAGAATTAAAACATTGGAGTGAAAATATATAATGTACTGGGTTCTTTGACAGATTTATTTTGTTGGATGTCTTCTTTTCAATCCTTTTTCTTTATGCTGATTCCTTTGGGCATCCATTCCTTGCAATTTCTCTATTAAGTGAAAAGGTTTTGTGAAGTATTTAACATTTGACATTGAATTTGCAAGGAAGCATTGGGATGCAATTTTCATTGATGGGACTGTTATCACACAAAGTGTAGCTCCCCACTAAAGGTATCCCATCCGGGACGGTAGAGGTAAGGTAGCTAACTGGTGACACTACAAGGGCCTTGTCCACTACTAATGAAAGGTAGTTGTCACACCGGACGGGCTCTTGTCATTTTAGATCAAATCGTAGAATGATCAAGGGGGAGACCCTACTAGTCTATGAGGGTTAGCGAACCTACTCAAGATATTCTAAAGGATAAGCACGTGATATGTAAGGTGAACAATGAGAAAGTAGATCTAGATCTAGGAAGATGGATGTGGTAGGCAAGGTTAAGGAAAAGTTGGGGAGGCTTAACGATAAGGAAAATTACCCAACTTATAATGAAAGATCTAAATAGATCTAGTCTCAATGAAAAACCGTAATTGGATCCACTTAGGGTTTATGCAATTATGGATGAACTGGACTCAAAAGAGTTGATTAGGACAAGAAATGACTAGATTTGAATGCTTGAAGAGTGGATCTGTTAAATAAAGGCAGGTTCAAGCATACCCAATTGATAAATCTGAAAAGTTGACCAACAACCCAAAGGGACACCCCACCTAGAGGAGACTAATGCTAGATCCAAGGGCAAATGGAGTCAGATTGAGATGAAACTTTGGATCCAGGGTTTAATTAATCATTCCTAAGTGGGTTTTGATGGCTGTCTTCAAATAAACACCTGATCTATCAGATTTATAAAACTAGGATTTGAAAGAAGAGGGTTTTATGGTGACAATTGGGTGAAGTCCAAGGAAAATAAAATAGATGCAAACGTATCTGGAAATACTTGCTACTAACCTTGTATGACGATGATGTTGCCTTTCCGATCAATTACGAGCGTTTTTTGTGCCTCTCCAAGTAAATTCGCTATCCCTCAAGATGCCAAGTGCTCCCTCCTCTTGCAAAAGAGATATAATTGAGAATCGATTTGCAAAAAAAGAGAAATGAAATGACGAAGAAAATGAATCAAAGAACATCAAGATGGCCACAAGACACAATAAAGATACTCCCTAAATCAATGGCGATTTGAGAGAATGCTATGGAGCTCAATCACAATAGCGCCCCCAACCAAGTCGTTCCTTCACCAAGAGGACGACACCTTGTAAAAAGTGTTAGAAAAGCATAGATCCGCAAGAATGCTAGAGAGAATAAGACTTTCCAATCTCCATACAAGATATTCGACAAAGCTTCCAAGATTTTTTGCAAAATATTCTATTATTCCAATAGCTTAAGAGCCAAAAGTCCCCTTTACAATGAGAGAGCATCTCAATAAATAGATCACTCCGATACACAAAACCTAGATCTAAAAAGATCGAGGGCCAAGATCAAAAGATACAATCACTCTAATCAATGACTAAGATTAGTTGGATAGCTAATACATGGATCCACTCAATAATAAAGGGCGACGCACACAATAAAAATGCCCATGGAGGGGCGCACCACATGAATAGTGTGTAAAACATGACAACACATGGTGGGGGCTAGGAGTTGATACACATCCTTCTCTAGCATGGCCCCATGGCATAATTAACAAGGTATAATCATCAATCATAACGTGGAGTGATCAAAATCACTAGGACGCCCCCCTTAAAATACACAAAAAATGCCCCCAAAGTGGAGAAGGCTAAGACGTGTGGACCCCATGAAGAGTGAAATTGACGTCGGATGATGAAGGTTACCTCAACACTTTGCCTCAGACCAATTCCATGCCATTTCCTTGCCTCAATTTCCCAAATCGATTTCTTTATTAGCCATTTTCCATCATCAAAATGCTCCCTCGGGAACATAAAACCACTCATCTCACTGATGACTAAAACTGAGTGTCAACTAACTGCAAAAATGGACCCGCCACTATAACAATATGGTAATAGTGACTGGCTACACTCTATGTGCCCCTTTTGGTGCCCTAGGAGATCCAACCATCATTGCGAAGCATTTTATTTTTGATTTGTTTTGAGGCC
This sequence comes from Pseudotsuga menziesii, assembly GCA_001517045.1. NCBI lineage: Eukaryota > Viridiplantae > Streptophyta > Pinopsida > Pinales > Pinaceae > Pseudotsuga > Pseudotsuga menziesii. The sequence goes on along the minus strand of LPNX011209181.1, from coordinate 541,601 downwards.
AAGCTGTTGCAAACTGATAAACTGACCCATACCTCCTTTGCAAGTGCCTGGAACTAAAAACTAGGTGCATGAATGCACTTAGAATGTCCAAATCCACTAGGAATGAGTACCCATACATCATATGTGCATAAAAAATGTACGTCAGAGGCCCCATCCATGTCAGAATAATAATAATAATAATAAAGCCTGTAAGTGTTGATAATCATGAAAATAACACAAGCCATCATGATAAACCATCATCTGAAGCAGGAATATGTCTAATGGACACTGATATACCACAAATAATCATCATCCTCAATCATTGGCCAAAACTCATCCAAGACCCTGCTACAAACTTGGTCAAATTGGGTTGACCAGGTCAAGAATGATCAAAATGATGACCCAAATGAAAACTTTGATACTACAAAGTACAAAATGGATATGCATGCTCAATTATCTATGTTAGCAGTAAGATTTAAGTATAAGTGGCTTCTATTGGCGATTATAAGAACAATATATATATAAATAATATATCTAAATCCAAGTAATTAGTTGCTCTAAACAAGAACCTCTAGTGTATACTCAATTCTAGATTTGGCCATTTTGCTAATCAAGGGTTAAGGTGAATAAAACAAGGTAAGGCCATGGGAAAGACTTGACACTTGACACTGTAAGCATCTAGGTTGAAGGAAAAGGGGATCCACACAACACTTAAGCTGGACTAGGTGAACAATAGGGAATGGAAGTGCCTCAGATGGGTGAAATAATGGTAATGCTCCACTAGACTCTAGACAAGCAACCTTTTAAAGCAGTTATTTGCAAAACAAGGATACTAGCTAACCTCCAAAGGCAGGTGCCCTGGAAAGCCTTTTGGACTTCCAGAAAATGACAAAGACATAACCCTAACAGGTTAGTCTCACCCTGTTGCCTTGCAGGGGCAAATGAGCCGTACTTTATACAATGAATGCATGCTCATCCTTTGGCCATAAACTTTTTTAAAACATTATTTTATTAACTAGCCATCCTCTAAGATCAGGTGCCTTGAATAGCCTTGTGGGCCTCAGATAATGACTCGGTATGAGCTCCATTGCCTGCCACCATCCATAGGTGTGATGGAGTGACCACCCTGTTGCCCTTTGGGGGAAAACGACCTCACATCATACAAAGGATGAGTGCTCGTCGCTTGGCACTAGTTGACTTTATATTTCATTTGCAACAGTGTTTAAAAACACCTTTGTTTTGCTGGTTGGGCATCCATGTAGAATAAACGTTTAAGTTACGATGCCTAGGTGTCTAAAGACTCTTTTATGGTAAGACTACTTGTGTCCAAGACCTAGAGGAAGACCATCCTTGTGATAAGAATCACACAAACCAAAACCAAGACACAATTTAGACATGGAGGCCTATTCCAACATAGAGGTGAAGGTGGGGGAAATACTAGATGTCACTAGTCAAGTTACACGTCTGGGTTAAACATAAAGAAGGGCAGGCAATGGATGGATGGAGACAGTGAAGATGGTGCCAAGGCTATCAAGCTGTGTCCCCTAAAGGGAAATGTTTAAATCCATACCACAAGTAGGGCAAGACCAATGAGTGTACAAAAGAATCTCTTGGATATAACAACTAGATCACTTATACTTTATATTCTAGTAAGAATAATAGAATATCACCAACATACAACCACTATTAACCAAGTCTCACTACTAAAATAGACAATAGAGCAAAACCAAAATCTATATATACAAATCCACATATCACTTTGGTCATATACCTGCATCCAATCTGAACAATCTGAAGGGCACTGAAACACCACTGCTGATGTACATCATGGACACTGTCATAACTCTGCTCTGGGTCATGAAAATGGCTAACCCAGTCATCAAATCTGGGGTCATGAGGCTCAGTCATGGCATGGAACTAATCAACCTGAAAGCTTTGGATCCACTGAAAGAGAGTGATCATCAACTGGAAGCTCATCATCTGCTGATCTCAAAGTAAAAGGACTGGCTAAAAAATGTGCCAAGGACTGCTCAGGAACAATGGCAGCACTGCTACTATATATGTGACAACAGGGACCTTGGGAAAAGCTTATGAGATAACCTTTGAATAAGTCTCTTATATAAACAAGATGAAACAACGCTACATAAAGAGAAGAAATAAATCTTGAATAAATGCTAATACTTATAGATGGAGAATGGTCAACAGAATATGATGATTATAGTAAAAAAGCAAGACAGTTTGAAAGAGTGAAGACTTTATTGAGCCAATTCTTTCGTCAAGTAATGCAATTCCATAGATGGCTTTGTCTGCTTGTGATATCGCTTGTTTGAAATAATTTGCAAGAATAATGGTGTGCATTTGACGACTCATTATACACAAGTCTCTTCACAGTGAAGAATATACTGTGTTGGAGAGATGCAGATTGGAACATGCTTTGCTTCCTTCCATTAGTTTGGATCCAACTTAAACAATGTCAAGTGAGATTATATGGAATGGAGTACTGATTTTTTGACCTAGCTCTGTAGCTTGATCTTTGCATTTTGAGAATTGGGGTTGTAGACATTTTAGACCTGTCAATAATTTGTGAAATTGGTTTACACAACATGTCTTACAGTGTAAAATATGGATTTATGTAATATTTTTTAACATAATTTGAACAATGAATGATTAAATCATAACACTGTTGTCCATTCTTGATTGTTCTCTGCCTTTTCCCCCCTTTTTTGGAAGTTTCTTAGAGAAACACACCTTGAGGTTTGGGGATGCATTGCATAACACCAACTTCTTTGTATTAGGTGCCAGGTCCGAGGGGCATCTATTTTGTCAAATTTGTTTGAACTTGTACCCATCTTCCATCTCTTTTTTTGGCATGCCATTTAAATGGGGTAGAATACAATGAGAATGAAACCTTTGACGAGTGAAGCAAGGCCTTGTTGGCAGTGCTATGGTTTATAAATAGCTATATGTTTTTTTCCTTAATAAAAATGAGTATTTGTATTAAAGGGGGCTAAAGAATGTCAGCCAGAATATTACAACTTTTACTGGTACCCCAAAAATGGCTCTATAGTCTGTAGAGCAGTAACTCCAAAATTATCCCCAGCATACATATATAATGCCGAATACATTACTTTCAGAACATATCTATAGCTATACTGTTGGATAAACTGTCCTAGGAAAACAATTCAGGTAAAATACATATAATGGAACAGAGCTAAGAGAAAAAATGGCCACTGTTGACCTCCTCCATAGGCTGGTCATTCTGTGCAGGTCCTTGATCATTCGGCACTTCCATGGTTGCCTTTGCAGTCTGTTGAACCGTTTCTTCTTCCATTAACTTTGAACCAGCAGAGTGGCTATTATGAGATTGTTGCCTGTGCAATCCCAAGATTATATTGATATCTATCTCAGAATTGCATGCCAACATATCAATTTTTTCTGTGTTTTTTAACCCTATTTTCCAATTCAGTTTTGCATCTTGCTGAGCAATATGGGAGGAAAGAAGGTCGATGAACTGTTTCATACATTCCATCTGCGAGTTCATTCTTCGTATCATCCCTTTTATATCCTGAATTTCAGTAAGGCCTTCTCCCTCCAATCTGAGTTCCAACTTGAGGGGTTGGCCATGCCAACTCCAAACCCAGATTTCAACAAATGATAATCTCTAACCCAGAAAGGAGGGGAAAAACCCAGAGTAGAATTAAAAACACACACTGAAGATATATACAACATAAGGCTCAGATTCACAATCATAAACCTTTAAAGACAGATATGTTGGGATTATTATAATCCTCCCCTGTCCATTTATAGTCTATTGATCATTTTGTCTAGCATAGGGAGACATTCTTACTGTACTGGAGTATGGGGAACACATATAGAGGTTAACTGCCACTTACTGGCAACTGCATGTTCTTGCATGAGTTTAAGTGCCTCTGAGATCATTCCTTACATTTTAGGAGCCACTTTGATTGCCACCAGCAGCCTCTATTAGTTGGTTGTGGTAGGTAACCAGTTATGCTGAGTCAACCTTCTGTTACATTCAGTTAGATCACTTTTAGTTAGTCTAGCGCCAGTTTTGCATGGCTGCATGGGGAGTGGCGCCTTTTTCCACCTACCTTGTCAGTTTAACTGGTTTAACTAGTTTAATTGATTGTCAGACTGATTTAGTTATCCAGAGTTAGACTAGTGTCTCCCATGCAGTGATTTAGACACTCCTAGTTAACCAGTCAGCTAGGATTGAGTTGGTAGATTCGAATCTTATCCACATGATTCAAATTCTCCTTATTGTAACATTGTTGTATACTGCTGGAATTAATAAAGATTAATGTTGTAATGTACTGATCAATTCTTATTAGTTTTCTCTGAAATTTGTCTTGTTCAGTGTACATTGTTCTTACTATTCCACTGCACAATTATACCTTTCAATTGCTCTCATTGCCTGTAGATCAATGGTTCAATAATTTAAACAAGATAACCCCTGTTTCAAAACCAGTGAAAGACAAATGAGTAGAGTCGTGGACAAAATTTTTACTTCTCTGGAAGGCCATAGAACTCCAAGAGTCACCACTTGCAGCACAAAATCTTATCCCTGGTTGCTTCTATCAGAGATATCCCACCAATCTTACTAAAGAACTTTGAGCCATAAAAACTGGAGCAGATGAGACAAAAGTTGAAAGGATGAGGGAGCCAAGAGCACGAGAGCATGCAATGAGGTTCCCTTGCTTGACATAAACTGGTCTAGACTCCTTGTATGATGTGAAAGATGAGAGCGCAAAGTGTAGTGGATGCCTTTACTGTTAAGATCCTCCATTATATTGTGAAATGAATCTTTCATAAACCAATCCATAATTAAAATTCTAGGGGAGCCATTGTTGTTCATGGGGGCCCCCATTTTGAATGAGGATTCCCTTACCTAAGTTTCTAACTTAACTGCTTCATTGGAAAGCTGGTCAGTTGCAGAGTTGTGTCGTTGGATGATCAAAAGCTTTACATCAATTAGGCTCTGAAGATTCAATCGATTCTTTCATAAGTCTTGACATGAACAATCCTTGCTTTCATACTCCTCTTACTTACTTGCTTAATGAGAAGAAGAGTCTCCTAGAATTAGAAGTTGTTGTAACTTGTATATGAAGGCACCCCAACTACAAGGCATACCATTAAGCCTTTTTTAATGGTCGCCATACCCACACTCCACGAGAAAGCCATTTCTATTTTTTCGTTGGGATCCAAAAGGACCCCTTGCTAGCACCTTGTGCCTCATTATATTGTCTAATGAATCCTTCATATACCAATCCATAATTAAAATTCTAGGGGAGCCATTGTTGTTCATGGGGTCCCCATTTTGAATGAGGATTCCCTTATCTAAGTTTCTAACTTAATTGCTTCATTGGAAAGCTGGTCAGGCTGCAGAGTTGTGTTGGATGTGCAAAAGCTTTACATCAATTAGGCTTTGAAGATTCCAATTGATTCTTTCATAAGTCCTGCCATGAATAGTTCTTGCTTTTATATTCCTCTTTCTTGCTTAATGAGAAGAAGAGTCTCTTAGAATTAGAAGTTGTTGTACCTGAAGGCACTTGATAATCGCTCTGCCCAAATACAAGGCATACCATTAAGCTTTATTAATGGTCGCCATACCCACACCCCACGAGAACGCCATTTCTATTTTTTCGTTGGGATCCAAAAGGACCCCCCACTAGCACCTTCTACCCCATATATATATATATATAGTAACCCATCATCTTTTANAACCACCCTTATACACTCGAGCAAAGAATATATATATATATATATATATATATATATATATATATATATATATGTTTGTGTGTGTGTATATTTTACCCTCGGAGAAATAAATATTTTTATTCATATAGAATAAGCATAGATTGTCCTTCACTGCTCTTCTTCACTTCCTCCCACTAAGGAGTATTTACAAACAACCCAAGGCTTTTCATTAATCTTTTACATATTTCTCTGTACATAACAAAATTACATATAGTTTTGGCTCATTTTTCCTGGAGTGTTCTGGTTACATGAACTTGCACATCATTCTTCATACCAAAATCGGTCACCATCAGGAATTTTTGACTTCAAAGTTCATACAACTTCATTTTACTTTTAACTATCCGAGTAAGCTGTTTTTGAATGCACCAAAAATAGATATAAGATTAGGGAGAGGCCCAATTCCTCTGCTCCTCCCCCATCAACGAGGCAGGAGCTAATAGTAATAGTAATGCATTTTTTGATAGCATACCTGCTTCTTTGTTTAGTTCACGATATACGTGGTTGAAGGAGATAGAGGCAGACAATCCTATTTTTCTCTGGATTTGCTTCAACAATGGTTGTAAATGAGGGGCTTTAATTTGAATCCTATTATTTTCCCATTCAATTACCATCTTGGAATCTTCAAAGCCCTGTAGGTTGTGAATATTTCGAGCTAGTGCTGTGTGTAAAAATTCTTGTTTCCCTTAAGATTTCGATATAGATTCGGACCCTAGGTGGCCGAATCCGGTAATTGTGGTTATTATAGGTTGAAGTGAACATAATGGTCGAGTATCAGGTCTAAGTTACTTCAAGCACTTTGTGAGCAATTGAACAAACCTTCATATATTCGTTCTTTCTACATTTGAGTTTTCCAAAGAATAAATATTTGGAGTCATTAATGAATCATTTGAAATCTTCCCAATTTCTCATTCCATTCAAAACCTTCCAAAATGAGGGACTTGATAGACATTTAAATGAATCTTTTGAAGTCTTCAATTGTTCCATGGCATTTTGAATTTTCTAAAGGCGGACTTCACCATCTATGTGTGCTTTGAACCCTTTGAGAAACCACCTCAAATTCAAGTTCACATTGTGGTGCAAGCTCTAGGCCTTCGACTTCGTTCATGCAGGATTTCTTTAACCCCATGGATGCACCTACATTAGATTCTAGTGTCTACAACTTGACACTGCAATGCAATCTTCCCTTCCATAATAATTTCATCTTCACCGTTCTCTCTCTTCTATCTTTCTTCGTTGCTTGCAATTCCTTCATTGCAGGTACCTTTCTTCGTTGTTCTCATCACTCTTTCTTTTGCACTTCAAACACTTTTGATGCAACTCTCCTTTGGTCTGTTCATGCACTCTTGCTAGGAAACTCTTGTCCAACACTCTCATGACTTTCTCCTTGTGCTTTTCTTCTCAACCATCACATTGCTTTCTTTTGCAATGTTCTTGTTCTTCTAAACTACAACAAAATAACCACTCTTAGGCTTCTCTATCACATTTATGGTTTTTGCAACAAGATATAGCATGCATCCATGGGGAAAACATCACAACATGTTGTCACTGTAAACTCCAATGTGGATGTCAAATTTAAATCATACATTGCTCAAACACATTGGTCTAATGCCCCTTAAATTCAGAATGACTTTAGTTGAAACATGATTTTCAATATTGTTTCAATCTACAATTAAATTGCAACACTTACTCTTAATTTGCGGTAGATTTTGAAAATACTCTTCCTTTGCTTTGGTTCTTTCTCAATGTTTTGCTCGAGTTGTAACAATACCCTTCACAACATTAGGTTCTCTCCTTTCTTTGATTGCGATGGGGTAGACTCTTCCTTGAGAGTTGATGTTTATTGCTTCAACAACATGTGCTTTTGTATCCTATCTTCGTTCACCACTCATTATCTAGAAACAAATTCTATCAAATTGATAGTGATGACACTAGCCTCGTCATCTCTTTTCTCTCTTGTTTGTGTCCTCTTTTGGCCTCTTGACTTCTTTCTTGTAGACTCCACTGCTTCCTAATCATCTTCTTTTTAACTCTCACGGCTCATTGATAAAGCCTTGGTGATTGAACAATAATTCAACTGCAAACTATTCTTGTATTGAAAATGGAAGACCATTTACATACTTGGTGATATAGTTGGGGCTTTCTTCGCTCTGTCATCATTTGATGGGCATTGTGTACAACTGTATTGCATATTCTTTCACTAACATCTCCATCTTAGTCAAGTTGTGATCTATTTAACAGATTCAAATAGTGATCTATAGGTAGGGATTTGAGCTTTACCTTGGCAACTGCTTTGTCCCAATTCTTGATCTTCTCTTAACGCTTCTTTTGTTTATACAACTACAATTGTCCCACTACAATGTTGCATGGGCCTTGAATTCAAAGTGCTTCTCCAATATCTTTGATCCAATCAATCAATTCTGTTGGATCTTTATCTTGTATATACACAAGGGTAACAAGTTTGGGTTTGCCTCCCAAATTTGTAATTACTCTGATTATCCTTTCTTTCGATGCACACTTCACTTTTGGTTCTCTTCCTTTTGGCCTCCTCTCTTGAGGTTCTATAGAGACAAATTGATGCCCTATTTAACATTTGTGACCTTCGATAGTTGATGGTCAACCTAGGAAAAACCAAGGTTATGATCTTTAATGCATTGAAGAATGTTCTCTCTGATTTTCCATTTCTACATTTGGTCGAAAGAGAGGAAGAAATAGTGATCTTTATGATCTACCCTTTAGTTGGTGGGGCAATGCTTCAGCATGTGTTAGGCCCTCGAGCCTCAACTCAACAAGGGATATGGCTCCCTTTCCCTTCACATATGATCATGCTTTTAGAACTATTGCTAAGATATCTTGTTCAAGATGCACCTCTTGGACATGATAATTAGATCCATGATCCTTTATGGCTCAAAGATTTGGGGATCATGTTTGCACCAGATTGATTGGGCTAAAACTAAGAGAGTTTAGACTATGATCCTTAGTGTCATCATCCGATGCAAATAAACTATTCCCCAACTCATTATTTGGGTAGATTTTGGGGCCCATTTTTTTCATTTGGAGGTCATTTTTCACTGGGTACCATTCATAGGGGTTCAATCTTTGGGGACCTGACATTTGGGACGGTTTGGTATCCCTATCAAACACTCTTTTGAGGCCATTAACTTGGCTCAACCCCTAGGGCAATGGTTGTGGTTGTTTCAAACTTCATAGAGGGTTCTTGAATCTTTCAATTTGTGCCTATTATCTAGACTATTTGCCTCATTTTAGGAATTTTTTAGATGCACCACATCATCTTTTGTTGTCTATAAGTAGGATGGGAAATGGGTAATTGGAAAGGTCAATTATATATAGTAGTAATCCAAATCACATGGGTTGCACCTAATAAGTGTCTTGGCCTAATGATTCCCTTACATTCTAAGCAATTTTGGGAATTGAGAGATGGCCTTGTATTCTGACATTGTATATGCATATACACTAGATGCATGCCCTTAGGATTCTTCTTGGGTTAGTTTTGGGTGGGTTCTTATAGTGTTTCGGTAGAGATTGATGACCATATTTTGTAGTAGGATAAGGTTTTCGAACTTTGCCTCCATATTCTATAGTCAGACAAAATTTTCCAGCTTTGCCATTACACAAGTGCAAGTAAATGCAACAACTCATTTTCTAATGCTCCATTTACCATGAGATTTGGGAGATATTACTACTTATTTTGGGATTCAGGGAGCTCCCTTTACATTCTTTTGCTAACTTGACTATAGATCCTTTTCTCTCTCCATGAGAGAAGTGCTTAGACATAAATCTAGTCTTTATGTGCTTGGTCTTGACTATAGGATGTTAGAAGGATCACCTCATATTTCATGTTGACTTTTATGATTGGAGGAAACAAACGATAGGTAGAGTTTAGAGTCTAGATTGGTGAGGCCTTATGCTTCCTCTCGAGCCCTCATGGGGGCTCGATCGACCACCTCAAGACCAATGAGGAGTTCTAGGCTATAGGACATACAACACTAGAGAAACAAATTGATTAGTGCTCTTCTAGAGTTGAGCTTTCCTTTCCTAGTACATTACTCCCTACGTTCAAATGAGCAATGGAGTTTCTATTTGGAGTTACTTCCCTAAAGCATTGGATGTTAGGAGAGATGAGCTACGTTGCTTGTGTGCTTTTTATAGCATCATACAATAGACCCCCCTCAATGCTAGTCCCTACTTGGAGGACATCATTTGCTAGTTCTTGATGACTTTGAAGATGAGCCCACATCTTGACCCCCTCACTCGTCCATGACAACTAGCTCCAACAAGCTTTGACTTCTTCTTTTTTGTTCAACACCTAAATTTTTTAGTACCTAGCATCTTCATTGTATGTGCACCTTATCGTATATTGACTTAGATAGAAATTTATCATTTAGTTTCTAGCTTGGTACTTAGATTTCCATATCTTTACGTTTTTAGCATTGATGTAGGAAATTCTTTCTCACTCCCACTTTGTATCTACACAAGGCATACTATGTTAGTGCTATTGACCTACTTTAATTTCCAGTCCCTTGCATATTTATTGTACCTATGTCATATTTTGTTTTCTTTGAGCTAGGCATTTATCATTTAGATTCAACCTTTGTACTTAAATCTTCACATCTTATGTTTTTATCATTGATCTAGGAAATGCTTTATGAGATTATCTCATCTTATCTATCTCATAGACGTCGATTCTCCATCACTTCTCTTATTTTTTACTATTGTGGCAATTCCTCTCCATTGGGTTGACTCCATAGCATCCAACTCCATAGACAACACCCTCAACATTTACGTAATATTTTCACCAACATGTGTCTACTCTTTTGGGTCCACAATCTTTTTTGATTTGAACACCTTTGTATGCCATTTTGCATTGCCAACATATCTCATAGAATCCCTTCACAATATCTTACTTTGAGCCTTGCACTAGAGCTGTCTCTCTCAAATAACTCTACCCAACAACATTGGAGTTACCTTCATATTTGAAATTCTCCTACTATGATACCAAATGGTTCAATGATGAGGCTTACATATGGAACTGCACAACAACAAAGATGGAAACAATTTAAATCCACTTAGAAAATAGACATCCCGTGACCCAAAACAACATGGTCTTTATTATTCAACATGGCCAAAGCTAAACACACTACATTCACACTACAAAAGGTTAGGTGCTCGCACTCACTTTCTCCTTATACACTTCTGCAATTATTGGTTCAAAAGTCCTTATTCATTCTCGGAATTACAATTTATACAAAACATTTGCAATTCAAACTGCCACCGCTGCTCCAACTTCTAGGCTATCGAACTTGCAATTATTGAATTTGTTTCAACCACTAGAATTCAAACAACCAACAGTTGAATCATATATGTATTTGATGACTAAGAGTTGTCATAAGCATGAATTCAAATTCTTGGGGACTTCATTTGTGGATGAAGGCCAAACATTAATTCAAAATTTGCTTTGGGAGCTTCTTGGATGTAGAAAATGGAATCATCTTGAAAAGCTTCAGATAGATATTAGACCCTTTGGTATTCCTTACCTCGAATTCTCTTCACTCTCCCTTGTTTTGATTTTCTTTGGCCTTTCTTTTTTTGATTTCCACTTTTTCCATCTTATTTTGAATTCCTTTTATGCCCTACCTTTCCAAATTGCTTTGTTACTTTTTCAACTTTCCTTTGCAATTTATCATTCCTAACTCTTAGTTTTGTTGTCAAACAAAATGCAAGTCAAAGGTGGGTCCTACAAAGTGGATGATTGCAAGTTAGTTTGAGCTCTTTGTAAATGAATGAACAGACCTTCATATTCATTCTTTATGAACCCGAGGTTATTAAAAGCAAAAGCTTCAGATTTATTGGGCATGAATCACATTTGAAATCGTCCCAATTTCTCATTTCATTCAAAATCTTTGAAAACAAAGAACCTTAAGGACTCCTAAACAAATCATTCAATGGCTCCAATCATTCCTTTTTATTCCGAACCTCCTAAAGACAAATGCTGCCATTTCTGTATGGTCTGATTCTTTTGAGGGAAACTATTGTAGAATTTGAACTTTCTTTGTGATTCAAGCCCTATGCCTTCTGTTTTATTCATGCAAGATTGCTTCAACCCCTAGGGATGGTCTTGCATTAGAGTGAGAGTTGTGTAGCAATGCTACCCTTACCTTTATCATGCGAGGAATATAACTTCGTGTTACAACCAAATAAAGGAAAGGGCACTTAGTTACTTAAACCCAACAACTTCATGCTGATAAATAATACTTCACGAATAAAATTGTTAATCCTTCCCCTTCATGCAAGAGTTTCTTATCCTTAGAACATTCTTATGGACTACATTCATTAACAAAAGTTTGTGAGCGTCTTCACGGTTACATACTCCACATCTAAGTTCTTGAATTCGCCAAACCTATTATGGGATTTCTAGGTTGCTTGGCTTGACCAAAAATTCTTGAGAGCCATTGCTTTGCATTTTGGTGGTTGTGGTTCTTGCTTAGAATTATGCCCCTAGGTGTTCTAGCAAGGGGCATGCTTTAGAGTAGCTTGTAGCATGAGAGCTTGGGACAACTTCCTTGTGAGGTGCAATTGGATATAGAGGCTTGCTTGTTTTTTCCTTTATTCTACGGTTAGCTCCCTTGATTGATAGAGATTGGTTGTATTTAGGTTTGCGTAGCCCTTGCAATTTATGTCTATTTCTTGACAATTGTGGTCCAACCTGCATTGTCTACTCCAGGTGCTTGTACAACTATAGGGGTGAAGGTTGAACTTCAACATCACATTGGACAATTGTTGATCATTTGGTCCAAACTTTGACACTAGAAACAAGTACTTGGAAGGTCAATGTATTGGATAGGTTGGTAGAATTTCCTGTACACTTGTGAACTGCATCATAACTTTGATGTCTTGTGCTAAGTTAATTTGAACACAAATGTACCTATTTGGATCTGGTTAAAGTTAAGCACGTGGTTAGGTCTGTGTAAAAGAAATTTGTCAGTTGGTCGAGCAACTTACTCTAGAAACAACCTAAGTCACATGACACGAGGACACGGGTCACAGATGACATGAAAATACAAGTATTCAACACGAGACACAACGACCCCAAAAATAGGTCACAGGGGACATATATATATATATATATGTTAAAAAATATTGTTTGTACAGCATCAGGAGTCATTCTCCGGACTTGTGTTGTATTAAGTTGGGACTTGTGTTGTATCAAGTCCCATATATATCCTCATGTTTTGAGGTGGGATGGTAGTACTGTAGTCCTGTGTTGTATCAAGACTGGTCTTGTGTTGTATCAATTCAATGATTCTCATAGATGATACCCTATGAGATGGATCTCCTTAATTGGAGATGGTCTTGTGTTGTATCAAGCCCAAAGACTCGTGTTGTATCAAGTCATCATCCTAATGAAGTCATCCAAAAAATGGATACTAATTCAGATGGACCTCCATTTGTTGAGCTAAGGCAAACTTTACTTGGTAAAGTGGAAATACTATGTGATGTATTACTAACCATGGTCATTTGAGATGGATAAAGCTATTAAGTCTCCTCTAGACACTGATCACCTCTAGAATGATTCGCTTTAGCATATGACTGTATGGTCCGGGGTAAAATATATGATCATCAGTATGCGTGACAATTTTTTTGAGTATAGTTTGATAAGATGGATAAATAATAAACACATGTGGGCCATGCAGTAAATGATAAATAGATAAGCAGAGAGAGAGAGAGAGAGAGAGAGAGAGAGAGAGAGAATTCAAATTGCCTAAAGATAGCTAAGTATGTTGCAGTTGTAAAGCTTCAGTTAAATACGAATGCCTCAATCAGTGCCTCAGTTAAAGCTTATGTGTTTTAGTTAATTAAAAGAAACTTACAGTGGTCCATGCAAATGTTTTGCATGGATGACACTAAGGGTGAGGCACTGATGACACTTAAAATAGTATGTTAAGTAAATGATCAACATTCAGTTAACTAAAAAGATCCATGCAAAGTTAATGGTAGTAAATAAGTGATTTGCATGGATGGCACTAAAGGTGAAGCACTGTAACTTTCAGTTAGCTCCCTAACTTAGTGGGCATGCATTCAGTTGAAGATTGAGATGAGTTCAATTCAGTTCAATGCACCTCGATTGAAGGAAGGGTGCATATCTTGTGAATGCAGTGGAATCCTAGGTGCTAACTTGGCACCAATAATGAAAGGCCACTAATGTTTTGCATGGAAGAAGTTTTGTTTTTATGAGTTTAATGCTCCTCTTGATCTATTTGCTATGTTGATAGACAATTCTTGATGTCTCCATTCACTATCTGATGCATGTTAGGGTTTATGACTTGTTATTAAAGTGCTGGGCACTTGGCAAGTTCATTATCAGAGTTTTAGTGGATCTCTCTTCTTTAATGCTGAGGTGATATCTCTTATCGGGCAATTTGCTAATGTGTTGTAAACCATTCTCACCAAGTCTATCTATTATACTCAAAGAATTGTTGGGTTTTTCATCCTCTGTATTTGGAGGGTTTTCTCAGGGTACATCTTGTGTCGTATGCTTGAATGATTTATGTGGCTGATTTGTCTTATGAGATTCATATTTGCAATGATTGATTGATAAAAGTTTTAAAATTGATAGTTGTTCATTATTGCTCAAAATATTAACAAAAAAAACATAAAGATCCACATTTTTTAAATACTAGAAGTCTATACATCAGTCATAATATCATTCAATTGAAATTTGATAATGATGAATCGATAATAAAATTATCAATGAATCGTGAACTTTTAACTATAAAGTTTAAACAGCATATTTGATATCAAGAGAATGCCATCAGCAAATACAAAAAAGAGTAAATACTACTACAGTCTAGTATCTGCAGTACTACTAGATACGAAATGAAAATACTAAATAGCGAAAGGGAAGAATCTTATAGCTCATCATTGGTACTAGCAACTGTCAATCATCCTCCTGCTCCTCCATGTCAAAATCAACATCACTGTTGCTGCTCTCTCAGGCGCCAAGAAAGAATGGATGGAAAAGGGAAAATCCTGATTTTTAACCTGCGGAAGTCTTTTTGATTGTGTCCAGAAATTGGGACACGTCCCTAGCACGTGTCTGACACATGATGGAATGGGGCCTATTTGTATGTGTCCTGTTACTTAGGAAACAACCAAAACTTTAGAGGTATGATGTGAAATTCCAGCTAGATGGGCTGCATTTTGATGTGAGAGTTCAACTCAATTGTTTGATTTGATGAGAAGTCCATAGACCACTAGGAGAAAACAAGGGTATTCTTGCAAATCCACTACCCATGGCAACCCCTTGGTTATAGAGAGTTGCATCTTAAAATTGAAATAGAGACAACCTTGGTCAAGTTTTGGATGGCTGGCATGCACATGCCATCCATGGGGTTCCAAATTATGTTGCACCTAGGATTTGATCCATTGGGTTCCCCCTTAATTTAGGTGCCAACCTCTATTATCCCCCCAGGAGTGGTTAATACTTGGGTGCCTCTAAATGTTTTTAGATGGTAAGCACTACTTATTTCTCATGTGAATGAATTGGTTGTTTCAACTAGCATTAAACTCTCAGAGTTGATATTTTGAGTTTGATGTTGTTTATGATACTAAATTGCTATATGAATAAATAGGAATAATGTGAGCTTAAGTATAAACATTTAAGACATGAAGTAGAGTTGTTTAATATCTTAGTACTAATGTAGAAAGATCCATATTTACTCATATAAGCACACTGTATATTTTGAGTGTGAACAGATCTAAGTAGCTAAGAGGGGAAAGCTACTTAGATCTGTTCACATAACCTTGCAAATTTTAAAAATGACATGATTGATAGATTCACTTATTTTTTTCATAAAATTTGTTGTTCTTTAGGCATGAGAAACAGCGATGTTTCAATATTTTTTGCATTTTTTCTTATGATTTTGGGCCCCAAATTAAACTACTGAAAAGTTTCCAAGCTCCCAAAGAAGTTCCCAACAAAAATGGAGCATTTCTGATAAGCTCCAAAGCTCCCAGGAGTGAGATATGACGGGTACGGGATCCCCAAATTCCCAGGAGTGGTACCCCCACTACTATGACATTATGTCTGTACTTCCATTTCGATATCTGTATTAATGTTTAAATATGAATAGAACTTGTGAAAGCATGGTTAGGGGCTATTGGACATGGTTGAAGTTTCGCGTGTTGGAGGTTTGGTTAGCCATTAGAGCAAGCTTGAGCTAGAAGACTAGTAATCCCATAAGTAGCTAAGCTATTTTGAGAATCTGAGTGTTATTAGAACTGAATCAGAACTGGTAAAATTGTCCGGTTGGACTGTATCTGGGAGTTTTCCATTCAGAGCTGGCCCCCAATTTGGAAATGACTGGTTTTGGTTCTGAACAGGTCAGAACTTATTGGTTTGCCAGTTTTGTAATGGTGCACCTCCTTCCCCACAAAAGACCTAAAATACAATTTAAAGCACAAAAAAGTAGAACCCTACAACTACCTGAAAACCTAATTGCGATCCATTTAAAGATGCCCATCTTCTATTGTGAATGTACTTATACTGGATGACTTGCAGCTACTCCCATCGTCACAGGTTAGGGACATTCTTGTTGGACCTCTAAGGGCATTGAGTCAAGATGGTGAGCATACCCATGCAGAGAATGTAGAGGATCTACAAAAGCTGTTTTGCACTTAGTAGCGAGGTGCTTTACAACCCAGTATGGGGGAGATGTTGTAATCCGTAACGTTGTGTAACATTATGTAACATGCCGTTCTCATAAAAAAAAACAATTTATGTTGGCTTAAACAAAAAAAATTCTATTGATTTCATCTTAAACTTAGATATATCAAGCATGGGACCAAATATCTTGTGGTGTAATTTTTTCTTAATGTGTAAAACATTTAAGATAAAAAAATTTACATCTCAAGAAACTGGATCCTTCTTGATGCTTGATGGATCCGGGTTTAAGATGGATCTATGCTGCTGTAGTTTGCTTTGATTGTAAACTATAAAATAATAATATCTTGACACTGCAGGCCATTTAGATATGTATGGCACTATGTGCCATTTTGCTATATTCATCCTTACAATGCTATATAAAGGAGAAAACTTTGCATATTTAGTGTCTAATGATTTGGTTTTACATGGATGTGCATAAAGATATTGTTTTATCAAAATTTGAATATGTTATGTATATTCTGGTCGATCAGTTTTGTTTCCATTCTCTTTACTTGTTCCAGTTTTTGGGGTTGACCAGTTCAATCACTGGTCCAGTCCTGATACCAAACTTGAGATAATTATTTTTTATTTATTAATGAAATGACATACTTATATTAACCAGTCAGTTTTGTACAAGTGATTGGAGCTTTTAATCTACGTTGCATCTGCATTAGCCAGGCACTCGTTAGTGCTGTGCAGATCAGACAGTGTGTGTAAGAAACAAGGAGGCCATCAATTCCCTGTACTTCATTTATCTTTAAGCGATTAACCTGCTTCACTATGTACAGTTGGATTGCTTGTGTTGGTGAATTACAATAATGTGCTAACTGCCCAGTTTTATCTTTGGACAATCTAGAAGCAAAGATTTATCATTGTTTGCCTGTAATATTAGTATATGATGATTTCCATGGGCATTTCCAAGTGTGGCTGTAACTATTTTCTTGTGTACTTGTTAAATCTATTGGCCACTACTCTGATCAGTCTGCAATTATGTCTGCTTGATCTATTGTTTTTAGGCCCTTATCAGGGAGGAGTTTGGAAGATTCGTGTGGAGTTACCTGATGCTTATCCATACAAATCTCCATCTATAGGTTTCGTCAATAAGATCTTTCATCCCAATGTTGATGAGATGTAAGTATGATTTCTTGCCAAATGGATGGCAGAGTGCAATCAAGTCACACTGGTGTTTTCTGTATTATTGTGTGGTAGTTTGTCAGATAAACTATATTAGTGGGCTTCTCAAAATCTATATTTGTTTAAGAAATATCGATATTGTTTATAAATTTGTCATTCAGGTCCGGTTCAGTTTGCCTGGATGTAATTAATCAGACTTGGAGTCCCATGTTTGGTAAGTGAAATTTTTAGTTTTTGACCTTGGACTTCCACTTGTTTGGTCTATAAGATCTCCTAAATTTTCTTGTGTTTCGCTGAAGGCATTTTTTGCAAAATTTTCTGAATTTCTAATCGGCCAATATACTTACCTTTCGGATATTTTCATTTCAGATCTTGTAAATGTATTTGAAGTGTTTCTCCCTCAACTTTTGCTGTATCCAAATCCAACTGATCCTTTAAATGGAGAGGCTGCAGCTCTAATGATGCGTGATAGACAGGTCTACGAGCAGAAAGTAAAAGGTAATATCTTTGTCTTTGTTGTGAGTCATCTTATCACCTGGAATCTGTGAATTGCATATGCTGAGAGTAAGTTTGTGCATTTATGCTGATTTCATATTTGTCACTCGAAGGATTAGTAGCTATTTTGTTTGTCATATGTTTTTGGAAGAAGAGATCATTCAATGTAGTTATCTGCAGTTGTCAGGCATTGTATATGGAGCTTTTCTCAAACATGCTGCATTTAATCATTGCAGAATACTGTGCAAGATATGCTAAGCCCGAGGATGTTGGAAAACAAGAAGAAGAAGAAGAAAGCAGTGATGAAGAAGTTAGCGAAGATGAATATGAATCTAGTGATGAGGAAGTGGCTGGCCATGCCGACCCATGATTACTTGATTCAAGTGCATTGCATTATCATTCGAATTTCTTGATGGATTAAAAGATACAGATGCAACATACATAGCCTATTGGATTATTTGGAATTGTGGGATAGGGGCACGTTTCGGGTGGGTATGAATTAATGGATTAATTTGCTGCACATGTAGATGTTCTATTGTACATATGAAAATTTGTAAAGCATTGTATTATCTCTTGTTTAAATTGAAACAATTCTCTCCTATCTGGCAGGATTCTGTACTGTAACTGTGAAGTATTATGTATTCTCCTTGCATTGATTTCTGATATATGGCTAATAATGTGTGGACCGAATGAGACTCCCAGCAGTTTTTTCAGTTCATGGTGATATGCATGGGACTGTCATTTTGGGCTTGGCGTTAAATCTTTCTTCTTTGTTATTATTCAGGGTGAGCAGAAGCTCTGAAGGACAATTTGCATATTCTCTAACAGTATTTTGTGTTGAATTAAATTACTGAAAGAAAGACTCCCTTAAGAGTGCAGAATACCGGTCCTTAAATTATTCCTCAAACACTTTACGAAAAGGAAAGAGGTGAAATACTGGATACTAGCATCTACTATTTTTTGCTTTGATGGCTATAAGACAGGTGGGTATGTCATGCTTGATCACACGGTTCAAGCATAAACTGAGAATACGGTACTCAAAAAATTACGAATTGGTTGAAACTCTTATCCATAACAAATTTGTGTGTTCTTTTAGTGGTGGGTTCTATATTCAAATTTGTATGCAAAAGTCAAATATGTGTGTTCTTTTGGTGGTGTGCTCTTTGTGTATTCAGTGTTCCATATCCATCTGTATCTATTTTCTTCATGCATTTAATGGAATCTAGCCATCCCCACCCTTAGTCACCACATTTACTGAGGTTTTAATTAAAACTTGACTGTTATATCATTGATCAGCTTCAAGATGTTTAATGCTTGAAGTTTTTCGCTGACATTAAGATCACGATCACCTGGGGATGTCTACCCAGATCCAAACCTTCTTAAATAAAGGTGCACAGTCACAGGCCCTACATATCGTTTTAGTTTTCTTTGCTCAAGATGGTTGGCAATCTTATGGCATTTATAAGTGTATATCATCACAACATGCTCTACGATTGGCAGTTGGTTGCTCAAGTCTGCTACTTACACAATTTTGTCATCTCATTCAGCCAATCTTCTACATGCTATCAGCCCCAGGCATCCTCTATGGCCGTCATTCACTAATCAATGGCTGGAACATGAAATGAATAACCGACTGAAGATTAGTTTGATGGTCTTAAGGAGAAAGATGTATGACATTCTTGATTAATATGATATATTAAATTACCCTTTAGGGGAGAGGAATAAGAACTTAAATGCCCCTTTTTGAACCAACTTGGAAAAGTTTTCTCGAGGAGAAAGATGCATGGCATTCTTTAATTAATACATTTAAGTTACCCATTAGGGGAGAGGAGTAAAAACTCTGTTGTCCGCTCCTCCTTGAAGTCTTCTTAAGGAGAAAGATGCATGACATTCTTTAATTAATATATTAACTTACCCATTAAGGGAGAAACAAAAACTTGTCTGCCCCTCCTAGAAGTTATAACCTATCTGTATGACTATTTCTAAATCATGTAATCTTTTTCCTAATGGGGAACATCCTGTTCCGTGAGTGGCCAAAGTCAACTTATCTATGGTCAACATAATTTCATTATGTAGTGGAATTTTGACTAGAATTTGATTTTTGGGGGTCATAGATTTCGACTGTGGTGGAATTTTGACTAGAATTTGACTTTTAGGTTTATCATGGATAAACCATAGGCGTCTTAGAAAATATAGTCGGATGCTATCACATACTTTAAACATTCTTCTTGTCTTTGGTCATCATGGTCGACAACCTATTCATCTGATTCTTATGGCATTCGGAGGTCTATCATCACGACATACTCCAACATGGCTCTTATTGCATTCGGACTTATATCATCACAACATGCTCCAACATGTTGTCACGTGTTATTTTGGCAACTGCTTAAGTATCTCGTTGCTAATTTCTGTGGATAAATTGAAGTGCTCCTTATATGACTTTTCTAATTCAATCTTATATTGGGGACAATGTTTTATTTACAAATTGCTTTCGTTATCTCTGCTAATTTCTGTGTGAATAATTTGAATTGCTTCTTATATGACTTTTTAATGTGGACAATTTTTTTTTCAACTTGTAGTTCGGATCATCACAAGCACTGATTTGTTGTAATTGTGGATGTCTAGTTTTACGGTCTTGTAAGGAAAAATATGTTTGGCACCTTTTATCTTATCATTCTACAAACTTAGATGCTATAAATTTGAATAGAATGAGAGGAGTACACTCCTATATTATCCTCTTTGATACGCCTGTTTCTACCCTGAAATCATAGCCAATCTATGTCACAAATTTTCTTTGTCATACATTTTTTGTCGCTACTTCGTGAACTAAATCCCATACACTTTCAACGCTTCTCCTTGAACCAATTTCCCTTGGGTTGAATAATACTATATACATGGTCATGAATAAAATTTGACCGCTGGATCATCGAACAACCTGAAAGTGTGTTAACGCTTGAGTAATAAATTGGCATTTATATGTCGGTCTTCACTACATGCTATGTTATGGCATTCCCTTTTATTCACTTTGACAATGTTTGTTATAGTGATGCTAATGCTATGTTATCCAAGGCACTACTCCAAGCTGATTCTGTCATCGCAACATGTCGTCTACCTAAAATTATGGGAGTACAGTAAAAGAGAATACTAATATGATCTTTTACGAAGTTTCCTTTTCCTTTTCTATGTTATCCTATATGGTTTTAATTTTCAATTTTCTTTGTTATCTTATATGGTTTGAATAGGGAATTTGTTTACTCGATTTAAAACTTTCATGCAGTTGGTTAACTGGTTGCTCAATGTTTTAAGATTTATGTTTGCTTGAGCTTTCCAGATTCATGTTATTAGCTTTCCAAGGTTTTAGGATTTATGTTTGCTTGAGGTTTCCAGATTCATGTTATTAGCTTTCCAGATTCATGTTATTAGGTCGGTGTAAAACTTTCTTGCAGTTGGTTAACTTGTTGCTTAAGTTTTTAAGATTTATGTTTCCTTGAGCTTTCCAGATTCATGTAGAATTTTTTATTTTATTTTATTTTGTTATATTGATTGATTTGGTTATTCATCTTTTTATGTAAACTATGAGTTAATGATCTTTGTCAATTTCACAAACTTATACAACAAAATGACTCAATTAGACCTCATCGGTGATCATAATTTGTGTTTTTACAAATTTAAATGAAATATAACTAATATGCAATGCAGTTAACCCATAATTAAAAGAGAAAATAACAAAGAATGTAATATGAGACGTAGCTAACCCATAATTAAAGGAGCAAACAACAAAATCTGGAAATGCAATCAATAGCATGGTGAATAGCTCACCACTGAGACAAAAAATGAACTTGACCTGAACTTGCCCAACTCTCTCAAAATAAACGATCTCATTGTTGAGAGTGCTGGTCTCAAAACTAGTGAGCAACCAGGTGAGATGAAACACAGTTAAATAAAAAGCCAAGCCATGGGGAGAATTGTCCATATGGAGCGCAATATTGGAGCATATGGGTAATTGGGAATGGCCCACAAGTTATTGAGACACTTTTGTGTCATATCAATGGTTAGACATCAAAAGATAAATGAGAATAAACATTATTAGAAAGAGAATAGTCCATGCCAACAGGTAATGAGAGAACCAAGGAATGCGAGATGGTTCTCAACAAATCATAATATTGCAAGAGTATAAGCATAATAGCTAGTAACAATGTCTTTATATTGTAATAATATAGGCATAATAGCTTTTAACAATGTCCTTATTAACATATGCAGATAGTCTTCAATGTCCAAAAAATAACCATTTGCTTGACAATATTGGAAAGTTTGATTGGTGGCTTTTCACTCTGAAATTTAGTCTTCAACTACCCTACATGACTTGATTTCTCAGTTGTCTTATATGTTTAAACTAGAATTCTATTAAAGTATTAACAAGAAGTACATAGAGAAAAGAAGTGGGTTATGAACTAGGCACAACCACTCAGTCTATAAACACAACTAATAAACCAAATTGTCTATCTATTGGCGGGATATCAAATAAACTAAAATGAGAACATGAGAAATTGAAGATCCAGATTTAACTCCCGCTAGTTAGAATTTGTAGCCTCAGTTAACAACTAATAGAGTAAAAAAGAACTAATTGACCCTAGTAGTAAAGCTGAAGTTTAGCAAGAACCAAAAAACTTAGTAACAAAGTTAGTTTTGAGCATGATTTGTCATCGTTTGGAATGATAACCAAGGGAGAGGTTGCTTCATCTTTTGATCATCTTGCATTATGGAAGACTCTCCAAGTTGAGGTGGATTGAGATGACAATGAAAAGTGAATTGAGAATCATGCTGAGGTGCCATTGGTCGATTGAAGACTTTTCTAGTGAGCTCTCGGGCCAGGGAATTAAGTCTAGCATCAAAGCCCATTTGGGCCTTAGCCATACGACACAACCACCCTTCAACATGGTCCATGTGGGCATCCAACCGAGTCCTTGAGTATTGTCCAACAATTGCCCACAAGATACTTCGTGAGAGCTTGGTTGAGCATGGTCTTGGTGTACCATAGCAAATTCAAAGTCTTATTGTACCTCATTTCTTGAGTGCGGGTTGAACCAGGGTTCTCCACCAGACGTCCCATTTCTTTAAAAAGCTTGAATGGGGCAAGGTGATCTAGATTCTTACGAATACAATCTTCTAAACTTTGAATGTGGCGTCTTGCATGGGAGGAGACCATGCCCAAGTAATAGGCTTGAACAATCTCTCGTTCTCGTAAAACTTGGGTCACATGAGAGTGGCGAGGGCCAATTGAGGTTTTACGCTTAGTCTTTTTGGTGCAGACCATGATGAGAGCAACGCGGGGAGCTTCCCAAGCAAGAGCCAAATTGTCGAGGGGAAAATGGAAATCGACCCAAAGTTGAATATTGAGTTGAGTGGGGAGCCAACAAGCACAAAGATGAATGCAGAAGAGCTTGGATCGAAATGGGTGGCCTCGTCGACCATCCATGATTGGAAACCAAGGGACCTTCCTCTTGTGATTGGTACGAGGGTGAGGAGCAACACCCATATCCATAATGATGGATGTAATGGCAAGTGAGTGCATTGACAAGTTAGGCTAGAAGCTAAACTAGTGTGTGAGGGGAAAGGACTTGCCTTTCGCAACAATCATATCTTTTGAAGCAACCAGATGTACAATGAGGTACATAGGATTAGGGTTATTGCCAAGTTGCAACCCTTTCAAATCGATAAGAATAACCGTCATCATGCTAGATGGAAGGTTGACATTGGGCACCCACCACGGGGACTCTTATTAAAAAATTAATCTTATTGTCCCTTTGACTATTGAACTTGGTGTAAGTGGATTATCACTTTCACAAAATTGAGATTACAAGTTTGCTCATGCAACTGAAGCTTTATCAAACAATTTGGACCAAATGACATGCATTGCTCTGACTAGGTGTTTGTTTGATCACTTTCATTCACATGCTTCTTGTACTAAACTCATATGCTTCGCCTTGCATTTGCATTTGGAGCTTTATTAAACACATTGGACCAAATGACATGCACTCCTATCACTAGAGTTTTGTGGGGAGCCAACAAGTACAAAGGTGAATGCAAAAGAGCTTGGATCAAAATGGGTGGCCTTGTTGACCATCCACGACCTTCCTCTTGTAACTGGTATGAGGGAGAGGAGCAACACCCGGATCCATAATGATGGATGTAATGGCAAGTGAGTGCATTGACAAGTTAGGCTAGAAGCTAAACTAGCGTGAGGGGAAAGGACTTGCCTTTCGCAACAATCGTATCCTTGAAGCAACTGAATGTACAATGAGGTACATAGGATTAGGGTTATTGCCAAGTTGTAACCCTTTCAAATCGATAAGTACAATCGTCATCATGCTAGATAGAGGGTTGACATCGGGCACCCACCATGGGGACTCTTATTACAAAATTAATCTTATTGTCCCTTTGATATTGAACTTGGTGCAAGTGGATTATCACTTTCACAAAACTAAGATTATAAGTTTGCTCACACAAGTGAAGCTTTATCAAACAATTTGGACCAAATGACATGCATTGCTCTGACTAGGTGTTTGTTTGATCACTTTCATTCACATGCTTCTTGCACTAAACTCATGATATGCTTCGCCTTGCATTTGCATTTGGAGTTTTCTTAAACACATTGGAACAAATGACATGCACTCCTCTCACTAGAGTTTTGTTTGCACGCTTTAATTCACATGCTTCTCATATCGAACTTAGATTTTACTTGTATTTGCATTTGGCTAATACATGTGTTGTCTTCACATTCATTGCCTTGTAGGGGGGTGAATCCATGAAAGTTCACGTGAGTAGAAATTCGCTTAGTCACTCTTTAGAAAAGTTTTAATAAAATTGTATCATTTTAGTTCTTAATTAATGTAGAATATGTATTATTAAATGAATTATTTTCAAGTACAATGATCTCCCTTTTGCTAGAATTTTAATGGTTATATGAGGTTTTCAAACAATTTACACCATAAGCAATAAGATCACTGAAAGAAAGACAAGTACAGGAGCACAATAACACATATTTTAACTTTGGGAAACCCTCTTGTGGGAGAAAATCGAGCAAAACTTCATCAATATACAATTCAACCAAGTACAATGAACAACCCCAAGAACAAGACTAGTCACTTCCTCTCTCTAGTATACCTCTTCACTCTCTCTTGCACACTTGCCTAAGTGAGATGTGTGTCTAAATGAGGGGAGTGCCTCCCCTATTTATACTCATCAAGTGAGTGACCTTTTAACCTATAATTGGGCTGACCTGTTAACCTTACATGGCTGACTTGTCTAGAGAGACACAAAATAACATTTATATAATGACTCTTTTGGGTACTAATGACTCGACTTACAACAAGGTTTTAACCTCAAGACTTTTAAATAACAAATTACATCAAGGACATCCATTGAAGGAGGAATAATAATATAATGATAATATCTTCCGAAGTTACATTTCTTTACCACTCCCTCTTAACAAGGAATGTATTCTTCAACATCAATAACAACAATTGTATAACTGACTGGTGAATCTATATATCATAGGAAGCTTTGGAACAACAACAACATCAAATATCTGGAACATCATCATCAACATTAACATGGAATATCATCATCATCATCAACATGGGTATCATCTGTTGAAATATTGTAACTTCGAAGAATATTCTATATGTATTTCTTTGTACCCCGATGCTCCTAATCGGAAGAACTAATAAGAGTCACGAGGCAGTCCCCTCTAATTGTAAAGGTGGGTCATTAGCACCCCAGTGTGGTTACTTGAGCCTACATGTGTAACTCGAGCCTACATGTGTAACTCGAGCCTACATGACAAATGAGTTAACTTAAGTGAACGGATGAATATAAATAGAGATGTAGTGCTCCTCATTTGGAACACACTCACTTGAGTAGCGCACTTGTGGAGGAGAGAAGTAGCTGGAGAAGGAGGAAGATTAGGTTTTTGATCTCCTTGTTGGTTTTACCTTTTATCTTTTTGGGGCATCTATATTGAGGAAGCTTTTGTTGGGTTTTTCCCTTTAGGGTTTTCCCAGGATATATCTTTGTGTTCCTTTTGTATGGTTGTGCTTGTCTATCTTTCAGTGATCCTGTTTATATGCTTTTGTTATGAAAATGAAATGAAATACTAATGATCTATCTTAGCATATGAAAATTTAACATGGTATCAGAGCCACCTTGAAAGAAGACATTGTGCAGCTACAGAAGCTAGGGCTTCTTACTTTTTGGTTCTCTATCCACAATCGATCAACAAAAGAAGGCTAGACTGACTCTCCATTGAAGGGTGCATCTTTCTGTCAAAGTGGAATTCGATTCCGAGCATTTTCAGTTTTGGTGCGGAAAATTAGGGCTTTCTACAGAAGAGGAATTTTTGAGTGAGCCCGGCATAGGATTTTTCTCCTCATCAAAATCGAAGTTTAGAGACTTGGATCAAGAAATTTGGTTGGGTGAAACTCCGGGAAAGTTAAACCCTAGTTTGACCCCGAGCTAGAAAAACCCTAAATACTAAAACTGCTAAGTTTTGGTACATTCTCTATATATTGAGATTGGAGAAGGATCAGGAGCTGAAAATTTCAGAGGCTGAAGATAAAATTCTGATTTACACGGTGTCCAAAATTCAGCCTCATATTCGATATATTTTGGGAGATATGATCCCTCCAAGTTAGGGTTCCAGCCTCTTCCAGAATTCATCCCTAAACAAGACACATGGGGAGAATTGCTATAGATTGGGATACAAAGGTCCAAATGGAATTCTTGAAGATGTTCCAGAAATAGCACAGACTATACTTTATGTGGTATGATTTTCAGAACCAGAAGATGAAACAGTGACACATGGAAGGCCATACAACTTCGCTATTCTGAATAGTCCTATAACAGATCACCTTGGGAAAATGATCATAAATACAAATTTGTGAAACCAATTCTGATGAAACCTATGGTGTTGGATCAAAGACATGCGAGGTTACCTCAGTGCGCAATTTCAGACACAGAGGAGCAGTAATTTCGGAGATATCATAGAAACAGTGACAGGCATTTTTGCAGAAGAAATTGAAAAACTAGGGCTTCCTGTTCTGGGAGCTTCCCTCCACTGTTTTCAGAAAAGGAGTACATTGGACAACTCCATTTGAAGAGATATATCTTTCTATCCAATCAAATCTGAAAGATTCCAAGTTTTGAAAAATTAGGGTTTCTTTGACAAACCCTAGATCAACTAGCTCTGGAAGTAGGACGGACACCTCAAATCGGTAAGATCTAATCTTTTGCTATTTGCATTTGAGGTTCTCATTTCAAAGTGGTCTATCACATCATATTGATGATAAGCTTGGTGAAGTTGACAACTTCCAAGCATGGAAGTATTTGATCTCTCTGAAGAAAATGAATTGGACACCTACATGAGTAGAGAGGTTCCAGTTCTAGAAGGAGATGAGGCTCAAAGCCTTACACCAGAAGAACTTGGTCAAGGCCAAGAAGATCATTGTTGATTCAGTCATGAATCAACTTGTACCACAAGTGTCTTCCCTAAAGACACCGAAAGAGATGTTTGATTCCTTAACCAAGTTATTTGAAGCAAAGAACATACATCGGAAGACGACCCTAAGAAACAAATTGAAGAAGTAAAAGTGAAGAATGCAGAAGTGGTGATAGCCACCTTGAATGGCCTCCCAGGATCGTGGGATCCATTCATGAGAAGAATGTATGCCAGAAGAAAGTGATTACTTTCAGCTCGACTCATAAGAGGAGAAGAAGAAGATGGGAGCGATTGAAGATCAAGCTCTCACCATTCAAAGAAGATCCCTTAAGCGATGAGGAATATGAAGAACTCAATTCTTGAAGAACCTCTTATTCATCTTATCATTTGGATAAGAAATGATGATTTCATGAATGAAGAAGATGATAAAGCAGAATGATCAAGATGGAGTCTACCCATGAAACAAATAAAAGATAAGTATTCAATTTTCATTTCATGATATTGCTTTGTTATACATTTGATTATATTCAGTTGATGTTAATGACTGTATACTACTAATATGCATGTGATGGGTAAGTAGCTCATGGTGCTATACAACTCTCCATTGCTACTTATCTAGCCTCCTTGCTGACATATTGGATTAGTGCACAATATCAATAATGTCATGATAGAGATGGAAGGCATCTAGAAAGTTTCTGTGAGATATGGATGAATGTTGTATTGGCTAAACAGTTGCATGATGCATAAGAATTTGTCGTCATGCATATGTTTTATGAAATAGTTCTAACCATGCAGCTAGTGCATTTGAATTGTAGGAAAGGTCCTGTACAACCTCCTCCAAGAAGGATGAAACTTGTTCTGAAGAACAAGTGATGACAATTCAAGCTCCCAGGGTCAGAGACACCATGACGGAAGAAAGAGTTTCAGAGAGCGGTAGATCCGCCTCGAAGGATGAAGACCACCATGGGTACGAGAGATAACTGAGGATGAAGAAAAGAATGCTATGAAAGAAGCTATGATCAAAGAATAACAATTGATCATGGGGAATGATGTATACGATATGATTTCGAGACATAAAGGGAAGCATGTAGTATCCTCCATATGGATCTAGAAGAACAAGTGTACAAAGCAAGGTTCGTGATTTGTCTCTGAAACGATAGACTATGGCATGACATACTCTATTGACCAATATATATCAAGCATAGAACCACCTGTACAGAATGAAGAGGGAAGATGATACTCCACTTCAGGGGGAGTGACTACTGAAGATATTTGAGTTCGACATAGTACGACATGATGGATAGCTTCGTGATGGATCGAGACTTTACCAAGAGTAAAGTGGGTTCCAACCTTCAAGGTTGAATGCAGAAGACTAGGATATGTTGATGACCTGACAAGACAAACTCATGGAAGATGTTATGATGAAAGAATACTAGAATGATGTTTGGGATATAGCACTCAAACCAGAAAGCAAGAATGTGGTATCTTCCAAATGGATTTGCAAGATAAAATATGTTGCTGATAGAAGTAAGGAAAGACTTGTGGCTATAGGTTTCTATCAGAAAGAGGGAATCAATTCTGAAGAGACACTTACTCCAGGAAGTAAGGTACACTTGTTTCAGAACTATCATGGTAGTTTCTTCCATGATGAAGTAATTACAAGCCTTCCTTAATGGAATGATTGAGGAAGATTTTTACATCGAATAGTCACAAGGATTTGAAGTTGAAGACAAATGGACTCACATATGCAAGTGGAAGAAGGCCCTCTATGGCCTGAAGCAAGCTCCCAGAGCTAGGTATGGAAGAATAGATAGTCTCCTGACGAGCATGGGCTTTGCCAAGAGTAAAGTCAATCCTAACCTTTACTACAAGGTTGTAGAAGATGAACCTGCCATCCTGTTATTATATGTGGATGACTTATTCTTGACACGGAATGAGAAACAGATCATGGAAAGCAAGAAGAAACTAGAAGAAGAATTTGAGACGAAAGACCTTGGGTTAATGCATTATTTCCTAGGTATGGAAGTATGGAAAAGTTCAGAAGGAATATTTTTCAACTAGGGAAAGTATGCGGTAGAGATATTGAAGAGATTCAATATGTTGGAATGCAAAGCCATGGCCACACCCATGGACTCCAACCTGAAGCTGTTAGTTGATGACTCATCAGAGTTAGTGGATGCGACTCATTACAGACAGATCATTGGGTCATTGATGTACTTAACAAATACCATACCAGACATTTGTTTTGCTGTGAACACCTTAAGTCAATATCTTGTTCAACCAAGACGGGTTCACCTAGTAGCAGCAAAACATGTGATGAGATATCTGAAAGGGACTATAGACCCTGGTCTATACTATGATGGTAGCCATGACTACAGATTGTATGGCTATACAGTTGCAGATTAGGCTAGAAGTATCTCAAATAGGAAAATCACATTAGGTAGATGCTTTTGTTTGGGGTTTGCTATGAGTTCATGGTTTAGCAGGAAACAATCCAGTGTTTCTCTTAGCACGACTGAAGTAGAATACATAGCAGATTGCTCTGCTAAGTTGTGAAGTCATATGGCTTCGGAAGCTGATATCAGGTCTCTTTGACCTGAAGATGGATGCTAAAATGATTTTATGTGATAACCAGAGTTGTGATGACAAAGAACCCTGTGTTCCGTCGTAACACATAGAAATCCGGTATTGCTACATACGAGATAAGATGCAGATGATGATGTTTTAGTATTCCCATACTGAAGATATAGATGACGTTTCAGTATTTACATACTGTAGATGCAGATGTTGGTGATTCCGTATTTCTATACTGAATATAGAGATGATGCTTTCAGTATTTCTATATTGAAGATATAGATGATGATGCTTTCAGTATTCACATACTAGAGATACAGATGGTGATAGTTCAGTATTCACATACTGAAGATGTAGATGATGATGGTTTAGATGATGATGTGTTGACGAAGCCTCTGTCTCGAGTAAAGCTTAAACACTTTCGAGACAAGCTTGGTGTGGTTCGAAAAGACCTTCCCCGAAATGGGGAGTAGTGATGTTGCAGTGGGATTGTATCATCCCTAGGCACTTTCCCTAAAGTGAGCTGGTGACCTCGGTCCTCGAGAATGAAGAGGGATTGTATCATCCCGGGACATATGTCCATAATAGATCCGGTGACTTTGGTCCTCGAGAATGTGGTGGGATTGTATCATCCATGGGCACTTTCCCTAAAGTGATCCGGAGACCTCGGTCTTCGAGAATGAAGATGGATTGTATCATCTTGGGACATATGTCTAGAAGTGATCCGGTGACTTCGATCATCGAGAATGTGGTAGGATTGTATCATCCTTGAACTTCGGTTCAGAACGGATCCGGTGTAACTTCAGTCATCGAGAATGTGGTAGGATTGTATCATCCTTGAACTTCGGTTCAAAATGGATCTGCTGTAACTTCGGTCATCGAGAATGTGGCAGGATTGTATCATCCTTGAAATTCGGTTCAAAACGGATCCGGTGTAACTTCGGTCATTGAGAATGTGGCAGGATTGTATCATCCTTGAACTTCGGTTCAGAACGGATCCGGTGTAACTTCGGTCATCAAGAATGTGGCAGGATTGTATCATCCTTGAACTTCGGTTCAGAACGGATCCGGTGTAACTTCGGTCATCAAGAATGTGGCAGGATTGTATCATCCTTGAACTTCGGTTCAGAACAAATCCGGTGTAACTTTGGTCATCAAGAGTGTGGCAGGATTGTATCATCCTTGAACTTCGGTTCAAAATGGATCCGATGTAACTTCGGTCATCGAGAATGTGGTAGGATTGCATCATCCTTGAACCTCAGTTCAGAACGGATCCGGTGACCTCGGTTGTAGAGAATGTGATAGGATTGCATCATCCTTGGATTTTGAGTCCAAAAGAGATCCAAAGACTTCTTTGTCTTTGTACTGTGGGCTGCTGCTGCTACTGATGATGTTTCCTGATCGAAAGATCAGAGTGTGATGATGATGATGATGTTTCTGATCAGAAGATCAGAGTGTGATGATGATGATGATGTTTCTGATATAAAGATCAGATGTTGCTGCTGATGATGATGTTCTCTGATTGAAATATTAGAAGTTGCTGATGATGATGATGTTCTCTGATTAAAAGATCAGAATATGATGATGATGCTGTTGCTGATGATGATGATGTTCTCTAATCGAAAGATCAGAATATGATGATGATGATGTTTCTCTGATCGTAAGATCAGAAGTTGCTGCTGCTGATGATGTTCTCTGATCGAAAGATCAGAATATGATGATGATGATGCTTCTCTGATCGTAAGATTAGAAGTTGCTGCTGATGATGATGTTCTCTGATTGAAATATTAGAATATGATGATGATGCTGTTGCTGACGATGATGATGTTCTCTGATCGAAAGATCAGAATATGATGATGATGATGTTTCTCTGATCGAAATATCAAAAGTTGCTGATGATGATGTTCTCTGATCAAAAGATCAGAATACGATGATGATGATGTTTTCTGATCGGAAGATCAGAAGTTGCTTATGATTATGATGTTGCTGCTGATGATGATGTTTTCTGATCGAAAGATCAGAATGTGATGATGATGAGATCCTGATGATGATGATGCCGTATTATCAAAGTATGATGATGACGACGTACTGATTAGAATATGATAATGAGTTGATGTTAGAGTATGATGATGTTTCTGATCGAAAGATCAGAGGCTGATGATAATGATGATTCTGATTGAAAGATCAGAGTATGATGATGATGATATTTTGATGCTGATATTTTGATGATGATGATGTTGATGTTTTGATGATGTTTTCATGATGATGTTTCTGATCGAAAGATCAGAGTATGATGATGATGTTGTTGCTGATCGAAAGGCCAAAGTGCTAAAGAAGATGTTGCTGATCGAAAGGTCAAAGTGTTGAAGATGATGTTGCTAATCGAAAGGTCAAAGTGTTGAAGATGATGTTGCTAATCGAAAGGTCAAAGTGCTGAAGATGATGTTGCTGATCGAAAGGTCAAAGTGCTGAAGATGTTGCTGATCGAAAGGTCAAAGTGCTGAAGATGTTGCTGCTGATTGAAGAGTCAAGATGCTAAAGATGTTGCTGATCGAAGTGGTCAAAGTACTGATGATGCTGAAGACTAAATATTGAAGATGAAGACTACATGATGTTGAAAAGATTCCAATGATTTATAGATGTATCACCCTGATGATGTTGATGATGTCCTCTATCTCTCTCCTATTATTGTTGTTGTTGATGTTGTTATAGAATACCCTTCTCGTTAAGGGGGAGTGTTGAAATATTGTAACTTCAAAGAATATTCTATATGTATTTCTTTGTACCCCGATGCTCCTAATCAGAAGAACTAATAAGAGTCATGAGGCAGTCCCCTCTAATTGTAAAGGTGGGTCATTAGCACCCCAGTGTGGTTACTTGAGCCTACATGTGTAACTCGAGCCTACATGATTAACTCGAGCCTACATGACAGATGAGTTAACTTAAGTGAACGGATGAATATAAATAGAGATGTAGTGTTCCTGATTTGGAACACACACACTCACTTGAGTAGCACACTTATGGAGGAGAGAAGTAGCTGGAGAAGGAGGAGGATCATGTTTTTGATCTCCTTGTTGGTTTTACCTTTTATCTTTTTGGGGCATCTATATTGAGGAAGCTTTTGCTGGGTTTTTTCCTTTAGGGTTTTCCCAGGATAAATCTTTGTCTTCCTTTTGTATGGTTGTGCTTGTCTATCTTTCAGTGATCCTGTTTATAGGTTTTTTGTTATGAAAATGAAATGAAATACTAATGATCTACCTTAGCATATGAAAATTTAACATCATCATCAGTATTAGCATATAACCATTGGAACATCATCATCATCATCTAGAGCATCACCATCAACATCAACATCTGAATATTGAAACATCATCATCATCATTAAACATCTAGAGCGACTCTATAGTGGGCACTTTGGTAGATCAAACAGGGCTTGTCTGACTTGCTATTCCTTTCAAACCAAACAAGCCTAGTCAGACATACCAATCTACCCAGGGACCAAACATGCATTGCCCCACTTTCTAATCCTTTCGGACCAAACAAGCCTAGTCAGACATAGCAATCCCCTTAGGATCAAACAGGCCTTGTCAGACTGACATACCAATCCCCCTGGGATCAAATAGGCATTGTCAGGCTGACATACCAATCCAAGACTGAGCTGCCACACTACGGCTCCAGGAAACCACATCATTAGCATCATCATCACTCCCTCTTACGAGGGAGTTCTTTCAGACTACACCAAGCTTGTCTCTAAAGTACTCAAACTTTATTCAAGACAAAGGCTTAGTCAACACATCAACAACTTGTTCCTTTTAGGAACATACTGTGGATTTATAACTCCCTTCTGCACCATATCTCGAATGTAATGAGACTTGATATCGGTGTGCTTCGATGTGTCATGGAACATCAGATTTTCTAACAACTTGATGTAACTCTGGCATCAAACAATCATGTCAAAAACTTTCAAAGCCAGACTACTTTGCTGCAAGTTGAGCATGTTGCAATATATTCATCATTGGTCATACTGAGAGCAACACTAGTATGCTTTATGTTGAGCCATGAGATCACACCCAATCCCAAATTGAAACAACATTCTGAAGTGCTCTTTCTATCTATGACACTACTTGCCCAATCTGAATTTGCATAACCGTGTAATTTGATCTCACTATTAGATGAATATATGAGGCCATAATCCAATGTACCATTTAGGTACTCCATCACACGTTTTGCTACAATCAAGTCACTCATATCTAGGCTCCACCATATACTGAATCAAGGTGTTCATAACAAAACATATATATGGTCTTGTATTTTTCAAATACATCAATGAGCCAATGATCTGTCAGTACAATGTAACATCCACTGTCTCTGATGAAGCGTCATTTAAAAGCTTCAAGTTTGTCAAATTCTACAGCAAGATTCTTCTTACATTCACTGATGAACTTTTCTTCACCTGTCAAAAATAGATCATCCACATACAACAATAATATCATGAACCCATCATCTACAATCTTATAGTAAAATTTGGAATCTGCTTTACTCTTGGTAAAGCCCAAACTCATCAGAAAACTATCAATTCTTCCATACCATGTTTTGGGTGCTTGTTTCAACCCGTACAATGCTTTCTTCAACCTGCACATGTGTCTTCCTATCATGTGTTTCAAAACCTTGTGGTTGCTTGATGTACACTTCCTCTTCTGTCATACCATTTAGAAAGACAATTTTTACATCCATATGGTGTAACTTGCATTTCATCTTAGCTACCAAAGCAAGGACAATCATGATTGAAGTGTATCTGGATACTAGAGCGAAAGTCTCTTCATAATCAATTCCTTCCTTTTGAGAGAACCCCCAGGTGACAAATATTTTCTTGTATTTTTCAATACTACCATTTGCTGAATGCTTCATCTTGAAGATCCACTTCAAGGATACTACATATTTGTCTTTTTGTCTCCATACCACATCCCAATCATCATTCTTTACAATGTACCGATATTCCTCAATCATGGCATCCATCCATTCCTTCTTATTTGTTGTTCATTCAAAACAAATAGGTTCTTCATCAACAAGGTCACACATCAAGGCCACATAAATGGAGTATGGCTCTTTCGTTGTATGGTCTTCTTCAACAACTCTAACTGGTATTCTACTAGTCTTTGCAAATCTAGGAGCTTCGTGATCCTCTTCATGATCCTCATCTACATGATTATTTCTAGACTTGCTGAAAGCTGCATCCTCTCTGATGATACCAATTTGATGGTAACATGAGATGTAGATTTTGTAAGGTTTTTATTTCCCACTATAACCAAGAAATAACCCCTTCTTTCATGAAGGGTCCAACTTTGATCTCTTCTCCTTGGGAACACGTATATATACAGGACAACCAAATATCTTCAGGTGACTGACTTCTGGATTTTCAGTGGTAAACATTTCTTCTAGAGTCTTATTCGAAGAGCACCGCGAGAGATTATGTTTTGCACAAACTGTGGTTCTAGTTGCTTTGTCCCATAAGTGCATAGGTAGATTCTGATCAAGGATCATAACTTTTACTACTTCCATGATAGATCTATTCTTCATTTTTTCCTCTCCATTATGTTGAGGATTATAGGGAATGGTGATCTCCCTCTTAATCTTAGCTTCTTTACATAAATCCTTGAATTCACATGATGTGAATTTTCCTCCATTATTTGACCTCAAGACCTTGATCTTCTTTTCAAAGAGGTTTTCCACAAGAGGTTTGAATTCTTTGAAATTTCCAAATACTTCATCTTTATTCTTTAAGAAATAGACCAAATTCTTGCGGGAATAAATGAAACATAATAAACATACACACTTAGAGAAGTAGTTGACATCGAACCACATATATCTGAGTGGATGATATCCAAGATTCCTTTCGCTTTGCTATCACTGCTCGGAAATGGGTTCTTCGTATTCTTTCCTTGTGTACATCCCTTGCACACTCCTTCATGATCAATATGGATTTCTAGTAAACTTGTCACCACTTTACTCACGATTGGAAATGCTTTGTAATTTACATGAGCAAATATTCTATGCCACAACTCACATGAGTTCATGGTATTGAATGTCCCTTCAATTTGTAGATTCCTCCTTCAATTCTAATTACAATTGCATCATCTATTGTCTTTCCTTTTGGCCACATGAGGACTTCACCATCTAGAAAAGCAACCCTGAAACCCTTCTTATCTAAAGATGAGATAGAAATGCGATTCTTTTTCAAACTTGGGACATATAGAACTTCCAGCTTCATCTTCATGGACTTTTTGGAATCCAGCATATAAGAAGCTCCTCCCATTCCTTTGATGGATGTTGATAATCGTCTCCAAGCTTCACTTTATGAGGAGAGTCCTTCTGTACAAGACATTAGAGAGAGTCTTTGTAACCTGTCATATGCTTCGAGGCACCACTATCCAAGAACCAATTGTCACTTACATGTGAGATCGAACCTGTGAGGGATGAACTTAAGACATATTCTTCACTAGAGTCTTGACCTTCTCCAACCTTCTCCTCAATTGGGTCATCATCTTCGATTGCATGGGAATGGATCCTTTTGTTTCTTTTCTTTAACTATTCTTCTTTAAGGGGACAATTTCTTGCATTGTGTCCCATCTTGTGATATGTAAAACATTCAAAGAATGAGAAGTCCCTTTTAGTCCTTTGGTTTCTTTGAAATCTTTGAGTTCTTCGAAGAGATTGTTCACGATCATTTCTCTTGTTCTTTCCTTTCTTTGTATGGGATTCCAAAGCTTGGTCTTCATTGCCATTTAACTTCTCTTCTCTGTTTGCTATTCTTTCTTCTTCTTGTACACATTCTTCCCATAGGCTACTGAACTTGGTCAACTTCCTTCTAGCACATATTCCTTTAATGAAGGAGTTCCACTCCCTTGGAAGATCATTCAAGGTGATCATCACGATTTCTGATTCTTCCGCCATGTCCCCAATAGATTCTAACTGTTCTTTAATCTGAGACACTCTTGTGTAGTATGATTGCATGGTTTCTACCTTATGTATCTTCACATTCTTGAGTTGATTTCTTAAAGTCATTTTTCTGTTGATGTTCCTTCCTTCAAATAGACCGAACATTACATCAAACATTTCCTTTGGGGTTTTCTTTGAAGACATTAGAGGGATAAAGTGATCCTTGAGGGATTCAACTATGATCCTCTTGGCCTTGATCATTTTATTCTTGTGCTTTGACCCGACTTCATCTCCTTCTGGTTCTTGAACTTCTTCTTTTATGAATCCTTCTAGATCATGTTCTTCAAGAATGAGCATGATTCTATATTTCCATGCTCTGAAATTCTCAGCTCCCTCAAGTTTTTCATCAAGCTTGGTACTGTTTGTCATATTTTATAAAATTAGAACCTCAAATGGAAATATAGGAAATAGAACTTACCAGTAATAGTGTTTTTTCTGAAGACTACTTCTGGATGACTTAGGGTTTGATAGAGAAACCCTAATTTTTCAACTTGGAGGTCTTGGAAATGTGTTTGGAGGAAAATATGCGCCTCCCCAAGGCAAGTTGAGCAGTGGACTCCTTTTCCCAAAACTGAAAATTCTCGGATCTGGAATATGTCACCATAGAAGGATGCACCCTCCTAGGGAAAGCTGAATAGACCTTTTTTAATGATCTGACGAGGGAGTTGCCCATAATAGTACACCCTAAATTGTTCGAGCTGCTGAACAAGCTGCTACACAATGACTTCTTTCAGGTTGGCTCTGATACCATGTTATAATTTTAATGGTTTTACGAGATCTTCAAACAACTTAAACCATAGGCAATAGGATCACTAAAAGAAAGACAAGTACACTAGAACAAGAACACACAAACATTTTTCTTTTGGGAAACTCTCTTGGGGGAGAAATCCCAACAAAAATTCCTCAATATAGAATTCAACCAAGTACAATGAACAACCCCAAGAACAAGACTAATAACTTCCTCTCTCCAACAGACATCTTCATTCTCTCTCTTGTGCACTTGATTGAGTGAAATGTGTTTCTAAATGGGGGAGTTCCTCCCCTATTTATACTAATAAAGTGAGTGGCATTTTAACCTAACTGGGATGGCATGCTAAGCTTACATGGCCAACTTAGGAGACACAAAATAACATTTATATAATGACTCTTTTGGGTACTATTGATTCGACTTACAACAAAAGTTTTACCTCAAGACTTTTACAGGACAAGTTACATCACGAACATCTCCCGAAGGAGGAGTAATAATATAATAAAATTACAATAAAAATAAATTAGGAATATATTCTGAAGTTACATTTATTTAACACATTTCTCACTCCACTAAGCATAGAAAGTTGTTAAAAAATCAACCAAAACAAATTAATTGAACCCACATAATTTCTCCACAGGAGGGCACAAAATAATTTGTTAGTATAAAGTAGGATTAGTGGGATAGGAATCTAAATAATGCCCATTAATCATTTCTCATCTAAAACATAGTTGTTGTCTATATGGAGCTTTTAAAAACCCTTCATCATCAAGTGGAATTGGATTTCTAGGGAAAGAGGTGTTGTGTCAAGAGGAGGTTAAACCTGAAGTGATGTGTTTATGTTCTCTCAAGAGGGATACTAACCACATGTTTAAAAGAGATGACACAACACTGTTCAAGGGACAACTTCTTTTCCCCCACTTGATGGAGGTTCTTCGTGGACAAAACATAGGATATCTACCCTATGGGTGATCATCGTGGGAAGTTGACGATACCTGGATAAGATTTCATTAGCCAATAGTACTGCTCCCATCGCCTCTTGTTATAATTGATCCTTTGTTACCTTTGTGGGCCATCTCCAACATGTTCACAATCATCAACACAAGCCTTTGGAAGGTCCATTTACAATTTGGGTTGAAGGACACTAGGTCACAGGGACCTATTTACATTTTATGTTGCGAATATTTTATGCATTCAACATTATTTATTGAACATTATACTAACACTTAATTGGAAACCATTATATTGACACTTAATTTCAAGTTCGTCCGTTGTTTGGAGATTCTATGTTTGATCCCCTTCTTTCTTTGGTTGTATTTTTTTCTTCATTTGAACAAAAGTTCCTTATTTGGTCATAGTTTCCTTTTCAAAATTTCAATTGGACTATGCAAGGATAGATTTTGATCAACCTTCATAGGACTATGCCTTCTTGTGTTTCAAGAATAATTGATAGCTTTAGTGGGTTTGCAAGGGGTGGAAATTGTTTAGAAGGTTGGATGCTGTAATGGTAAAATACCGTTTACTGTAACTTCTCGAACTTCCACTTTCGAAAATACAAATAATCCATGAATATATATAAAGATTGATAAAATAGATATGATGATAATTACATCGAGGCTCGCCTTTATAGGCTTGAGCATGTGTAGTGAAGGGTTACAACCTTTCACTTAGTAATTTATAACTATAATTAATATATTTTTTTACACTCTTTGTTAAGAGTTTAGTTATTTAATTATTAGTAGTTATTTAGTGTTTATTTATTATATATTTTCGTTCATTACATTGCCTCTCCCTTAGAATTTCATTGTCCTCAAAGCACAATTATGGAAGAATTTATCCCTTGTTCTTCCTCGTAACGCTTTCTCATGAGATTGTGTGTTGGTAGTTGCAACACTCGACGAAATAAGACGATACGTTCTTTAAACATTGTGTGGAAATGTTGCGTCATTTGTGAAGTTGTCCATCCGAGATCTACCTTTAACGAAATTGTCTGCGAATCGATTGTTGGGAGTTGTCAATTTTGTCTTTGCTCTTTGTAGGAATAATATTGGTAATTTCCTTTTGATCTTGTCGTCTATCATAACGACTCTTGTGATTTGGATGGCGATCTGGAATTTGAATCGCCTGTGAAGTGTTTACTAGAACTTCAAATTTTGGTGCTTGTAACGATTTTTGTAATTGTTTTTCGGAACCATTTTCTGTTGATACTTGTAGTGATGTGACAATAAGATTGTTCTTTTGAACCTTGACGAGATTTTCATTGCTTCCCTTTTTTTATGTTTGAATTTGAGCCTTTGCTGACTTTTCTATTGCGCTAGTCATCATTTCTTTGTCGACACTTGATCTCTTGCAATCTAGTTTTTCTTGTAAATATTTATTCTCCTGCTTTAGCTTCCTAACTTGTATAAGCATGTCCTAATTAACTTCCTTTAAGTGTAAGAGTTCTTCTTTATAGTTTGACTTGACGACGTCATATTGATTGCCTTGATTTTTGGTTCTCTTTCGTTTAAGTTTTTTATTTCCTTAACAATTCTTGATTAACCCTTTTTAAAGAAGATATTTCTTCGTCTTTGCATGATAATTCTTTTTGAAGATATCGATTCTCCTCTTCTAACTGTTTATTGCATTGAAACTTATCCTTTGCCTTCTTTATTTGTAGAAGTAATTTCTGGTTATGATCGCTTAGACGAGGGATCTCTTCTTTTTTACCTTCAATAACCTTGTTGAAATCGTTCTGTATTGTTTGCATTGATTTCTCATTCCCCTCCGATAACATCTTTGATATTTCTTTGAAGTCTTCAGGTGATGCGACCTCTGATTCTGTCTTCATGTTAATGTCCGAAAATCTGATTTTTTTCTTTTTGTAGGGGAATGTCATAATTTTTTTTCAGCATTTAAGATAAAAGTCCCCAATGTTTTTAGCCACGATAATCCCAAAACCAGGTCATCGTTACTAATCCACAAGGATTTAACTATAAATTGCGAAACACCAGTATAATCTCCAATGCTCCATTGTAAATTGCTTATTGCATATTCTTTGTTATTCAAAAAGTCTAACCTTTCACTTATATTTGTCCTTGGAATTGCTAACTCATTAGCAAATTCATCACTAACATAATTATTACTTTCGTCGGGAGCAATAGAAATAGTAATGTCTTTCCCTCTAATTGTTCCTTTTATTTGGAGTGACATTGAAACATAAGTTTTTAAAGTGCTTGGAAATATTCCTTTTTTTGCCATAAGACTCCATTTTCTTTTGTTTGTGTCGAAATTTTATTTATTTATTTTGGACCTTTACTTCTTTATATGCTTTAAAATATTCACCTTCCAAATTCTAGTCCTTAACTTTTATTTTTTTCCAATAGTTTTGTAAAATGTCGGTAGATTGGGTGGTTGGGAGGAATGAATGTTACCTTCCCCACCTAAGTTCAAATCTCACTTGTTTCTTAGTAGCAATTATTATGCACTTTTTAGATTTTTTTTCCTTCTAAGTTTTGTAAAATGTGAGTAGATTGGGTGGTTTGGAGGAATGAGTGTTACATTGCCCACCTAAGTTCAAATCTCACTTGCTCTTTACTAGTAATTAGTATTCACTTTTATATTCACACCCAAACCCACTTTAAGAAAGCATGTGTGGTTTCACTATTATCCTTATTTTTAACTTTTACTTTTTTTTAAGGACAATGTTCTATTTTTACGGGAAACCCTAATAGCGGTTAAAAACCAAATTTACACAAAGTGTAAATAATGTCCAAGGGCTGTATAGCTATGATACCACTGTAACGGTAAACTACTATTTACTATAGCTTCTTGAACTTCCACTTTTGAAAATACAAATAATCCATGAATATATATAAAGATTGATAAAATAGATATGATGATAATTACATTGAGGCTTGCCTTTATAGGCTTGAGCATGTGTAGTGAAGGGTTACAACCTTTCACTTAGTAATTTATAACTATAATTAATATATTATTTTATATTTGTTACACTCTTCGTTAAGAGTTTAATTATTTAATTATTAGTAGTTATTTAGTGTTTATTTATTATATATTTTTGTTTATTACAGATGTTGTCACACGAGAATAGTTTGGTAACTCGAGCCTTGTTTAGACAATTAAAGAGCATGTTAGTAACATAATTAAGTTGTATTTTGAAACACTCAATGAATACACAATCTCAAATCCTACATGGATTGATAAAACATGAAAAAATGAAACATGCCGCAAAGTTGTTGGGTTTTCAAGATGTTAAAAGTAAATGCACGCGACATTGTAACATAAAATGTGATGTAGGTGTTATCTTCATTTGAAAAATCAAGAAAAAATGGTATCTGAGCTATGCGCAAGGTAATTAATATTGCTATTGTGGCTCTAAGAATCTCAAGAAGTCGAATGGTGGCAACAATGTTAAAATTGCTCCATGTTTCAAGAAGAACCTTGCTCAAATATACTAAATTCAGGGACTGGGTAGACGAAAATTATAAAGCTACTTGTTGGGATCTTATTTGCAGGAAACATTGTCGAGAAAAGATTTATGAAGACAATAAATAGAAGGTGGTAAAGTTTTGGGACAACCATTCTCATGCTATACCAGAAAGAAAGCATGTCTCACGACAACGTTGATCCAAAGGCATTTATGCTGCACATTGTAAGCATGCTTTGGATATGATAGGAGTTGCATTAGTTGAGGAATTTCAAGAAACCAATATCGACGTCGAGACTTCAATTAACGTGTTTGATTAATTGAAATCATGGTATATTATTCCAAACACTCCCCTATTGAAAAGTATAGCTATTAGTTTGGGTAGGTGATAATAATAGCCATAAGTGTCATACAAGGCATACAAATGGTTTGTGTGCAATAATTTGTTATGCTACTTGGAAGTACCGAGAAAAGTGACTTATAAAACAAGAGAATTCTCCTCTGATAAGCACGGGAATTTGTGACACTTGTTTTTGTCAATACCATGTTGAATTCCAACTCTATTTTGACATGTTTATATATTTTTTCAAAAAAGACTGGCCGAGTGAACTAGCTTCACTGACGATGTGAGATCTTGTTTCTTTGAAAATGTGCAAAAGGAATCCATAGGATGTGTTTTTTAGTAAAATATGTGTAGGTGGAAGAAGATGCTTTGAATGTGGTAATTTGGAATTGTTCCATAGGAATTTTCCTATATATCTAGCACTCTCTGGATTGTCAGATATCACAATTACATGGAAGAGAGACA
The DNA here is from genome assembly GCA_001517045.1 of Pseudotsuga menziesii. Taxonomy (NCBI): domain Eukaryota; kingdom Viridiplantae; phylum Streptophyta; class Pinopsida; order Pinales; family Pinaceae; genus Pseudotsuga; species Pseudotsuga menziesii. The sequence continues at coordinate 498,444 of LPNX011209181.1, read as the reverse complement.
CATATGTTACCATGAATGCATCATATTCTTCATATGTGCCATCTAAGATGATCAACTTGCTTGAGGACATAATTCCTATTTCAGAATTCATGGAGAAGTTTCAAAATTAGATTTATAAATACATCAAATACTCTCACAGGTCCAAGTGGCAAGCTTCTAAATTCAATCATTCTTGTGAGGTATTTGATCCGAGAACAATCTTATCAGTGGAAGACTTTGCTGAGAACTAGAAATTCTCCCTAGATTGAGATACAGAGTGAATAATATCACTTTGATTAGGTGTTTATATTCTTACATGTATTGTACATACATGCTCATGTGACCATTGATGGAAGGGACAACACTCTTCAGTTACACAATGTGATTAAGGAGTACCATTTTTATGTCAGTGGTGATTATGCACATGACACATTGTTCGTTTAACATTGCTTTGGGTTGAATTATGATTCATTAAGAAATAATGGGGTATCATTTACATAACAATGTATTTGGTCATATGGGTAATGCAGGGAAGTTCAATTGGCACACTCTTTTTACTGTTTGAGTCGTCTTCATAAAGAGACAAAATTTTGACATACTTGGAGCTTTTTTGAAACATGGCAAATGGTGAACATGTTGGTACATGTGCTTGTGTGAAACGAGCATTTATGAGGTATCATATGAGTCATGGTGTGTTGGTCCTGGGGAAAGCACGCAAGTGAAGAAACGTGTAAGAATCAGTCCGCAGCGCAAACATAAGAAAGGGAATCTGCGCGGACAGAGGAAACAACGAACGAGGAAAGCTACGCAAAAGAGGTCACCTGCGTGGAAGGAAGATGCCAGCAGGGTAAAGAAGTAGCACAAGTGTAGAATAACAACAGTAAGTGACAGGACGATCGTGGGTGCTGAAGTCGGCTTAAGTCGACGGATACCACACGAGTGAATAGATGCTATAAGCAAGGCCGTTAGTGCCTCGTGTCAAGTCATGATCGCCACAGTTGTAGACTAAGAGGAGGCTGATGGTGACAGTTAAAACACTGCCTATATGCAGTCGACCCTGCGTGGTCATGTAAAATAGTATAAATAGGAGGGATTCAATAGTTATAAGGTTGCTTTTTAGATTGGTAGTTGCTGTTATCTTACTCTGTGATGGCTAGGAGATCACTGTTAGTTGCTTTAAGTGGGTTAATAGAGGAAATATGTTTGAGAGATCGGAGGAAAGATGTGATATCTGAGTGGTAGAGTAGTCGAAAGTTTGCAGGAGGCAGTTAGAGGTAGTACAGTAGAAGAGAAGCTCTGCTAAAGAGGTGCATATTCTAGAGAGTTCGATCCAGGCTGTGTGCAGATCAGTAGATGGTAGCAGTAGAGTAGGAGAAATAAGACAGAGAGCATGAGAGCAAAGAGATTATGAGCAGAAAGCTAGATCTAGGACAGTCTGCAGTTAAATGTAGGCTGAAGGCGCCATATATTTCTCATGCCAGATGAAGACTGCCTTGTGGTTTTTCCCAGATGGGTTTCCACGTGAATTCTCCTGTGTGTAGATGATTGCGTGTGTATGTTTGTTATACTTATGATGCAAGTTCTGCTATGTTGAATGAATGACACATTGTCATTAAGAGTCTAAATGCATGAATAGGTTATTATGCACAACATTTGATTATTAGATTATGTTTACGGCACAATCGTTGTTGCGCGTCTGTTATACCGCGCCATTCTGTTAGCTTGTATTTATATTCAATATGTTTCAAGTACTAAGGCTGAATATGTTTCGTGCTGTTAGTAGTTAATGAAAGATATGTGTGGTGTGCGCTACAGTTCGACAGAAATGACTCCACCCTCGCGACTTGGTCGAGCTCCTTGGGCATGCACCAAGGGACCATAATCCTTCGACAATCGCAGAAACATGGTTCTGGCGGTTACCCATCGAAGAGATATCTCGGGTGAGACTGAGCCTACTCTGCGGGCATTGTCGACGGGGCTTGCTCTGTCAGGCCGGTATCTTGGGTGTTTGTTGGGTTGATGGGTTGCGCAGAACATGGGTCGCGCGAGTTAGGAAAAGTGGCCAACAAATGGTTCTATTGCTGGGACCCTATTGATCAAAACAAGGGAAATGTGGTGGCACCCAACTAAGAGTGAAGTCGAGGAGTGGCTGGAGTCAAATACATTGATATTCGCGTAGAAGGAAAGCGAGGGTTTGCAGCTGAGCCCTGAAAACTAGTTGCAGCGATATCTATATTCGGATATCCATGAAATTTTTTTCACAAAATTCCCCGTTGTATTGCAAGAGTGGTTGTCATAGTTAGCGACCCGACAGACTAACTTCCAGCGAACAAGAGTACTTGAATGGACTGACCTGTTGACACAAGAAGTAGCACAAGTAAGTAACCCTATTTTCAAAGCTGTTGATTTTTTGATTGATAGCATATTAGAAGGATATGTCACTAAGTTCGCTGTTGAAGTGATAACCTCGTATAACGAGGCAGGGAGACATTTTTTCCAAGGACCTCAAGGAAGGTACCTTATGTCTATAAACCTATGGATTAAAATGATCCTTTATGAAAAGGGTATTTTACAACTTAGCGATTGAGTTGCGCAGTTCGTGAAGGGGGATATGCTGTGTAAATTTTAGGAGTAATATGGAAGGTAGTAAGAAGAAATGTTCGCAGAGAGCTCAAAAGATGAGTTGGACACTGGATTCTTAAGAAGTGGAAGGAGGTTCCGGTCAGGAAAGAGGAGGAAGGTAATAGGAGGCAGGAGAGCTTATAGCCTGCCTAGGGAAGGTGAATATGGATGTGAGTCACACCTAGACGAAGGGTCCCGTGACGAAAAGGACGAGTATAGTCCGATTTTTGAGAGAGCAGAATCAGAAGAGTCTACAGAGACGCCAAGGACAGGACGTGACTACGACATTCTAAGGAGATCCCCTGAAGTGAGACCTAGAAGTACCTCACCTGAACTGCGTGTGAACACTAGTAGTCCTAGTGTCAGGACTGGTGCATAAGGAAGCCCATCAGTGATCCCAGTAAATCCAACAAATCCTAGGAACCCAGTGAACAACCCTAGCGCCACCCTAATGGCGGGGACAAATGTTAGACTACCCACATTCAATGGGAATGGAACAGAGGATCCATACCAACATTATTTCCTTTGCGAAGCGGTATGGACGGTCCACCTTTGGTTAACAATGATGACATTCGAAAAGCGCAAATGATTACGACTATGTGGGGCCGCACGCTAGATTGGTACATGAAGTACTATGTAGTACCACTCGGGCAGCCACAGAGGACTCTTGAGGAGATTCAACGCACAATGATCTCGGAATTCAAAAAGCCACAATCTGAGTCCCAATGTATAACCGAGATCAAGGAGATTAAACAGGCTCCAACAAAGACAACATGGGACTTTGATCAGTGATTCAAGACACTGATGGCCAAAGTAAGCTTCCAGATGTCGGAAATGCAGCATAAAGAGTGGTTTATTGCCACGCTGCTGCCACACATTAGAGGACCACTCATGCAACAAAAGATTGCGACGCAGACGAAGTCACTGGAGTTGGCAATGAAGCTAGAGGCTTCACCTATTGGATATGGCGCTGCAAGAATGATACAGATTCAGTCACAATTGGCTATTATGACTATTCAACTCCAAGACATAAAAGGGGGAAAAGAGGTGTAGGAAGACCTCTGGTGTATGCGATGCCGGACCAATGGGAATACCAAAGATGATTGTTCGGGTTACATGAACTACATCTCGTCTGGTGCGCCAAACCCATTGAGTACCCAGGGGCTGCCCTGGTGCAACATATGCCAGACTAGAGGACACCGCGACGTAGATTGCATGTTCTTGCAGAAGACGGTATGTACCCCAGCTACTCTGTATTGTAAATTTTGTAGATCTGTAGGCCACGATGAAAAAGATTGTAGGGCCTACCAACTTATGAGAGAGAAAATGGTAGATGCATATCTAATGAAGACTGAGGATGAAATAAAGTTTGAATAGGCTCAAGCTCAGTCCCAGGCTACACCTCAGTTTCATCATGCGCATCAGTTTCAAGCTGTGCCTCATTTTCAGGCTGCGCCTCAGTTTCATCCTGTACAACAATTTCAGATGGCACCGCAGTTTCAGAATGCAGCCCCGTATAACCCATATCAACAGTAGTATGCACAACTGCAATACCTGTCACAATTGCCTCAACCTCAGTTGAGGGGGGGTGGCAATTACAGGGGCCGAGGAGGAGGAGGATTTGGCCGAGGAAGAGGACCAGTGGTATGCTACAATTGTGGAGCACAGGAGCACTATGCTAGAGACTGCCCTGAACCTGCGAAGACTTGCTCATATTGTAGACAATAGCACAATGTGGAGCAATGCTCATAACTTATTTCTAGATGGAATTCCCAGACGGTTGGAGCAGCTAACCCAACACCAAATCTTGTGCCAAATGATCCCAACCCGAATGCTAATGCCAACATACAGATGATAGTCGTAGAACCACGGGAACCAAGTGTAGCTGTGATAACAAGGGGAGGTGCTACGATGAGTGCAGATCAAGCTACGCAGATAGAGCCTACGACACAAGCACAACCGTAGGTGCGGCCCGCTATGCAAAAGAAAGCACCGCTAGATGTTCAAGAGTAGAAGCGCATATTTATGGATGTACACCCATATTTCATTGGCACAGAGTAGCCAACCACCTCAGGCCAAGCGAAAGATATGCTTGAGAGATTCCAGAAGATATTTGAGCAACAAATTGCAAGAAAAAGTGCAGATAAGGTTAGTAAACTCAAACCACTCCTGTCAAGTTGTTTGGTGCTAATATAGGACAAGGATGCACTTGTAGAGTTGGAAGTGCTCATAGAAATGCTTTCGGAGGAAGAACTACTAGCAAAGAAGGTTAATAGTGTCTAGACAATGTTCAAAACAGGACGCGAACTCAGGATGTCTACGCAAATTGGTGATCATGACATGGACTATATCATCCTCAACCTAGGATCCGATGTTAACATTTGAACACACCAGACACGGGAAATAATGGGCAAGCCACCCCTAGAATGGCACCCAATTCAATTAAGGCTTGCTAATTAGGAAAAGGTCCTGGCCATTGGCAGGCTGAGTCAAGTCCAAGTGGATATTGAAGGATTGCGCACTTTTGCGGACTCCGAATTCATCAACATAGTAGATGATACTAACCCATATCTCGCACTGCTGGGGATCGATTGGGCGATAGGGAATCAAACCATTATAAAATTCAAAAGAAGGATCCTATCGTTTGAAGATGACGAGATGCCCCTCGACCCATTGGAAGGACAGAGATACGTTGAACCGGTGTTCAATGAAGGGAAAGCTGATCACCTTGATAACATATATACTATCACTTCCATTAAGGAGGATTACATTAATCCTACTGAGGATGGTAACCTGAGTTGGAAATGTGCGAATTCATGTACATCAGACTCAGGAGAGGCCCTTGAGAATTGGCAGAATCGTTTACTTGAAGTCTCTATCAGGAGATGTGCCAAGATAACTAAGTTTGTCCGACGAGTAAGAACTAAGTCATAGCCACTACCCACATATGAAGGAATTCCTAACTTGGCAACGTTCTTGATGGATTTTGAGGAGCTAGTAACGGAGCCGCAGTGATTATCTGCGCTAAAATATACACTCGGGCGATGGTGGGGTACGCACAAAAGCTCTATAACTAAATGGCCGTAGTGCAGATGACTACTGGAAGTAAGGTTCGGAGACAAGCTCACAATGGTGGCACAAAGGTATACAGGGTTATCAGACCCTGTTGAACACTTGGAGCAGTGTTCCGCAACATTCTTGAACTACCCATGTCAGGAGTGGGTTCACCACTTCATCCATACTCTCGAGATGGCACCTAGAGGCTAGTACACATCTATGGAGCTGTGCCAATAAACGAGGGAATGGGAAAAGGTTGTGCAGAATTTCATTTGCACATTTCATTTTGCAGATGAGAAACCGACAGTTGATATTGCGTTGACTACTATTAAGGAGAAGATATTCACTGAGATCCCACTAGAGGTTGCATATTCTCAACCTTGCACTGCGCATTCCCACCCATGCTGTGAGACAGTTCAACACTGGATGACCTGCTATAACCTCTCTGGAGACCTAGAGGATGATTCGACTCACATTAATATTCCAGATTCGGAAGGATCGCGCGCAGTAGAAGGAAGCGACATTTCCAGTGAGCAGTTCATCAAGTCGCTAAAGATCAAGAAAGTTAACATTGGGTCAGAGGACAATCCGAAGTTTGCTAACATTGGATACTATTGGGACAAAGAGACAGTAGCCAAAATCACCGATCTATTACATGAATTCGAGGACCTATTCCCGACAATAGGGACAATGTTTCATTCTTCAAAGTTCATATCTATGGCAAAGACAGTGGTCAGGAACAACTATACACATGCAATCACCAGTTGGGCACTTCTAGCAAAGATGGATAAAGATGGTAGTGCAACTCCCATGCTACAGATTCCCTGTCTACATGACATGGCCCGAGAATGAGCCACAAGACTGTAACAAGAAGTGGAAAAACAAGATGAAGAGGAAAAGGAGGATGAAGAGGGCCGAGAAGAACATAAAAAAGGCGAGCTGCAGTAGGTAGAAAAAAAATAAAAAATTTCAAAGAAACAACCATGCATGTTGTGCCAGCTACTACGTCCATTGCTTCGTGGCTCGGGACGAGCCACATGTGAGTGTTGGGGGCCTGTTGGGTCAGGGGAAAATGCGCAGGAATAAGCGCAAGTGAAGAAACACGCAAGAATAAGTCTGTAGCGCAAGCACAAGAAAGGGAATCTGCGTAGACAAAGGAAACGACGAATGGGGAAAGCTACAGAGAAGAAGGAATAGGCGCAAAAGAGGTCACCTACGCGGAAAAGGGAACTACGTGGAAGGAAGATGCCAGCAGGGTAAAGTAGTAGCACACGTGCAAGTGCAGAATAATGGCCAAAAACGACAGGACGATCATGGGTACTGAAGTCGGCTTCAGTCGACGGATGCCTCGTGTAAAGTCAAGATCACCACAGCTGTAGCCTGAGAGGCGACTGATGGTGACAGTTAACAGACTGCCTATATGTAGTTGACCCTGCATGGTCATGTAAAATACTATAAATAGGAGGGATTCAATAGTTAGAATGTTTCTTTTTAGATTGGTAGTTGATGTTACCTTACTCTGTGATGGCTAGTCGATCACTGTTAGTTGCTTTAAATGGGTTAATAGAGGAAAGATCTCTGAGAGAGCGGAGGAAAGCTGTGAGATTTGAGTGGTAGAGTAGTCGAAAGTCTGCAGGAGGAAGTCAGAGGTAGTGCAGTAGAAGAGAAGCTCTGTTAAAGAGGTCGATCCAGGCTATGTGCGGATTGGTAGATCGTAGCAGTAGAGTAGGAGAAATAAGACATAGAGCATGAGAGGAAAGAGAGTCTAAGCAGAAAGCTAGATCTAGGACAGTCTACAGTTAAATTTAGGTTGAAGGCGCCATATATTTCTCATGCCAGATGAAGAGCTCCTTGTGGTTTTTCCCAGATGGTTTTCCACGTGAATTCTCCTGTGTGTTGATGATTTCCTGTGTATGTTTGTTTTGCTTATGATGCAAGTTATGTTATGGTTGAATGAATAATGCACTGTCAATAAGAGTTTGAATGCATGAATAGGTTATTATGTACACCATTTGATTATTAGATTATGTTTACAGCACAATCGTTGTTGCGCATCTGTTATACTGCGCCGGTCTGTTAGTTTGTCTTTATATTCAATTATGTTTCAAGTACTTAGGCCAAACATGTGTCGTGCTGTTAGTAGTTAATGAAATATATGCGCGGTGTGCGCTATAGTTCGGTGAAAATGACTCCATCCTCGTGCCTTGGTCAAGCTCCTTGGCCGTGTGCCAAGGGACCATAATCCCTCGATAATCATGGAAACATGGTTCTGGCGGTTACTCATCGAAGAGATATCTCGGGTGAGACTGCGCCTGCTCTGCGGGCGTTGTCGATGGGGCTTGCTCTGTCAGGTCGGTATCTCGGGTGTTTGTTGCGTTAACGGGATGCGCAGAACCTGGGTCGCGCGAGTTAGTAAAAGTGGCCAACATGGTGCACACTGCATTTGGGCATTTGGGCATGAAAAATAAAGGCCAATGCGTAGGTGAGATACTACGATGTGGTATTGAAGCTCACATTTTAAATGTGCTTTGAAACATAGAATGAGTTGAAAAATTATACATTTGATATTTATTTTGATGTAGTTCTTTTATAATGTCTCCCTTGGTGATGTGAATAGATCCATACCTTCATATTGTGAGACTATACTTGCATGAGGGAATTACACTTCGTTCAGAGTAAATACATGGGTGGCATGTTTTCCTGAAATGAGAAAGTATGTGTGCTTTTGCAAGTTTTTTTTTATCGATGGAGTTGGATGGGATCTTGATGAATAAGAAAATGTTGGACATGCGAACGAATGGAAATATGTCCCTCTTAAGTCGAAGGGTCCACATCCAATTCTGATATGGCAAGAGATGCACACTAAAGAGGTTGTGGTATTGTTAGATTGTGCTTGGGTTTCTGACGTGGTTAGAGAAGGTGCACAAATTCATTAATGGGAACTCATTATATATTACATGTTTTTATTTGGAATATTTAATTGAATGTTTAAACTACCAAACTTGTACAATTTTTCTGCACTGAGAGGAGCGAGGTGCTCTACATCCTAGTATGGGGGAGATGTTGTCACATAATGTAAGGTAAGGTAACGCAATGTTACATTGCCAAAAATAAAAAAAAGTAATAAAAAAAACCATGTCAGCTCATAAAATAAAAAATTATGAAAAATAATTAAAAAAATCCATGTCGACCAATAAAATAAAAAAATATGAAAAATAATTAAAAAAATCCATGTCGACCAATAAAATAAAAAATTAAAACTTAAGACCATTAATTTTTTTTTATAGGTCAATAAATTGGATCCCTCTCAGTGCTTGATAGATCCAAGTTTAAGATGGATCTATGCTGGTACATACATTTGATTAACATATGTAATTTTGGTTGTAGAAGATGTATTTGTTATCACTACCCGCCCATGCAATGAAGAGAATGCGACATATTATTTAATTCAATGTACACAAATTAAAAATAGGTTGGTGTGACCCTATAAGGATGGAGAGGTCATGTACCAAGTGACTCGGTTGTGTTGGGACGTTTTTTTGAAAAAGTAAAAAAACAAGGTGATTATATTATATATAGAGATTTTATGCATGAATAATATATTTCGAGTACAACCATTTGGTGGTGGCAGCTCGAATTCATCTCACGAAAATCAAGGTGAAGAGAGGTGAACCAAAGAGATGGAAGATGACAGAAGTTGAACATGATGAGATTATGGAGACTTGTATTCCTATAACCCATTGGATAGAATAATAAACTACACATGCCACTTTTGATGTTGACCTACTTGACACACTAACTTGTTTTGCAATGATTTGTATGATTTGACACCTTTTAAACCAACAATTGGCACTCAAATATATGTACAATTGAGTCATTACATGTGTTTAATTTTGTTATCATTTTGGGGTTTTCTTCATAAATTAATTGCTTGAATCCATAACCCCATATAGCCAAAGAAGTGTCGAATCAAATCCACAAAGTAATTAATATTACTACTTTATTTTGATAAGTTATTTCCTACTCGTATATTTCCTTGATTAAGATTCACTTTTATATTTGGATATCCCCAAACTTATAAGAATATCACCTTTTAAAGTTGGATGAAATAAAATTAAGTTGAATGTTATAAGGTAAAAATTGTTCCATGTGTTGTCCTTTTCTAACCTAATTCCATCTCTAATCAAAAGTCACGAGAGGTATTTATGTACACTTCATCACAATTTTGTTGATATAGGAAGATAATGTTGTCCTTTTCTAACCTAATTCCATCTCTAATCAAAAGTCACGAGAGGTATTTATGTACACTTCATCACAATTTTGTTTATATATGAAGATAAGGATGTCATATTTGTGATCATGGCTAATTTCACCAAGTATGTTTATTTCATTATTTTGACTAAAAAAATTAAAAGATTGTGAGATTGTTGATTTATTCTTTAAGCATGTCACTTCTAGAAATAAATTTTCAACTTAACACTAGTTACTTTCAATATGAGTATTGATTATCACCCTTAGAATGAAGGATAAACATTGATTACACAAGTGTATATTTCTCCACTTAAAACTTTTCACTACAATCATCGACTTTTCATTTGCATAGCCTTCATGTGTAAGTTGTGGATGATAATTTGTAATTTCTTTTTGTAATTTGTAAATCTAATTATAATTTCTTAAATTGTAATTTGAAAGTGTGAAGTTGTAAATTGTAATTGTATACCCCTCTTTTTATTAGGTACCTCACTCTGTGGATTTCTTATTGTAATTTGTAAATCTAATTAGTAATTTTTAAATTGTATTTGTATAATTTTACAATTGTAAATTGTAAATCTAATAGTAGTTGTAAATTGTAACTCTAATTGTAAAATTCTTAATTGTGTTGGTAAATTGTAATTGTAAATTATATTATAACTGAGATTGTGCATAACTTGTAATGTGAATGATAATTTGGAATTTCTTATTGTAATTTGTAATTTGTAAATCTAATTAGTAATTTCTAATTGTGAAATTCTAAATCTAAGTTTTGAATAAGGTCTACGCAAATCCTTGTGGAATTCAACAACTTATTCATTGTTTTTGCAAATAAAATCACAAGATGATACTTGAGACAAGTCTATCTCTACACATGGAAGGTGCTAAGAACTATCCCTTGCTGTAGGGGTGCCATGTTCCACTAGATATAAAGGATTGATCTATGATAACTATCCTCTCAACTCCAGTGCTTTGCATAGCCTTCCTACCATGTCTAGAAGAAGATAAAGGTGTATATGGCCTTGGTTTCATGTTGAGATGCTTGTGTGAATACATTTAAGGTGTTATAGAAATGTTCCCAAATTTTAATGCTAAGAAATATCTTCAAGTTTCTTAGTAGTATCCCATTGCAATTATGTCTCAATGCATGCCTTTAATGTTGTAATAATTGTAAGTTCTCTATTTTTGGTTTTGGTTCTCTATTTCTGGTTTCTCCATCTCTAGTATTGCTTTCGATTGGTTGGTTAGGATCTTTAACGTAACCATTGAATTTGATGTTTTATGTGAGTGAACTATAAATTTGATCCAAACCTAAAGAGATTGGTGTACTAGCTCCTCTTACCTCAAAATGTGATGTACAATTGAGTGATTGTGTTGGTGTTCTCGTGTGCTTCAAGTTAGGAACTTTTGCAGACTCTATATTGGTGCATATGGCATTGTTGAAGTATCTACTTTTATATTCTTGTAATTTCTTTGTTTTTCTCACTCTATTTTTTGTAATCTCCACATCCTCATTTGGTGTAGTTCACCACTCAATAGCCACTATGCGATCACATTTTGAATCTTAATCTTTGTAATACAAAATGATAAAATATATGGTTGGGATTTTGCGTATGTGCATGATGTTAGGAAAACGTTATGAAAATCAATTTCAAAAGAAATAAACACATCATACTTATCCACAAGGTTTTGAAAAATATAAGGATTTGGTGGTCTCTTGTATCATTTGTGTATACCAATGCAATGAAAGGCCAAATTAATTTCTATTTGTGTGTCACGATTAGTGACAAATTTCCAAATGTTGAACTTTGGGGCTGAAAATGACTTCGTAAATTTAGTATAATATGGTCAACCATGTGGTGGTTTCCATGCGATCATTGCAAATGAAAGGAGAATCTAACTTTAATGAAAGTCTTCCCCTCATTCCAGGGCATCCAAAAAATATTGAATAAACTCATTATGTAGGTAGTGTGCCCAAGGCAACTTGATGTCTCTCACACACCACTTAGATGCTTGGATATCTCCTGCTAGACGTTCATCCCTCCTACACCTCTGAACCAATTTAAATGATAACAAATGAGTAGAAAATTGGACCTCTCTGTCTTGTACAATCAAAATAACTATACCATGGATCTATTGATCCATGCATATTTTTGATACATATCCTCTATTGTTATGTCCATAGCCAATATTGCTTATGTTGCATCCTATCCTAGCCCTGGGAGGCCTGATATTCCATGGATCATGGTCAAATCCATTTTGTAGACATGGTCTAACAATAAACACCCTCCACGTAATGTACTCCTAAAAAATGTTATGCGATTGAAAATTTTGGGATTCCTACTAAAGCATGGCATATCCAACAAGCACATTATCCCTGATTGATACATTTTTCTTGCCTAGTCTTTTGGAATTACTCATTCTTTCTCATCCAACAATACGTTCAATTATGCAATGTTCAAATTGGAGTTATGTAAATTGGCTCTCATATTGAATGTTGTAATCCAAAACATCATGTTATGCACTACAAAGGTTATCTTACGTGGAACATTTTTTTATCTCTACCACAAGAATCTATGCCTACTTAACTTCTTTGGTATTTGACCTTACTCATGGTCGAGATGGGTTCGACATCTCTGTTGTGTTTTCTAACTCTACTCTTGGCTTCTCAACACCCATAGTTCACTCACTCTGAATGCACTACAACTTACCCTCTACAAAGTTATGACCCCTTGTTGTGATTTGATCCAATTTAAAATATTCCCACCCCAATTGCTCAATTTGTCGCTTTATACTTCCATCTAATCAAATCCACTCTTCCCCTTAATGGTTGTCATGGAGTTTGAACTTGTATGTCCCTTCATCAATTAATGCTAACCCCATTCTCATGCGATGATATCTCTTATCAGTATTCCCAATGTCATGCCATCGCACAACTTGTTTTATTTCACCCTCACATCACCTTATTCACATCATGCCTATTATTTAACTTGATATTACAAAAAGTATTCTAGATCTTAACTAATAAATAACCCTATTAACTACAAGTTGGCTTATCCCATCAAATATCCTTATTTAAAAAACATTCCATAATGCCATCTACTTACTACTTCCCCCTAACCTACTAAGTACAATTGTTTGTGACAGATCCTCGTTAGTGGGTCACTAGCTTGTTGTAATACAAATTCAACCTGCTTTCATTTATTAGTCCTTTCATTCGTTCACTGTCCAATTTAACTGATTTCACTACGCCAATCTCTGTAGTATAAGTGATAGAAACAAACCCTGGATTAGAGGAATTTTTAGGTCTAAAATGGGCCTCCTAAGGAAAATAATAAAATAATAGTTAAAATAATAAATAATATTTATTAATTTTGGAGGAAGAAAGAAAAAACTACTCTTTTTGTTCGTATTTTCAACATATATCCTTGTGTTTTTATTGAAATTTCGAGCGGGAGCACTCCTTGGATGCGGATTTAAATACCGCATCTAACGAGTACCCACACTACTTGTTTTTGGGGCAGTGGGGTCTGTCAAAGGTAAGTAGTATGGGTACTTGTTGGATGCGGTATTTAAATCTGCATCCAAGGAGTTCTCCTGTTCGAAATTTCAGCAAAAACACAAGGGGATATGTTGAAAATACGAACCAAAAAATAGTTTTTTATGACAAATATGTCAAGTCAACCATTATGGTTGACTCATTTTATTAAAATTCTAATGGTTCTTGAATTCCAACTCATAAAGAAATTATTGTTGGCTCGTTTTCTTATATGATGGCACGATTTCTTGTAAGGCCCATTTTAGACCTCAAAATTCCTGTAATTGGCATACACCTCATCTGAAGTTACATGGATTCTTGAGAAATTGATTGCTATAAATTAATACTGGAGAAGTAGGTTCCATTATCTTCTTCTGAATATTTCAGTCCTTCCATGCCTTTTTCCCTTGCTTCTTCATTGTTTGATGGAAACCTATAATCAAGCAATGCTCAACAATGAATTGGGTAGGGAAGGGGTCATGGACACATGTGACATTTAGTGCTCTAATATTTACATAGATTCTTATTTCCCCTATCTTGTTATTTTGAATCACCATAGGGATAATCTAGTTTAATAATTCCACTATAAAGATTATACTTGCTTTCAACATTCTATATAATTGCCACTCCACCTTTTCTTTGAAGTTTTGGGTTCAATCTGTAAGGTTTTCTATTAGTTTTATTTGGGACTTAATTTATCTCAATGATCTGACAATCCCTTTCATTTCTTCAAAGTTATTAGGGAATAGATCTTGATGGTCACTAATATATCCCGCAACCTTAAAAATTCTTTCTTGATCCCAATAATCTCCACTTTTTTCCATGTTTGGTTATGTCTCAATCCCAATCTTCCAATTCTTAATTCTAAGTGGATATCGAATGTAATATACCTCTCCTTTAAGTTTATATCCTTTAATCTCTATTTCATTGATTAATTCATGGATCTCCATGTTCCTCAATTCATCTTCTTCTATTAGTTCTTCTTCATCTTACTTCCAACAATGTATTGGTTCTTTCAACTTTACAAATTTCCTATGATGCACACAGATTGTCCTCTACATGGGTATGGCATGTGCATCCTTGTCTTGGGAATTTTTATTATTATTCTACTTAGGCTCCAAGCATCATTGGATACTAATCATCAAACCAAAATGTTGTGTACAAGTGGTTATGCATAGTTTCCCAATATTTAGTACCTTTGTTGGTTTCTTCCTGAATAAACCAGCTTGTTGGCACCACATTCAATGTATGTATAAATCTATGTACCCATTATTTTATTGGAAAGTTATTCTCTATCCATCTCCACTGGAATAACCACATGTGATCCTATGAGTCCTCATGGTCTTTATATGTATGCATGAGGTCAATTTCCCGTGATGAATGAAATCTCAATAATATGCTCATCACCACTTGTGCCCCATTTATACATTCTCTATTTGTGTAGTCGATCAATGCATGGGTCAATACCTTTACTATTATGTCCATTTCTTGTATTCTTTTCCCCTTTTCTACTTTATTTTCCATATGATTCAAAAATGTGTGCATCAGGCCTGTCCCATCGAACCTTGGTACATATAAATTTTTATATATAAGCACAACACCTACTTGATATTTCTTGCATTCCCATCTACCACCTACCCAACTAAATCCGTATTGTATGAGCATATGCTTCTCCAACTCATTTCCCCACCCACTATCGATTTTATGCGATCATGCTTCCACTCAGTGATATTGTAAATATTCTCCAATGTAGTGCCCTAGATGATATCATGATTTATTGGCTTGGTACATCTTTCTCCTTTGGTGCATATTTCTTCTTTATGCCTACATGTTTTCTCTTGAAGGCTTGAATGCCTAGAGAGGAGGAGAGAAAACATATAGATCTGTTAAGAAATTCATATAAGGAACATTGATAGAAACACATAAAAGAAATACACCATGAAAATACAAGAGAGAGTTGGAGAAGAAGGATTCCATTTGCTGAAAAGTTAGCTAGGAAGTGTTCGTCCACATAGACTTGCCTTGGGGTGGACAATGACACTTAAATGTTGTGACTCCTAGTCTTGTGCATTTAATAAAGTGAGAAACACTTTATAATTTTGAAGTGACTTTATTAAAAAGGCTAAGTAATGATATTTTCCTAAGTTCACATTTAATTAAAGTTAAGTATGTGATTAAATAGAATGGGGTTGCTCAACTTTATTAAATGACATGAGGTGCACTAAATGTCATTTAATTATTATTTAATGGACCATTTAGTGAGAACCATTCATCTAATCTAATCTTGACTATTAGATTGACAGGGAAGTTACCATGAACAAAAAGGACTAGGGAAACACAAAAGTTCATTCATTGTGATCATTTCTTCAGAAGATATTTTTTGAGAGAGAGAGAGGAAAAAGACAAATGAGGGTTTGAAGAAATTTTGAGCAAAGAGAGAGAATTTGCAAGAGATTGAGAAAATATTTGCAGGGTACATTTTCCAAGGCCACGACACAAATTTCGAGAATATTTTTTATGCACAGAAATCGAGAAAGGGCTGCACATAAATAGAGGAAGGGTTTGCATAGATTTTGAGGAGCACATAAATCGAGGCAAACAACTGCACAGATTTGAAGATCCATACAATTGTATGACAACACAAAATTCGAGGTGTATGGACTGTCAGAACCATACAATTAATGCACAAATTTTGAGAAAGTTAATGCACAAAAATGAGGAGTACGACCTGCAATTAATTCTGTCTGTACAGAAATTTTTGGGCACATTTTTCGAGGTGAATGTGGCATGAAAATTGAGAAAATTTAGCAGTAAAGGACTTTGAAAATCGAGGCAGAATTCTGATAAGTATTGTTGATTGTATTTCTGATTTTTACTTGAAGAAAATAAATTCTCTCTTTCAAAAAACAAGTTTTCCATAAAGGGTTTTTATCCTGGACCATTGGTAAAAAACAAGTGTGTTAAATGTCATGTGTTTGGTTGTCTGAAATTTTCTGAGTTTTAATTTCTTGGTAAAAAATAAAATTTCTGAATTGTTTAAAATTGAGAAAAAGAACCTCATGTGTTTCAGTCAAGTTAAATTTTGTTAAAAATTTATGCATTGAAGGGTTGGGCATTAAACCATGCTGAGAAGCCAAATGGATTGAAACCGACTTGGGGTTTCTTTCAAAAACTTTCATGGTATCAGAGCAGCATTAAAGATTCATAATTTTAAACATTTAGTTAAGTTGGGTTTGGAGAAAATAAGTATTGAACAACTTGCTTGAAGTTACAGGTTGCAGTCATGGTTTTTGGTCTTAGAGTGGAAGATAGATTAGAGCGGGCTGCAAATTTTAGCCCTTGGAAGGCTAGAATTAATTTGTTTCTTAAAGAGAATGAACTATGGGATATAGTTTATGGAACAACAACAAATCTTGTAGTAGTACCTGCTGATGCAACATATAAGGCATCTTTTATGAAGAGGGATGTGAGGGCGAGAAGGGTCATTCTTGATGTTGTGAAGGATCATGTGATCCCTCACATCTCAGCAAAAGACCATGCATTTCAGATGAGGACAACTTTGAAAAATCTTTATCAGAGTTACAATGAAAACATGAAGATGGTATTGAGAGAGAAGTTGAAGAGGGTGCACATGGGTAAAGGGGAATGCATGGCATCATATCTTATCAATATCACATATGTAAGAGATGAGCTTGCATCTATAGGAGAGGTGATAGGTAGTCCTGAGATGGTACTTACAACACTAAATGGAGTATCTCAGTAGTGGACCTTATTTGTTAAGACTATTATTGGTAGGGAGAACATACCCACATGTGATCGATTGTGGGATGATCTCACATAGGAGGAGATACAGAGAGGTTTCATACAAGGCAGCTCATCACATCACAGGGATGATGAGGAAAATGTTGCTTTAGCAGCAAAGGGAAAGAAGAAGAAGAAGTTCAAGAAGGGTTCCAAGGATGGGGCCAAACAACATGATGGGGAGAAGAAGGACACGAGCAAAGTGAAATGCTTTGCATGTAAGAAGATGGGACACTATGCTGGATAGTGTCCAAACAAGAAGAGGATGAAACAATAGACAACAACTTCAGCAAAGATTGATGAGTTTGCCGCGAGATTTGAGAGACTTTTCTCTCTTTGGAGGTGTTAGTGTTAAGAGAGCATATTCTATCACCAGTAGGGACTTTCACGACCACATGGAGCATTCCATGATTGTTGCATTAGAGGAAATTTGAGGTCTAAAATTGGCCTCCTAAGGAAAATAATAAAATAACAGTTAAAATAATAAAGTAATAGTTAAAATAATAAAATAATAGTTATTAATTTTGGAGGAAGAATAAAAAAAACTGCTTTTTTTGTGTTCGTATTTTCGACATATATCCCCGTGTTTTTACTCAAATTCCGAACAGAAGAGCTTGTTGGATGCGGAATTTAATTCTGCATTCAACGAGTACCCACAATGCATACTTTTGATGGACCCTGCTAACCCAAAAACAAGAAATGCCTAAAAAACGTGATGATGATGTCACCATCACATTTTTTTAGGTACTTCTTGTTTTTGGGGTAGCAAGGTCAGTCAAAAGTATGCAGTGTGGGTACTCGTTGGATGCGGAATTAAATTTCGCATCCAAAGAGCTCTCCTTCTCGGAATTTGAGTAAAAACACAGGGATATATGTCAAAAATACAGTAAAAAAAAGTAGTTTTCTTTTATGACAAATATGTCAATTCAACCATTATGGTTGACTCATTTTATTGAAATTCCATTGGTTGTTGAATTCCGAATCACAAAATTTATTGTTGGCGCGTTTTCTTATAAGGCCCATTTTAGACCCCAAATTTCCTCTAATGGGCATTCGTTGAGTGCCACCACTACTTCCTCCACTTGGTACATTGGTAGTGGAGCTTCCAGTCATATGACAGGTGACCAGAATATGTTTTCAGATATGTCAGAGACAAACTTGGAGTTGGAGGTTGTATTGGGAGATGACACAGTGGTGAGCATAGTTGGGCATGAGACTGTCCGTTTTGATAGTGAGTCCATGTAACCTATGTATATGAGGGATGTGTTGTATGTCCCTGGGATCAAGAAGAACCTTGTTTAAGTTTCCATGATTGAGGAAAGAGGATTCGATGTATATGTCCTTGATGGTAAAGTTCACATATTTCCCAAGGAAACAGGTCCATCTGATTCACAGGTGATTGGAGTCAGATGCAAGAAACTGTAAAAGCTTCTCTTCAAGTCACATCATGCACTGTCACATACTCAGAGAAGTAGCGAGTTGTGTGAGCTATGGCGTAGGAGGATGACCCATATTCACCATCCATATTTGAGGATGTTGAGAGATATGACGACAAGTATGCCCGAGTTCAACACACAGCTGAGTGGTGTGTGTAGAGGGTGTGATTTGGGAAAGTACACCAAGACTGCTTTTCCAAGCAGTGATTCTAGATTAGAGGGATTACTTCAGTTGATTCATTTAGATTTGTGTGGTCCCATGTCATCTACCTCTTTGATAGGATACAAGTATTATGTCACTTTCATCGATGACTTTTCCAGGAAGACCTGGATCTATTTCCTTAGAAGCAAGAGATTTAGAGGAAGTCTTGCTTCGGTTCCAAGAGTTCAAAGCTCTTGTGGAGAACCAGACAAGAAAGAAGATCAAGGTACTTCATTCAGAAAATGGAGGTGAGTATACTTCCCATGCTTTCGATGAGTATTGTTGGCAGGAGGGTATCAAGAGGCAGTTGACAGTTCCTTACACTCCACAACAGAATGGAGTGGCTGAAAGGAAGAACCGTTTGATAGTGGGTGCATCTAGAGATATGCTTCATGACCAAAGTATTCCTTTCTTTCTATGGGAAGAGGCCGATAGTACTGCTGTTTATGATCTGAACAAGAGTTCGCACCATGCATTGGGGTGCAAAACTGCTAAGGAGATGTTTACAGGGAAAGTGCTTGAGATATGTCACTTTCGAATTTTTGGTTGCCTTACATACTCTCCTGTCCCTTCTAAGAAGAGGACAAAGTTGGAGGCTATAGGTGAGTGGGGTATTTTTGTTGGTTATAATGAGACATCGAAGGCTTTTCACATATACCTTCCTGCATAGAGGAAAGTTATGGTGAGAAGGGAGGCAAAGTTTGAGGAACAAAAATTCTTCACGAGGTATCTTGATTATGAGATGGAGGATCAGTAGAGTACTACACAGGTGACAACTCAAATTTCAACGAGTGATATTTCAGGGTCACCCGTTTCAGGTGTGACTGGATCACAGGTTCACAGGTGACACCTTCAGGTGATTCGGGTTCTAGGGGTACAAGTACAGGTTCACCAGGGACAGGTTCTCAGGTTGTTGGTACTTCTTCAGGGAGAAATGTGTCTGATGAGGAGGTATAGGAGAGTCTTATATATGTTGCTTCCTCCAGGAAGAGAAAGCTAATTTGGCTTAAGGAGTTGATGAAGGAAGCAGAGGAGTCAGTTGGACCACCCAAGAGGGAGGTTAGAGAGAGCACGACACCTAAAATATTTTACA
Organism: Pseudotsuga menziesii; assembly: GCA_001517045.1. NCBI lineage: Eukaryota > Viridiplantae > Streptophyta > Pinopsida > Pinales > Pinaceae > Pseudotsuga > Pseudotsuga menziesii. The sequence continues at coordinate 478,465 of LPNX011209181.1, read as the reverse complement.
GCTATATGGCACAAGTGACCAGCTTGCGTGATACTATTCCTGACACTTATGAGGAGGATTCTGCACACTATGTATGGAGAGATGCCATGATGGAGGAGTACAAATCCATAATGAAGAATGGGGTGTGGGAAGTGGTTTCGAGACCAGAGGGGAAATCATTTGTGACTTCCAGATGGATTTACAAGATAAAGCATGCTACAAAAGGTAGTATTGAGAAGTTCAAAGCTCGTTTTGTTGCATGTGGTTTCTCACAGGTCAAGGGAGTTGATATTCTCATGAAGGCTTTGGGTAGAGGGAATCATGTCTACTTCAGAGACAAGTTGGGAGTGGTGAAAAACACTTTCCTCGGTAAGAGGGAGTGTTGAAAAGTTACCTAGGAAGTGTTTGTCCACCTAGACTTCCTTGGGGTGGATAAGAACACTTAAATGTTGTGACTCCTAGTCTTGTGCATTTAATAAAGTGAGAAACACTCTATAATTTTAAAGTGCCTTTATTAAAAAGGCTAAGTAATGATATTTTCCTAAGTACACATTTAATTAAAGTTAAGTGAGTGATTAAATAGAATGGGGTTGCTCAACTTTAGTAAATGACATGAGGTGCACTAAATGTCGTTTAATTATTATTTAATGGAGCATTTAATGTGAACCCTTCATCTAATCTAATATTGATCGTTAGATTGACAGGGAAGTTACCATGAACAAAAAGGACCAGGGCAATGCAAAAGTTCGTTCATTGTGATCATTTCTTTAGAAGATATTTTTAGAGAGAGAGAGGAAAAAGACAAATGAGGATTTGAAGATATTTTGAACCCGGAGAGAGAATTTGCAAGAGATTGAGAAAATATTTGCATCGAACATTTTCTAAGGCCAAGGCACAAATTTCAAGAAGAATTTTTATGCACAAAAATTGAGAAAGGGTTGCACAAAAATTGAGGAAGGGTTTGCATAGATTTCAAGGAGCACAATAATTGAGGAAAACAACTGCACATATTTTGAGATCCATACAACAGTAGGAAATCACAAAATTCAAGGTTTATAGACTGTCAGAACCGTACAGTATGACCTGTACGAATTTTGAGAAAGGTAATGCATAGAAATTGAAGAGTATGACCTGCAATTAATTATGTCTGTACAAAAAATTTTGGGCACCTTTTTCGAGGTGAATGTGGCACAAAAATCAAGAAAATCATCACTAAAGGAGTTTAGAAATCGAGGCAGAATTCATAAGTATTATTGATTGTATTTCTTATTTTTACCTGAAGAAAATAAGGTCTCTCTCACTTAGAAAATATGTTTTCCCTTAGGGGTTTTATCTTGGACCATTGGCAAAAAACAAGTGTGTTAAATTTCATGTGTTTGGTTATCTGGAATTTTATGAGTTTTAATTTTTTGGTAGAAAAGAAAATTTCTGAATTGTTTAAAATTGAGAAAAAGAACCTCACGTGTTTTAGTCAAGTTAAATTTTATTAAAAGTTTATGCATCGAAGGGTTGGGAATTAAACCATGCAGAGAATCCAAAAGGATTGAAACCGGTTTGGGGTTTCTTTCAAAAACTTTCACCATTGAGATGAACCATTACATGCAATGATGCCAATTCTGGGACCTCTCCTTCTCGATCTACACTGCTACCTTTTTTATAAGGTGTCTTGTTGACAATGTCAACTTTGAATAACTAACTCCATTAATTACATGCTCACCACACTCCCTTTTACATTGAATAAAATTATGTCTTTTTTATTTTCACATCCAAACTTAGACTATAAGCCCCCTAAGATTCAGATCAAGTGTTGTGCTATGTGTCTAACCTCTCCTTGGTCAAAACAAATTGGATTCATTGGACCTCCGTAACCTACACATCCTATTCCCTGGAATTCTCCTTAACTACACCCACCTAAGTCCTCCATCTCTTGAGATTTGTACGTGTTTTCCTTGTTTTCCTTCATCAACTACAACACATTGTAATTGTTAATGTCATGTTTAATGGATTTACAAAATTCATAGAATGGTGAGTTATTGGTCATTTGATACTTTTGCAGTACGGGACAAAAGGATGCCTTGTGTCCCAATGTATGCAAATCTCCCACCAATATGGCTTGGATCACGATGGGAATATATTAGGATTTCCCATAGGGAAGGGGTTTGGAGCACTTGTACGAGTATAATTTCTCATCATGGGGCGTTCATTTCTATGATGCCCTTCTGTCTAGAATAAGGTGCAGTAGATGTTCTTGCATAGAGCCTTTCCTTTTAACAAGTATTACAATTTGTATAAAATCCCAACCATCTGGATCTATATCTATGCAATACCTATAGAGGTCCACTTACTGATGAGGCTTCCACCTATAATGCAATCCCCAATGCTTCTTGTCGAGTATTAATCTTCTACTGAGTCAATGGGTTATGAATATGGGGAAACAATCCAATGATAATTTTTTCCTTGTGGTTAATTTCGTGTAATTTAAAAATTAGTTTTGCCGACAATTCTTTAAATATTTGGTCAAAGTTGTGCATTCTTTCTCCCTCTTTCTAATTGATTTCTTTAAGCTCTATGTAAATTGTTATTCCAATTCAATTTTTTAGAATTTCTTGATAAAATCCTATTCGATTTTGGCATATGTTTTGGTCTAATTGGATGGGATATCTACTTTATATTTCATGTACCACTATAGTGTGCACTCCCTGAAGGTCATTTCTAACTACACTATATTTACATTATAATCCATAATTTTCCTTACTTCCCAAATAACTTCACATTGAAAACAATTTTGATCTGCATCATCATTTTTGAAATACCAAAAGTTTTAATACCAAATATATCACGGTTCTTGTTAGTTTTTTTAGATCTTATTAGCTTAATTAGGAAATTTGTCTGAAAGAATAACAAGTGCAACTAGATGCATAAGATATGACAGATACACAAGACACAAATATTTTCACCAGGGAAACCATAAAGGAGAAAACCTCACAAAATTCCTCAGAATAGTACAGTAAAAAAGAATGTGTCATAAGATGATGAATCCCAGTAATAAGAAGTATTCAACAACTATCTATCTCTCATTCGTTCTCTCTCTCTCATGCGAACTTGAGTGAGTGTGGGGTGTGTATAAATAAGGGAGGGCGCCTCCCTATTTATACTAATCAAGTGATTAACCTTTTACATGACTGGGTCAACTTGTTTCCCTAACAAGGCTGACTTCTCCTAGAGAGACTCCAAATACACATTACATGATGTTACACTAGGGACTATTTCCCCGACTTACAATGAAGGTTGTACCTCAAGGTCTGGACACAATAAATACATACCGCAAGGAGGTAAACTCATCTCCAATGGGGGTACAAAAACATAAAATGATAATATACATCAAAATATCATCCGAAGTTATAAATACATCAACACTCCCTCTTAACTCTCTTCCACAGTCATCAACACATGGTCAAGTCTTCATCGCGGATTCATCATCACAGATTCATGTTAGATTTTTATCATTCAAGCTAGCATTATGATCTTAGGATCTTATATGAGAGCCTACAATAAAACACAAGAGACAATGAACACAAGATTTTCCTCGGGGAAACCATAAAGGAGAAAACCCCGCAACTTCCTCAGAGATAGAATCAACACCAAAAGTAAAACCCAAAAACATAAAGATGATCTCCCGACAACAGTAGTCTCTCTCTTGTCCCAACAACTTCTCTCTCACTCATGTGCCCCAATGAGTGAGTTTGTGTGTGATAAATAGAGAGGCTCACTCTCTATTTATATTCTTTCGTTCACTTGAAACCCACTCCAACATGTCGGCCTCACTTAAAAATTACTTACTAGAGCCGACATCTCTAGGAGTGTCTAATAACCCTAGTGCCCCACAACTTGTGGGGACTTTTCCCCTCCGACCAACAAGGAGGGTTATCCTTAACACAATGGTGGGGACTATTGCCCTGACTTACAATAACTCACCTAGGGTCGACTTCTCTAGGATAGTATAATAAACCTAGGGCCCCACAATTGTGGGGACTTAAACCCTTGATCAATAGGAGGGTTACCCACAATGACTTGACATGACTTGTTCACATTATAGAAACTCCCGATGGGAACATCGGGGCATGACATGACTCAATTACATTACAGATATTTCCTGGAATAATAATCAGGGTACAATACATAAGATATACAAGTGAATACATTCCGAAGTTACAATTACATCAACACTCCCTCTTAACTGGGAATGTATTCTCTCGACACAATTTATCAACACAAGTCTTCTTCTCTGTATCATCTGGATCATCATCGAATTCTCGTCATCTTCAAGTCATCTTCATCTTCAGGTCATCTTTATCTTCAAGTCATCTTCATATTCATCTGGATCATCACTAGATCTGGATCTAGATCATCACTCGATCTGGATCATCTCTACTGGATCAACATCACTAGATCTGGATCATCACTCGATCTGGATCATCATCACTAGATCTAGATCATCACTGTATCTGGATCATCATCACTGGATCTAGATCATCACTCGATCTAGATCATCTCTGATGGATCAACATCACTGGATCTGGATCATCTCTGCTGGAACATCATCATTGGATCTAGATCATCACTTGATCTGGATCATCACTCGATTTGGATAATTACTCGATCTGGATCATCACTGGTGCTATCTCATAATTCTTCTTGTCACAAGAAGTTCTATAGATCCAGCCCTTTTTCATGCTGGTTGTAGGCCTAGCCTCCTTGTAGGTCTTCTTTAGCTCTTATATCTAACCCTAAGTCAGAATGGCCAACACTCACAATTGACCATGAGAGGAACACATCCAACACCATGTCAGAAAGGCACAACACTTACATTCACCAGCATGATAGTACACAACTACTATCATTTGTGAAAAGGTACAGCACTCACATCTGACCTTGACTTCTCAGAAAGGAACAACACTCACATCTGACCTTGACTCATCATAAAGGCACAACACTCACATCTGACCTTGACTTGTTAGAAAGGCACATCACTCACATTCACTAGCATGATAGTACACAACTACTATCATCTGTGAAAAGGCACAGCACTCACATCCACTAGCATGATAGGACACAACTACTATCATCTGTGGAAAGGCACAACAATCACATCCACCAACATGATAGGACACAACTACTATCATCTATGGAAAGGCACAACACTTACATCTAACCTTGACTCGTCAGAAAGGAACTCAGTCCTAGACTGAGGCTTCCTGGTAACTGACCAAGTGCCTCCAGTCAGAGAATGGCAATAGCCCTTATATCTGATCATGTAGGAGCCAATCCTATAGTCATATCAGAATGGCTTAGTACTCACATCTGGCATGGAAGGAACCAATCCTCTCACCATGACAGAATGCCAACAACCCTTATATATGATCAAGTGGGAACATATACCTCAATCACATCAGAATGGCCCTACACTTATATCTGATCATATGAGACTGCATCCCACAGTCATATCAGAATGGCCCTCAGTCCTAGACTGAGTATTCCTGGTAACTGACCAAGTACCTCCATTCAGAGAATGGAAATATCCCTTATATCTGATCATGTAGGAACCAATTCTACAGTCACATCAGAATGGCTCAGCACTCACATCTGACATGGAAGGAACCAATCCTCTCACCATGGAAGGAACCTAATCCTCTCACCATGTCAGAATGGCTCTAGGTCTCATCATTTCCCCTTGGAGGGAACCTCGATATGGAGAACACCAATCTTTTCCCTGAAGTACTCAAACTTCACTTTGGCCATTTCTAGCATAGAATCACATCAGGGCTGATTACGTCCAAGGATGACCTGCGAGCTTCTCCAGGACCGATTACATCTGAGGACAACCTAGAGGTCTGTTTACATCTAAGCAACCTACGAGCTTCGCCAGGATTTATGCTCAAACAACCTGTCTTACCGACTATGCTAGAACTCCCTCTTTCGAGAGATATCGATCTGGATCACATACTGGAGCTTCACTGTTCCTCTCTCCAAATAGCAAGTGGCAACATCTTTTTCCTTAGTTGTACTCAGCACCATGCATGACTCCATCCCGCCAAACCAAGAGATCACACTTGGTCCCATACTAAAGTAGCACCTCGAAGTGCTCTTCCTATCAATGGAACTGCCTGCCCAATACAAATCCTCATAACCCTCCAGGTTAATCTTCTGATTCACCTCATACTTGATCCCATAATCAACTGTACCCTTCAGGTACCTCACTGCATGCTTTGTAACCATCAGGTGAACATGTCTCAATGTGTTCACAGCAAAGCAAATATCTGGTCTCGTATTCATCAGGTACATCAAGGAATAAATCATCTGATGATACATCATGGCATTGACCAACTCTGATGAAGTAACACTCAATAGTTTCAGGTTCGATGCCATAGGTGTGGTCATGGCCTTGCAATCCATCATCCTAAACCTCTTCAGAAACTCTATTGCATACTTCCCTTGTCCACACCTCCATGCCTAGAACGTAGTGCATCATCCCCAAGTCCTTTATCTTGAACTTGGCAGCAAGTCTTCTTCTTGCAAATTTAATGAGTTCCTCTTTTCTATCAGGAACAAGTCATCGACATATAACAAGAGCATCACTGGTCTTCCGCCTTCAACCATGAAGCAAAGGTTGGAATCCTTTTTACTCTTAGTAAAGCCTAAAGTCATCAGTAATCTATCCGTCTTGTCGTACCATGTCGAACCTCAATATATTCTATAGTCACTCCCTCTGAATTCCGTACTCTATGCACTGAAACATTCTGTACCGGAGTGACAAGTAGCTTCCTATGCTACTAATATTCTATGTATCCATCTAGTGTATAGACTTTCATCTTCAACTTTGTAGCAAAGGTTAATATCTTCATCAAGCTCATCATGTATGTGTTTCAACTCCCACTGGCTGCAAATGTCTCTTTGTAGTATATGCTTTCTTTTCGTGAAAAGCCTCATGCTACGAATCCTGCCTTGTATCCCATGATGTTTCCATCTATTGCATGATGGAACTACAAACTTCCCTTCATGTATTGATACTGCATCCTAGACATCATTCTTCTTGAACTGGTCTTCCCTTTCTTCTTGGTTACTTCTTCATGGCTAGAAGGTTCTGCATCAATGATGTCGCTACATTCATCATATTATTCTTCATCTTGAATCGTCGTTACTTGTTCTTCGGAACAAGTCCCATCCTTCTTTGCTTGTAGGCAATTTTACGCGATCGTTTCTACAAGTCAAATGCATTGGTTGTATGGTTAGAAACATTTCATAAGGCATATTCAAAATGGCAAATTCTTATGCATAAATATACGATCATGCAATTATTTTAGCCAATACAACATTCATACATATCTCACAAAAATTTTTCTAGATGCCTTCCATCTCTACCAGGACAACATTGAGAATGTGCACTAATCCAATATGTCAGCAAAGAGATTTCATTCTAGATAAGTAGCAATGGATAGTTGTATAGCACCATGAGCTACTTACCCATTACATGCATATTAGTAGTATACTGTCATTAATATAAACAAATGCATAATCAAAACAATATCATGAAATGACAATTGAATACTTATCTTTATTTGTTTCGTGGGTAGACTCCTTCTTGAGCTTTCAGTTTCATCATCATCTTCATTCATCATTTCTTATCCAAATGCTAAGATGGATAAAAGTTTCTTCAAGAGTTGAGTCCTTCGTATTCCTCATCGCTTGAGGGATCTTCTTTGGATGATGAGAGCTTGATCTTCAGTTTCTCCCATCTTCTCTTCTCTTATTATGAGTCGAGCTTCTTCTTCTTGTGTGTGCTCTTCCTAGAGTCTGCTGAAAGTAATCACTTTATTCTGGCACACATTCCTCACATGAATGAATCCCATGATCCTGGGAGGCCATTCAAGGTGGCTATCACCACTTCTGCATTCTCCACTTCTTCTTCTATTGCTACAAGTTGTTCTTTGATTTGAGAGACCCTCGACTGTATGGTCTCTGCATTCTGGATCTTCACATTCTTCAACTGTTTTCTCAAAGTCATATTCTGATTTATGTTCTCCCCTTTAAATAGCTTGGTCAAGGAATCAAACATCTTTGGTGTCTTTAGGGAAGACACTTGTGGTACAAGGTGATGCATGATTGAATCAGCAATGATCTTCTTGGCCTTGACCAAGTTCTTCTTGTGTAAGAATTTGAGCCTCATCTCCCTCTAGATTTGGAACCTCTCTTCTTATGTAGGTGTCCAATTCATTTTCTTTAGAGAGATCATATACTTCCATGATTGGAAGTTGTCAACTTCAACAATATTATCATCAAGTTGATGTGATAGATCACTTTGAAATGAGAACCTCAAATGAAAATAGCAAAAGTTTAGATCTTACCGATTTGAGGTGTCCGTCCTAGTTCTGGAGCTGGCTGATCTAGGGTTTGTCAGAGAAACCCTAATTTTCAAAAATTGAAATCTTTCATATCTGATTGGATAGAAAGATAGATCTCTTCAAGGTGAACTTTCCAATGTACTCCTTTTCTGAAAACAGTCGAGGGAAGCTTCCGGAACAGGAAGCCCTAGTTTTCCAATTTCTTCTGTAGAAATGCCTGATACTGTTTCTGTGATATCTCTAAAATTACTACTCCTATGTGTCTGAAACTTCATACTGAGGTAGCCTTGCCTGTCCCTATTCCAAAACCATAGGGTTCATTAGAATTGGTTTCACCAATTGGGACTTATGATCATTTTCCTAAGGTGACCTATCACAAGACTGTTCAGAACAACAAAGTTGTACAGAGTGTCACGTGACACTGTTTCATCTTCCGGGTCTGAACCTCAGACCACAAAAATTACAGTTCGTTCCCTTTCTGGAACATCTTTATAAATTTCATTTGGACCTTTGTAGCCCAAGATATAGCAATTCTCTCTAGGTGTCCTATTTAGGGATGAATCCTGGAAAAGGCTGGAACCCTAACTTGGAGGGATCATATCTCCCAGAATATAGCGAACCTGAGGTTAGGATTTTATATTCGTCCTCTGAAAGTTTCCACTCCTGATCCTTCTCCAATCCCAAGATATAACGAAGGTAGGAAAACTTATCAGTTTTAGTATTTAGGGTTTTTCCAGCTTGGGGTCAAACTAGGGTTTCACTTTCTCGGAGTTTCACGCTACCAAAAATCTTGATCCAGGTCTCTAAAATTCGATTTTGATGAGGAGAGTAATCCTATGTCGGGTTGACTGAAAATTTCCTTTTCTGTAGAAAGCCCTAATTTCCCTCACAAAAAATTGAAAATGTCCGGAATCGAATTCCGCTTCGACAAAAAGATGCGCACTTCAATGGAGAGTCAGCCTAGCATACTTTTGCTGATGGATTGTGGAGAGAGAGACCCAAAAAGTAAGAATCCCTAGCTTCTGCAGCTGCGCAATGTATTCTTCTCAGGTTCGCTCTGATACCATGTTATATTTTTATCATTCAAGCGAGCATTATGATCTTAGGATCTTATCAGAGAGAATAACATGCATAGCAATAAAACACAAGAGACAATGAACACAAGATTTTCCTTGGGGAAACCATAAAGGATAAAACCCCACAACTCCCTTAGAGATAGAATTAGCACCAAAAGTAAAACCCGAAAACATAAAGATGATCTCCCAAAAGCAGTAGTCTCTCTCTTGTCCCAACAACTTCTCTCTCACTCATGCGCCCTAATGAGTGTGTTTGTGTGTGATAAATAGAGAGACTCACTCTCTATTTATATTCTTTCGTTCACTTGAAACCCACTCCAACATGTCAGCCTCACTTAACAATTACTTACTAGAGTCGACATCTCTAGGAGTGTCTAATAACCCTAGTGCCCCACAACTTGTGGGGACTTTTCCCCTCCGACCAACAAGGAGGGTTATCCTTAACACAATGGTGGGGACTATTGCCCCGACTTACAATAACTCACCTGGGGTCGACTTCTCTAGGATAGTCTAATAACCCTAGGGCCCCACAACTTTGGGGACTTAAACCCTTGATCAATAGGAGGGTTACCCACAATGACTTGACATGACTTGTTCACATTATAGAAACTCCCGATGGGAACATCGGGGCATGACATGACTCAATTACATTACAGATACTTCCTGGGATAATCATCAGGGTACAATACATAAGATATACAAGTGAATACATTCCGAAGTTACAATTACATCAACAATTCATAGAGTCATTATCATAGTTGTTGTCATCATCATATTGTTATCTATCATCAGATGGTACTATCTGTCATTGGAAGTTTCTATAGATCCAACCCTTTTTCATGTTGGGTGTAGGCTTAGTCCTCATCGAAGTCTTCATCACATCTTCGAGCAAGCCATCTCGTAGGGCTTGTCTAGGACCTACTTTACATTGCCACGACAATAACCTGCATCTTATAACTTTATCTCGTCGTATTCAGATCATCTCTTTTGTCCTGCATAAAATAAAACAGGGCACACAGAGCATCCATGGTCAACCTGCATTCTGCCAATAAAGGAGAACCACCTAGGTGCACCTCACATGCTTCATGACCTAATCATCTCAACATGGGAACACACACACACACACACACACACACACACACACACACACACACATATAAGGATTGATTACGACCAAACAACTTGCTACATTAGGACTTTTACGTTATAGGTCAACCTCAAGGACTTATTACATCTGAATAACCTGCATCCATGATCTATTCCATTTAGATAACCTTCAGGGTTTATTACTTTCGAGTAACATGCGTACTATGACAAGACTCATTTTACACTCGGACAACCCACACGACTTATTACATTTAAGTAACTTGCGTACCACGCCAGGGCTCATATTTACACTCGAATAACCTATCTCAGGACTGATTATGTCCAAGGATAACCTGCGAGCTTTTCAAGGACTGATTACATCAGAGGACAACCTACATGAATAATTACATCCGAGCATCCTGCTTCACCAATATTTTTCTCGCTCATACAAATTGTGTCATTTCCTATGTGAGATATTATGCATCTGCTATTTCTAGCATAGAATCATATAAGGACTGATTACATCCAAGGATAACCTGCGAGCTTTTCCAAGACTTATTACATCCAAGGACAACCTACAGGACTTATTACGTCTCAGCAACCTATGATCTTCGCTAGGATTTTACGCTCAGACAACCTGTCTCTTTAGTTATGCTAGAACACATCACTCTCTCTTTCGAGGGGTTTTGTTCTGGATCACACCAAGTCTTTCTCTGAAGTACTCAAAATTCACTCTCACTAGAGGCTTGGTCAACACATCAACTATCTGCTCGTCCATTGCCACGTGCTGGAGCTTCACTGCTTCTCTATGCACCATATCCTTGATATAGTGGAACTTGATTTTGATGTGTTTCAACTTGTCATGGAACGCAGGGTTTTCCGACAACTTCACCCAACTCTGATTGTTGCAAAAGATACAAGTCACATCCAACTGGAGATCAAACAAGTCAGACACTAGATTTTGTAGCCACACTTCCTCGTAACTAGCTGAGCTAGCGAAAACATACTCAACCTCGACTATACTTAGCACCACATATGATTGCTTCCTGTTGAACTAGGAGATCATTCCAGATCCTAGACTAAAGCAACAACATGAGGTGCTCTTCCTGTCGGGCGCTACCTTTCCAATTTGAATCAACATAACCATGTAGGTTAATCTTGTAATTCATATAATATTTGAGCCCATAATCCACTGTACCATTTAGCTACCTCAGTACATGCTTTGCAGCTATCATATGAACATGTCTTGGATCCGTTAGGAACTGGCTCAGGGTGTTCACCGCAAAGCATATGTCTGGCCTCGTATTCATCAGGTACATCAATGAGCCAATCATCTGACGATACATCGTGGCATCAATCATCTCGGATGAAGTATCAATCAGAAGATTCAAGTTAGATGCCATAGGTGGCTATTTCCTTGTAGTCCAACATTCCGAAACTCTTCAAAATATCCACTGCATACTTTCCTTGACCAAGGAAGATCCCATCTGCACTCTGCCACACCTCCATGCCTAAGAAGTAGTGCATCGTGCCTAGGTCTTTCATCTCGAACTCTATAACAAGTCTCCTCCTTGCATCTTTAATGAGTTCCTCTTCACATGTTAGAAACAAGTCATCGACATATAGCAGGAGCATCACTGGTATTTCGTCTTCAACCTTGAAGTAAAGGTTGAAATCTGTTTTACTCTTGGTAAATTCTAGGTTCATCAATAAGCTATCCATCCCATCATACCATGTCCTTGGTGCTTATTTCAATCCATACAAATCCTTCTTCAATTTGCACACATGGGTCTTCCTATCATGTGTCTTGAATCCCAATGGTTATTCCACGTACACTTCCTCCTCAACTACACCATTCAAGAAAGTTGTCTTGACATCTGTCTGGTGTATCTTCCATTTCATAATTGATGCCAATGCAAGTATGGTCCCAATGTAAGTGTACCTCGCCATAGGTGCAAACGTCTCTTCGTAGTCTATGCCTTCTTTCTGTGAAAATCCTCGTGCTACAAACATTGCCTTGTATTTCTCAATGTTTCCATTTGCAACATGCTTGATCTTGTAGATCCACTTTGAAGTCACGACATACTTCTTTTTCGGTCTTAGAACTATCTCCCAGAAATCATTCTTCATGGTCGACTGATACACCTTGATCATAACATCCTTCCATTCTTTCTTTTCTGCAGCCTCTTCATAGGTGTAAGGTTCTCTGTCAATGATGCTACATAGCAGGGACACATAGCTATTGTAGGGATTTTCCCTTTTTCTCTCTCTATGTATTCCTTCTGGAGCGTCATACCTTTTTGCTTCTCATATGAGCTCTCGTGCCCATGCTGGTTTCCTCTTGTGGGAGTCCATCTCAAGGATTGTCTCTACTGGCTCAAGTGATTCTGTCATGTCATGATATTCATGGTATTCTAGAATTGCTTCTCCAATTTCCATATCTCGGGCTCTTGTATCTTCAGGTTCCTCGACCTCTTGAATAGATGTCCTCCTGGATCTGAAGTATGCCGAGTCTTCATCAAAGGTTACATCTCTACTGATGTCTATCTTCTTGAATCCTGGGAAGTATATTCGGTAGACCTTTGATGTATCACTGTATCCTACAAATATACCCTTCTTCCTAGAAGGATCGATATTGGTCCTTTTCCCCTTTTGGATATGTATGTACACTGGGTATCCACATATTCTCAGATGTTGACTTTTGGGTTCTCTCTTGAGAAAGCCTCTTCAGAATTCTTGTTGTCAAGTACTCGATGAGAAGTACGATTTTGTACATACACAACTGTCCTTGCTGCCTCTGCCCAAAGGTGTATAGGAAGATCCTGGTCACACAACATTGATTTTGCTTCTTCCATGATGGTTTGGTTCTTTCGTTCCATTACCCCATTATGTTGAGGTATGGAGTGCTCAACTCCCTCTTAATCCCAGACTCTCTTCAGAGTTCCTTGAATTCTTCCGAGGTGTATTATTCACCATTATCTAATTGCAGAGTCTTGATCTTCCTATCGATTTGGTTCTTGGCCAAGGATTTATATTCCTTGAACTTACTGAAAACTTCATTTTTCACTTTCAAGAAATATATCCAAGTATTACACGAGAAATCATCTATAAAGGAAACATAGTACACATACCCGCTTAATGATATAGAAGAAATAGGTCCACATACATCCGAGTGTACTATCTCCAGTATTCCTTTGGCCTTGCTCTCACTGCTGGGAAATGTATTCTTTGCATTATTTCCTTGTACACATCCTTTGCAAATTCCTTCATGCTTTGCCTAGATATTTGGCAATACCGAGACTGCTTTGCTTGCCATCGGTAGTGCTCTGTAGTGCACATGTGCAAGCCTTTTGTGCCATAGTTTGCTTGGTTAAATTGACTCATGAACCAATGCTTGTTCATGAAATCCCTTTAGCTTGTACAAGCCTCCATCTTCTTATCCAATCAATGTTGCATCCTCTATTGTCTTCCCTTTAGGCACCATTAGAACTTGGCCATAGACAAATGCAATTCTGATTCCCTTTTCATCTAGTGCAGAGATGGAGAGAAAATTCTTCTTCAATCCTGGAATGTATAGCACATCCTTCATCTTTAAGAATTTCCCGGAGTCAAGCTTGTATGAAGCTTCTCCACTCCCTTTTATGGGGTATTGGTAATCATCCCCAAGTTTCACCTTGTGAGGTGACTCATGTTCAAACATATTAACGAATGATTCCTTGTATCTCGTCATGTGTTTAGAAGCTCCACTATACACAAGCCAATCATTGCTTCCGTGTGAGATAGTTTCAATAAGTGCTGAGATTAACACATACTCTTCATCTGAATCATCCTTCTCTCTTCTGAATTTTTTGTTTGTTGGTTCATCGTCTTAGGCAACATGAACATGGTGTCTCCTTTTCCTGATGGGACAATCTCTTGCAAAGTGTCCCTTTTCATCACAAGTATAACATTGAACATTTGAAGGATCTCTCTTGGTCTTCTTTTGTTTCTTGTCCTTCTTCTTGTTGTGATGAAATTTCTCCTTCTTCTTGAAGTTCTTCCTGGTGTGAATTGTGAGAGCTTGATTTTCAGTTGCTCCCATCTTCTGTTCTCTTATCACGAGTTGAGCTTCTTCGTGTGCACATTCTTCTCGGAGTAAGCTAAAAGAGATCAACCTCCTTCTTGCAAAAATTCCTTGAATGAATGAGTCCCATGATCTAGGGAGACCATTCAAGGTAGTCATTACAATTTCTCCTTCTTCAACATTCTCTTCAACTGCTTCAAGTTGTTCTTTGATTTGAGCAACCCTTGTGAAGTAAGACTGTATAGTCTCGGAGTTCTGTATCTTCACATTCTTCAACTGGTTCCTCAAAGTCATCTTCTGGTTGATGTTCTTTCCTTCGAACATCTTTGTCAAAGCATCATATACTTCCTTTGGTGTCTTGAATGAAGACACATGGGGAATGAGGTGATCCTTATTAGAATATGCAATGATTCTCTTGGCCTTAGCTGTGCTTCTCTTATGAGCATCCTTAGCCTCATCTTCCTCTGGTTCTGGAACCTCCTCAGTGATGTACTGATCCAAATCATTTTCTTCAAGGATCAAGGAGATTATGTACTTCCATGCTCAGAAGTTATCAACTCCTCCAAGCTTGTCCTCAAGCTGAGTATGGTGAGTCATCTTTTCAAACGAGAACCTCAAATGGAAATAGCAAATATTTAGATCTTACTGATTTGAGGTGTCCGACCTGGTTCTGGAGCTGGCTAACTTAGGGTTTGTCAGAGAAACCCTAATTTTCCAAACTTAAGAGTTTGAGAATTATGTTTGGACAGAAAGATGCTCCTCCTTGAGGCGAGTTGCTCAGCAAGGTCACTTTCTGAAGACTGAGGTGGGAAGCCTCCTAAACTTGATGCCGTAGTTTCTCCCGACACCAGTGACAGGGTCAAAAATGAAACTTCTTCAAATTTGAAACTGCTTCCACCAAAAGATGCGCCCTACTAGGGCGAGTTATCCTAGCCCTCTTTTCTTGATGATCTGTGGAGAGAACACCTTGAACTAGGAAACGCTAGTTTCTGCAGCTACACAATGCCTTCCTTCAGAAAGGCTCTGATACCATGCTAGTTTTTCTAGATCTTATTAGCTTAATTAGGATCTTTGTTTGAAAGAATAACAAGTGCAGCTAGATGCATGAGATATAATAGATACATAAGACACAAATATTTTCACTTGAAAACCATAAAGGAGAAAACCCCGCAAACTTCCTCAGAATAGTACAGTCACAAAGACTGTGACATAAGATGATCAATCCCAGTAATAAGAAGTATTCAACAACTATCTATCTCTCCTCCTTGGTCTTTCTCTCTCTCTCTCTCTCTCTCTCATGTGAGCTTGAGTGAGTGTGAGGTGTGTATAAATGAGGGAGGGTGCCTCCCTATTTATACTAATCAAGTGACTGACCTTTTACATGACTGGGCCGACTTGTTTCCCTAATAGGGGTGACTTCTCCTAGAGAGACTCCAATTACACATTACATGATGTTACACTGGGGACTATTGCCCCGACTTACAATGGAAGTTGTACCTCAAGGTTTAAACACAATAAAGACATTCCGCAAGGAGGTAAACACATCTCCAATGGGGGTACAACAACATACAATGATAATATACATCAGAATATCTCCCGAAGTTACAAATACATCAACAGATCTTGCCATTGAAAACTGTAATATTCTTATTGTTGTAGGGTTTCTCCTAGGTGGTGTTTGTATTCTTTGTTGAATTGCAATCCTAACTTTTGATTCTATTGAATTGTCTTCTCTAAGAGGTTTGTGCATCGTAAGTGGTTCGAATAGGGGAGTGCACCGATATATTTCTCTATATCCAGAGGCTTCTTCCAACCTCATTTGCTACATCAGAAACACAATTGATAAATTACCTTCCTCTCGACTAGAATATTCTTCTGTATTACGATCAATACAACTACTTTCTCAAAGATAATTATGCTCCTCATTTGTACTCAATCCACTTCTAATTTTCTGCTAGGATTCACCATCTTCCTCTTCTACCCTACAATTATCTTCTCTTGCATGGGCTAAAGACACCTCCTCCTACTCAATGTCATTTCCTAACACATCCCTTATGCACACTTCCTGCACAATACTCTCAACAATATCTCCTTCTTGTACTTCCTTCCTAGCCTTGTTATTCTCTTGGACAGTACTGCCCCTTAACGTTTTCCTTCATTTTTATGGTATTTCCAAACTGGACCTTCTAGACTGTGTCATGCAACAAATTCCTCTTTTTATGCTTGTTCTCTCTAGCTTTTCTTTGTTCATATAGGCCCGATTTTTTTCTCCCTATCTCATCCTCCTCCTTTTCCCCACCCCCTTCAAAGAGGTTTATGCTTCAATGCTATAAGTCATGTTTGCACCAATCCTTTCTCTATAAACAACATTTTGTTCCACAATAGAATTTCTTTTAATAGCCTTCCTCAATGGCCTACTTCAAATTCCCTTTGTTTTGCAAGGCTGCTGGTATGGAGATCAATGAATGGAAATCATCTTTACTCATTTTGTAGGCACAAGAGGTACAAAGGCCTTCTGAAGGTGTTATTTTCCATTTGAACTCTTAAACTTGGAAGACATGGTAAACTATTTGGGGGTACAAGCTAAAACCTAACCGGTATGGTAAGGTGGATTTGATGTGGTTGGTGGCTAGAATTAACTACTAGTGCAATATATGCATTTGCCGTGAAGGGAGGTTAATTCTAATCAAATATGTTATGGAGGCGATGCCAATTTATTGGAAAAAATCCCCACGGCAATTTGGAAAAGATCTAAAAGTTGTGCTTCAATTATCTTTAGAAAGGACACAATGAATATTTGGGATGCCATCTTATCAACTTGAATAACATAGTGATTCCCAGATGGCCGATAATGGGGTTTGGAAAATATTTTTTCCTTTCAACTTTTTCCAAGTATCAAATCAATGGAAAGCCATGACTGTGGCCTTTCCCATCAATGGTCCATTTATGGCATGAAGGCTAGTTGACGACAAGGCTAGGTGGGTGGGTTTTGATTCAGTGATGTGGTGATGGGGTGTAGGAGACAAATGAACATTCTAAGAGATTTAATTTATCAGTTTTTTTTTCTTTTTCAATCAGGAATCTGCATCCTTGTAACTAGGAACTTGTACCTTTGTACACTGTGAAGCTAGAGCTAGAGTAGATCATCGAGTCCAAGTATTTGTTATAGTAAGCTAAAGCCGAGATCAACTTTAGTTTGAATGTGAAAACGATCTGTCACTTTCATCTCAAGAACGTTTTACTCTGGAAAGTTTTGTTTTTCCCACTCTACTAATTTATGGCAACAAGATTGGTTGAAGGACGAAGACTTGGATTTGGACAGTGGTTGGAATTTCAATTGGGAAGGATTTCATCAAAAAATATTGGAATTTCCATTGGGATGGATTTCATCAAAACAATACTATAGGGCCACGTTCATTTAAAAGCAGAGCCTGACTCGCTGATTTGGAGCTTCGATTCAGCAGGTGGTAATTATTCAACTCGTTTGGGTTATGCTTCGTTAGTAGGGCGTGATGTCCCTGAGCCCAAATGGTGGTGGAAAAAGCTCTGGTCAGTGGTGACCCATCCTAAGAGCTCTGGTCAGTGGTAACCCCTCCTAAGAGCATATTTCATCTGTGGCTTGTCATTAATAAACTGCGTATTAACCTGGGATCACCTTTAAAAGCAAAATAAGCACGGTCCTGGTATTTGCATGTTTTGCAGAGTAGCGAAGGAATCAAACACACATGTATTTCTGCAGAGTCAATTCATGAAACGAGTGTGGCATGGAATTGGAGGCCAATATAATCTAAAGGATATTTGGACAGGTCAGTCGGTAGAGGAGCGTCTGTGTAAGTTTTTCTCCGTTCCAGAACTGAGAATGTTCAAACCTCTTCCGTATCTTGTATCATGGGGGTTGTGGCAAGGCCACAATCAAGCAATTTTTGTGGGTTAGTTCCACAAACTATGCAAATTACGGTACAGGTTTTCTCTGTTGCAGTACGACCGTCAGTTTATTCGCCCCCTTAGAAGGAGAAGGATTCATCCACTTAATATTGAGAAGGAGTACCCTTGGTCCTTTTTCGACGGAGCCTATCAATCTATGAAATCAGTCAAATGCTATTCTAGGCGCCCGGTCCTTCTTTCTTTTATGTTTTCACCTTTAAGGGAGATCAGTCGCGGGGTTCGACTCCCCGGTGCCGCATCTGAGAGTATTGCATCCCAGGTCTGCCGTGGGTTTTCCCTTCTGAAATAAGAACACCGGATCCATCTTTCTTTAAGTTTATTTACATGGCAGGGCCTGCAGTTTTGGGTTTGTAATCTTCTTGTTAGATGAAGACTATTTCTATGGAAGAGGAGAACTTGGGAATGGAACGAACGACTCAGAAGAACTTCAAGCCCTCTTCCATTTATTTCAAAAGGCGGTTGAGTAGCCTGCAGTTTTGGGTTTGTAATCTTCTTGTTAGATGAAGACTATTTCTATGGAAGAGGGGAACTTGGGAATGGAACGAACGACTCAGAAGAACTTCAAGTCCTCTTCCATTTATTTCAAAAGGCGGTTGAGTATGGGGTTTAGTGAGGTTTAGGTTTTTGCATACTCAACCTTTGTTATAAACTGGATGAAAGAATCAACTGTGATTTAGGATATTGGGCTCATTTAGTTGCTAACAAATCAAAGGAGATGAGCCCAACTTTTCAAAAGATCAGTTTCCATCATGCCTATCTTTGAGCACAATCAGCTTGTTGATAGCCTGTCCAAACAAGCCACGGAAATGAATGAATGTTGGCTCTATCTGTATTGACGAGTTTCATGAAGGAATTCCAGACCAAACTTTTACCTTTTTTTTTCATGTAGAAAAAGGCGACTGTAGAAAAAGGTTGCTTATTGCTATATTCTCTGACAACAAGATTATGCCATTTTATGGAGGAGTTAGCAAGCTCCCTGCTTTTTTGCTTTGTGCCAAGGGTGCTGCAGATTGTATTTAAGGTTGCTTATTGCTATATTCTCTGACAACAAGATTATGCCATTTTATGGAGGAGTTAGCAAGCTCCCTGCTTTTTGGCTTTGTGCCAAGGGTGCTGCAGATTGTATTTTCTGCTTTAGCTTTTTTCTTGTTAAATATATATATATCTATGATGGGTTCAACTTATTAATAATATATTTATGATGTGTTTAATTTGTTAATAATAATTATGTACAAGGGAAAATTTGAAATTGAGGCCAATTCTGATTGATTGAACCTTTAGGAAAATCAAGTTAAGAAATCACTTGGATTGCTTTAAAAAGAATTCTTAAGTCACTATAGTTTTGGTGAATTAAATGAATTAAAAGGTTATAAGGGTCATTATTGTAACGGATATTTTGAATTTGAGATTTACTGTGGGTGTACACAAGACAATATAAGTGAAAGTGTTTTTTCAACCCTTTTAGTTTCACAAAGATGACAAATTCTATCTACCCATGGTGTTTTTGGAATTGTCCAATGATCAACTTCACTATGGAGCTCATGAGAGTTCGTTCTTGTTTTAACAATGATGATTTTCTTCTTTAGGCTAGTTGAAATAGAGAGATAGTGTTGATCTTTAACCTTGGGGTTAATCACCTCCTCACAACATCTTAATTTTTCTTATACTCTAATTCTTTATTACACTACCATCTCCTTTTAAAATTAGATGCAATTATATTTTTTATGTTATTGATATTCTACTAAGTGGCCTCTTCTTTGATACCCCAATGATTTAGCCAAGAGTTGTGCCAAACCTTGCTTGAGCCACATATGGTTTAGTTTAGAATTTAGAGCAATCTTAGGGATCCTCTTGTCATCCATGTTAATTACATTGTGCTTATCCATTAGTTACCTAGTCATAGCCATGCTCTCAATGAGAGTTAGACCTCCTTCTATGGGGGATATGATAGGGTGTATTGCTTTTAATTTTAAGATTATAGGTTATACACGCTTTTGGATTTGCTCAATCTTTCTCCAAGATTCTTTAGAGATCTTACATCTATATAAGATAATAATAGTGAGAAGAGTCTCAAAGAAAAATATCTTTTTATCCCATTGACGAAGGTTTGTTGATTTACAATTGTTAGGGCTAAAATAAGTTCTCCACATGCGATTTATTCTTTTCTCAATGCTATAGTTCCTTTTTTTTGTTGACCAGGGAAATCGACAAACGGGGCTGGGCTAGTACTTGCGTGACACGGAGTCCAGGGATCCATTCCTGCTACCACTATACCCCTAGGTGCCCCACACTCGCCCACAAGACATGGGACATAGGTAAACCCGGGTGGGATTTGATCTCGTGACCTCCTTTACAATAAGTGACTTATTCGAGCTCATTGCTATAGTTCCTGTTAAGTTTGTGATGAAAATGAGTTAGTTTGTGATGAAAATGGATTCAGAGATATTTATATGAAGTTACTCCCTCCAATCTATTGTTGTTATACACAAACTTGTGGTAAGTGATATTTTCGGATTTGATTATCATAACCTTTGTTTTGGTAATGTTAATAGCCATATTTGTAATACAACATAAAGTTTTACAAATTCTTAAGTGTATAGAAATGGTTGAAACATCTTCCCATGAAAACTCTATCATCAACATAGAAAAATGATGAAATTATTAACTTTCAAAAATTTAGTAAAAGACATAATGATTTTCTTTCAATGATACAGATAAAACATAGTGAAAATTTGAAATAAATACAAATCTTCTATGTTTTATATTAAAAAGCGCTTTTAATAGTAAAGCAATCAATTTTAAAATTATTATTACCTTATTATCGATGGTTTATAAAGCTTTTAGCTTTAAAAATAATCAAGAAAACCAACTTTGTGGTGCAAGATGGTCTGAAGTTTCGGATAAGAAAAAGAGTTCGATTTCAATGGATACTAATTGAAAGCAAACATAACAAAAATGGCCTGTTCAGGGTTCAAATTCCTAGGACAAGCAGCACAGGCTTGCTCGATTGAGACTAGCCATTACAAGAAGGACGTGCAATGTTGGAGGCGTTGGGATGCATCACAAAGTATTTGTCATGGAACACTGATTCCAACTTTATTCTCTGTAACACCTCCTACATAGAGCTGTTGCACAAAAGGACTAGATATGAAGTGCCATGCAAGCAAGCAAAAATACAAACATTATTTCACACCACCCGGTATGGAAGTGGTAGGACACTGGGAGGAAGAATTATGGCTAAAGTTGGGAGCAGAGATGAGGAGATGGGAGGGGGAGGAGATGAGAGGACGCAGGATTTGCTCGTGGAGATAGCAATGTTGGAGGCCCAGAAGGTGCAGGTGATCGAGTTTGTGAAAGAGCGCTCTTCGCATCTCACTGAAATTGTAGAGCAAGCCAATTCTGAGTTCCAACAAGTTGCAGACGACACCATGAAAGGAATGGATGAAGTAGGCATTAAGGTATACCATCTAACACCATTCTTTCATTCTTTGCAATGAACTGTATGATGGCTTATGGGAATACGATGAACCAATTAAAGATAACCTATGCCCTGCATCAATTGGTATACATCATTATAAATAGATTTCTATAATAATTCAGCTTCAGAGCATATTAAGAATGGAAGCATAATCCTCTACAAGCGTTATTCCTACCACTTTGTGTGTTAGTCAAATTACAACTAAGAAAGCATGGCAAAGACACCAATCACAAGGAAAGTAACGGTGTCTTTGCCATGCTTTCTTAGTTGTAATTTGACTAACACACAAAGTGGTAGGAAAGTAACCAACGAAATTATGTCAAAGTAAGGGGTTGAAGCGAATGTCTCTCTCTATATGTTGTGGTGAAGGAATCAACACAAGGGTAGAAATTATGGCACTTTGGGGCTACCATATTTTTCTCATTTAAAAGGGATATTTCCTTTGCAAGTAGTTGGTCACTCAAAAGTCTTAATATAATGGGCAGCCGGAAGAGCTGATTTACTAAAGACATTTTGTTAAAGGTGGATGGCACATCCAGAGTTGTTTTTGTTCAGCTTCCAAATGGACAGGATTTCGTATGAAAGAAGAAAACACATACAGAGAACAAGGAGATAGAGCAGGTATAGAATACATGGAAAAACTTGCATAATGGAGAAAACTCACATGAATATGGCTTCGATTCTTGCAAATAAAATGCCATAAGCAGTTACGTAGTGCTTGCGAATAAAAAATAGTTGAGATAAACACTACAATCATTCGAAGCCAACGCAATATCCATCCCACTCAACCATGTTGAAATCCCCCCAAATAACCCACTCAGTCAGTGGGAATGCTTGTGCCAACCAACGCCACTAGTGAGTTCCCCCAATCGGATCATTGAGGGCATAAACCAAACAGAAGCCCCACACCCTCCCTGATAGCATCACAGTCATTCAACAGCAACAAGACATGGGGTCTACTCATCTGGCATGAATATGTGGGGCTACCCACGAAGCAACAACACAAATAACCTCCCTTTTCCCTCCTCATGATCTGGAGCAACATACTCCCCATTCCAATTATATATTAGAAAACAAAATTTAAAACCATATACTGTAATTTCTTGAAAGAGGAGACATCTGAATGAAGATTGGCCATAGTGCATGTGACAATGGCACGCCTGTCATCCCCCTTATTCTCCTCTAACATTCTAGGCTAGGAGTTGTAGCTCCATGGGCAGCTAATTTCAAGTCCTTGCTTGGGGACTATGAAGGAGTTGTGGAGGAGTTGAGTAAACTCATAGTCTAAAAATTCTACGTTTTGGGTTGGAATAGGTTGATTTTTCTGGCATGGTTTTGATAAAATTCGGTTGGAATTTTTAAAAATCCAGGTTACGGTTGTCAAGTTTTGGAATTTTGGGTGGCCTTTGGGTTTTTGACAGTACTGAATCCATTTCTACCATCAAAATTGAGATTAAAACAAAGTTACGAAAAAAGCCAACCAAAAGTATTCGGTTCAATACTTCAAACCCCCATACGGATTAATCATGGCCATGGTTTGCCAATTATATGGATAAGAGCGTTCTTTGCACTTTAGACTTGATTGGGATCCTATAGTACATCACGTAGTAGCGATAGGTCAAGTCTTCAAGAGGGCCAACATCCTATTTGCAAACATTATGAATATTGTCAGAGCTTCTAAAGAGATACAAAGGATTGAAGCCCATGAATTTTTCATGTCTACTTTCCTTATCGATTCTATTATGTGCTACAAATACCTTTCTGCAAATAGGTTGGGATTGGAACCCTAACCTACTCCCAGTGCAAGTTTATTGTTGTAAATTATGGGTCTCTAATTGTTGAATAGGTGTTTGTTGAGGCCAATTGTTGAAGAATGAGTTGGCATTGATGCCAATTCAATCTGAACGGTCACTCTGCATGCATAAATGGTGATTTGTGTGCACCTTGTGCGCACTCTTGCGTGCATCCCATTGCCGCCTAATTCACACCTCGGGTAACATGGCAGAAATCTTCAAGCCACTGGGTGCGACCTTGGGGGCAAGCTCGAGCCAAGTGCTATCCCCTGATACTCAACTCTTCTGTCTAGGCCAACTCCTAGCGAAGCCAAGGGGGGTGGTCCCTATTGTAACGGGGTTTTCACCCCTGCTACGTGCAAAAGCACCAGCCTTACGTCAATGGGACAGTAAGGTAGAGTTCATGAAAAACAACTAAAACAACAAACAATATCAGTAACAATAAATCAAATAAACTTCTACAACTAAACTAAATGAAAGCAAATACATGAAAGTTATACCTTCTTTCTTTTTGAAAATAGGCCACCGTGCCCGTCTCGGAAATGGTCCGCCTCTCCACAGGCTGGCTCTCCAGGTGGGTACGGAGAAGATCTCAACGGACTAAGTGGGAATGGTAGGGCAACGATATGATGGCAAAAAGTGGGGTGTGAATACTTTGAGAGCAAAATGTGTCTCACCGTACTCACTGAATAAAATAATGGAAAAAGAGATAAGAATATTTTGATAGAGACCTTAACACTGCTTTTATAATATGTTTTTGGGTGTTTTGGCTTTTTCTCTCTTTTAGGGTTTTAAGCCGTTTTTTTGGGTTTTTAGCCATTTTTTGGGTTTTTGGCCCTTTTGTGGGTTTTTTGGCCCTTTTTGGAAGAGAATGAGGGTAAACCATAGTTGTGAAGGTCAAAAGTAAGGGAAATATGGTAGGAAAATGATGTATGTATGTGGTTTAGACCATGTAGAGCTAGGTGAACAATTTTTTGCGTTAACACCTATGATAAGTAAAATCTAAGGTTTTTACTCTACAAAAGAAATGATTGATTCTAGGAGTTAATGTAAAACCTTAGCAATGAGTTACTGCAAATGAACTATAATAACAACAACATTGATAATTCAAACACCATTCATGACAATATGCAGAAATTGATTTAACCATAAAAATGCAGAAGACCAGTGCCGATTGAATATGGAGTGCTTGTGTATGAGGGTTGTTTCTGTGGTCTCAGTGAAAGCATTGCAGTGTCTCGTTGGCAAGTTTTAAGATTTATTAGATGAGTTGATTAAGGAGTGGGTTAATTGTTGGTCGGTTTTATTAATCTGGTAATTATCTGGATTATTAGTAGGGAGGGGGATTCCCGATATACCATGAAGGTACAAGGAATATGTACAGACTCACACAGTGTTGTAGCACACGAGAAAATGTGGGCCGAATGGAGTCACGGGGGGATGTTCAACACTACACCAACAAGGATGTAGCCTACTGGGGCCCTGCGATCGCTTTTTAGTAATTCCCGCTTCCTTTATACAATTTCCCCACACTTAGCAAAACGCAACGCTGGATTTTCGTTGTTTAGGGAGATCAATTAATGTTAGATTTTCATAAGATTATAGCAGTATATCTTAATTGTATTTCTCAATAGGATCACTAGAAGATAGACAAAGCACATAACAATAACACGACAATAACACGAGTATTTTTATCCTGGGAAACCCAAATGGGAGAAAACCCAACAATCTTTCTCTAGAGATGATAATTTTGAGATCAAAGTACAATGAAGAAGAAAGAGAAAATATGGAAAAGCTTTCCAAAGATAGAAAGCTTGAAAAACAATCTTGTTCTGCAGTATATGCGAACTTCTCTCTCTCCCAGAAAACTGCAAACTTCACTATGCTGCTGTGCTGCTTCTGTGTTGAATAATGAGGAGCGGCACCTTCTATTTATACAAATTTTCCACTAATATTTTGATTGGGGCCGACTTCTCTTGGGGGAGCAATATATTTTATATTTTATAATTTATTTTATCTTTTTTTTTGCTTTCTTTTTTCCCCAAGGTCTACATTGTTCTTCTAGGGTTTGTATGATTGATTACAATAAGTTCATCTCCCGTTGGAGGTACAATACAAGAACAATAACAATAGGTTTTGAAGTTGCACAAACTCCAACTCTCCCTCTCAACAAGGAAGGTATTCTTCAGTCTTCATCAGCATCACGATCATCTGGGTTTCATCTATACATTTATACTGTTTCTATCATCTCTAAATGTACTGAAGGTTGTCTTTATGAATTTGTTCTATCCAGATATTTGAGAGAGAATCTCTTGCTACCTATCCATCTCTATTGTCGATGGAATACTTCTATGTTTGGATAGAGATCCTGGATGAGCAAGTGTGTACGACCATCTACGACCTGTTCGTCTCATCTGCTGATGGGGTACTCCCATACTTGGCTGAGATCCAAAATGAATAAATGTGCACGACCATCTACTGCCTGTTCGTCTGTAATATCCCAAACTAATATTTTCCTGTTTATGTGTATACTGTAGATGGCTAATAGACTTACTTCTTAATCAAATAGGAAAGCAAACCCCAAACTTTGCATGCATGCAGTTGCATGCAAATATGTGCCCTAGAAAAATACTGAGATGCTATAAAATAGGAGAAATCAATGCATGTACATACCAGTATATAGATCAGCTGATGGTGAAGAGACTGGTCCCAGCATGCAAGGATTCTGCCGGAGGAATAAGGAGATACACCAAATCATCCTCCACAGGTGAATGCGCCCTCCTCTTAAACTGTATAAGCTCCAGAATAATAAATAAGCTGCTGCTGGAAGCCCAGATGATGTGCCCTAGGGTTATAATACCCCTCTGATGATGATGGAAGCAGCATGCGGAAGTTCTGAACCCTGTAGGTTGGAAAACGAATTGCTTTGTCTCTAATCACGGTGACATGGTGTGATGGTGAAACCCTCTGGATGGATGAATAATCAACTTCTCGGAATAACTGCTGAATGTAACCTGATGATGAACTAGTGTTGAACCTGGATGATCCAACCTGATGATGAACTAGGGAAGATAGATTTCGCTGCCGAAATACACCAGTTAGCTGAGCATGCGCTCAACCCCAACTTAGCTCGCCGAGCTCTCCAATTCGACTCCACAAATCAATTATCACATAAGTGACTTCTCCCTTCACTTTATCTTTCTTTTATAACTTTCAACTGCGAAAACCCTAACTTTTGACCTAATTAGGTCACTTTATCTTCTAATTTGGAATTGACTTGCATGCATGTGCAAACCCTAACTTTTGACCTAATTAGGTCACTTTATCTTCTAATTTGCAGTTGACTTGCATGCATGCGCATGGAGACTTAATCGGGTGCATGCATCATTAAATAATGCCCGGATGTCATGCATGCAGGTGGCCTTTGGCTCTAGTGGCCCTCTTCGACCCAATGGTGATATAATATTGATGCCCTAGATCTTCTATATATCGCATCAGTCTTCGGCTGATTCCTTGACTGTCAGTACCCGCTCGAACCTATAGGAATCACATAGGTTAGCGGGTTGGTCCTCAAATGCCTAAGCAGAAGAGGACATTACATTGTCTCATTTGCCGATGGGTTACTCCCATATCTGGCTGAGAACTTGAACGAGTAGATGTGCACGACCATCTATTTCCTATTCGTCTCATCTGCTGATGGGTTACCTGGTTGAAAACCTGAACGAGTAGAGGTGTCTGTGCAATCACATGGCCATCTGCTACTTGTCCAAGTCATTTGCCGATGGGATTTCTCCCTTACCTGGCTGAGCACCTGGACAAGCAGAGGCACCTGTGTGAACCCGACCATCTACTACCTGTCTGTCTTATTTGCTAACGAGATTTCTCCCATACGTGGCTGAGAACTTGGACGAGCAAAGGTATCTGGGCAAAAGTATGGTAAATGTCTCTCAGTTATCTCTCCCTCTCAAGGAGGGATACGTTCTCTTCTACTCCAACTCTTCCACGAAAGTATTCAAGCTTCATCCCGGGAAGAGGCTTGGTGTGAACATCTGCAGTTTGGTTGTTTGTTGGAATATACTAGAGCTCGACCGCACCTTTTTGCACCATATCATGTATGAAGTGATACCGAATCTCTATGTGCTTTGACTTGTCGTGAAATACAGGATTCGCTAACATCAGCACACAACTATGGTTATCATAGTGAATCATGGTTGGCTCTGGAATCTGGCCAAACAATCCTACAAGAAGTTTACGAAGCCAAACTGCTTCTTGGGCTGTTGAACTTGCAACCATATACTTGACCTCTGTAGTAATGAGAGCTACTGAGTTCTGCCTCCTACTGCACTAGGAAATTACTGCAGCACCCATACTAAAACAACATCCTGAAGTGCTCTTCCTATCTGTAGTCCATCCGGACCAATCTGAGTCTGTAAACCCTTGCAATCTCAAGTCACAATTTGAATTCTATCGTAGATCATATCCCACAGTGCCACATAAGTATATGAGCATATGTTTTGCAACAGTCCAGTGAATCTGCCTCAGTTTGCACATGAACTAACTGAGGGAATTCACAACAAAACAAATATCTGGTCTTGTGTTGGTCAGATACATCAAGGACCCAATCACTGGCGATACATAGTGGGATCGATCAAATTTGAATATGAAGCAAAATCTCTCAGCTTCTTCAAATTTGCATCCATCGGAGTACCTATGAACTTGCAGTCCAACATTCTGAATCTCTTCAGGAATCAGTATATCTATGGTGTAATTTCGTTGCCCTAGGAAAAATCTTCTCATGCCTTTATCATACTTTTAATCCCAAGAAGTAATGTATCAATAATGTCATTGAGAAAGGCTGTCTTGACATCCATTTGATACAACTTCCATCTCATAACTGAAGTAATAGCAATGATTGATCTGATGGAAGTACATCGAGCCACAGAAGCAAATGTCTCATCATAATCGACTCCCTCTTTCTGAGAGAACCCTCTGGCTACAAACCTAGCCTTGTATTTTTCAATACTACCATCTGCTCCATGTTTAATTTTGTATAGCCATCTGGAAGTTACAACTGACTTCCTCTCAGGTCTCGGAACAATCTCCCACACATCATTCTTCATGATGGATGGATATTCTTCCACCATGGCATCCTTCCAAACTTGGTGTCTGGATGCATCTTCATAAGTGGTGGGTTCTGAGTCAATGATATGACTCATCAATGCAACATAACTGGAGAACCTCTGAGGTCTTTTGCTTTCTCGGAAAGTGCCATGTGGAGCTTCATGCCCCTCTGCATCCTGTAAGGTCTGTTGTGCCCATCTAGGTCTTTTCCGGATTACTGTCATATCTTCAGGAATATCAACTGTCGCGACTAGATCAATGGGATCGATGGGTTCATCTTTTCCTGCTAACTTATTCTGAACTGGAGAGGGAGATGATCTCATCTCCAATTTTTCATCATTGATCTCCATGTCTGATCCTCTGCCTTTCCTGACAGCCATTTCTTCTTCAAAGGTCACATCCCTGCTAACTTCGATCTATTTGGATCTTGGGATATAAATTCTGCAGGCCTTTGAAGCTTCATTATATCCCACGAAAGTTCCCTTCTTTCCTGAAGGTTCTAACTTCATCCTTTTCTTCTTGGTCACATGAATGTAGACTGGACAGCGAAAGATTCAAAGGTGACCCACTTCTGGTTTTACTTGTGAAAGCTTTTTCCGGGGTCATGTTCTTTACTACCTTATCTGGGCATCTGTTATGTACATATACAACTGTTCTGGATGCTTCTGCCCATAAGAACATCGATAGAATCTGGTCACGTATCATGGCTTTAGCTGCCTCCACAATAGTTCTATTCTTTCTTTCAGCAACCCCGTTTTACTGGGGGTTGTAGGGAACTGTGAGCTCCCTCTTAATTCTCGCTTCCTTGCAGAAATCATTTAATTTTGTAGAGGTGTATTCTCCACCATTTCTGATCTTAGAATCTTGATCCTCTTCCCTGACAAATTCTCGACTTGTGCTTTGAATTCTTTGAACTTGCCGAGTACTCCTTTAGATTCCTTGGTCTTGAGAAAGTATATCCAAGTCTTCCGTGAGTAGTCATCAATGAAAGTTTCATAGTAATGATATTCTCTCAATGAAGCAACTGTCATTGGGCCGCACAAGTTAGAGTGCACTAGATCCAGGATTTCTTTGGATCTACTCACTATTTGGGAAGGATTTCTTGGCATTCTTACCAAGTGCACATCCTCTACATGTTCCATCATGGTCTACCTATAGTATCGGTATACTGGTAACAATATTCTTTACAGCTGGCAGGGCTCTGTAATTTATATGAGCTAGTCTTCAGTGCCATAGCTCACCCATACTTGCAGAGTCATGGACAAGGGCTTGGATTGGTAGTGTGTTCAGTCAATACAAGCTCTCCTCTCTCATACCAATTATCTTGGCTATGTCCATGCTTGAGTTCTTCTGCCAAGCAAGTACTTTTCCATTCGACAATGCTACTTTATACCCTTTGTCTTCTAAGGCTGAGATGGAAACAAGATTTCTTTTCATACCAGGTACATAGAGCACATCACTTAAGTGTAGAGTATAATTAGACTCCAGCTGAAGGGAAGTGGCCTCAGATCCCTTCACATCGTAGTTAGCATAATCTCCAAGTACAAGATGGAGATGAGAATCTTTTTCAACTACTTATGAGAGATTTTATTTATATCATGTCATGTGTCTAGATGCACCACTATCTATGAGTCAACTATCACTAGTGGTGGGAACTGTACCTGATAGAGCTGATATGAAGAAGAATTCGATACGATCTTCATTTTTTTGTTTCTTATGATGATGATCTTCTTCTGCTTTTGGTTCTGGGACCTTTGCATTTACAAACTGTAATAGGTCATTTTCAAGGAGAACCCTAGACTTCCTGAAAATGAAGTTGGAAGCCCCTTCCAGATGATCTTCAACCTTCATTCTGATCATCTGTAGTTCTGGATTTGAAACCCTAGCAGAGACTAGGTAAAAACTGAAGTTTGCATTTTTGGAAAACTGAATCCACAGATAGATGCGCCTTGGAGAGGCGTGTTGAGCCAAAACTGTGCAGAGAGTAGGTCAAAAAATGAAACCCTAATTTTTGTTGTAGCTGTAGAATTAGGTCAAAGTTTGAAAATGCTCAGAATTGAATTTTGTCTTCACTAAAAGATGCACCCTCAGAGAGAAATTCCCAAGGCTCTTTTTTCGCCAAAAGGTTGAGTGAAGACCTTGATAGATGAAACCCTAGTTTTGGCAGGTTTTCGATAGAGTTCTGGCAATGGCTTCTTCTAGCACTGCTCTGATACCATGTTTTCATAAGATTATAGAAGTATATCTTAAATTGTATTTATCAATAGGATCACTAGAAGATAGACAAAGCACAGAACAATAAACGAGTATTTTTATCCTGGGAAACCCAAATGGGAGAAAACCCAACAACCTTCGTCTAGAGATGATAATTATGATATCAGAGTACAATGAAGAAGAAAGAGAAAATATGGAAAAGATTTCCAAAGATAGAAACCTTGAAAAAAAGTCTTATTCTGCAGTATATGCAAACTTCTCTCTCTCCTAGAAAATTGTGAACATTGTGTCGCTGTGCTGCTGTTGTGTGGAATAATGAAGAGGGGTGCCTCTTATTTATACATATTTTCCACTAATATTTTGACTGGGGCCGACTTCTCTTGGGGGAGATATATATTTTATATTTTATAATTTATTTTATCTTTTCTCCCCAAGGTCTACATTGTTCTTCTAGGGTTTGTATGGTTGATTACAATAAGTTCATCTCCCGTAGGAGGTACAATACAAGAACAATAATAATAGCTTCTGAAGTTGCACAAACTCCAACAATTAAAAGTTAGACTAATTACTAGTCACCTAAACCCTTTTTTGATACTACCAACTGATGAGACAAAGCTGCAGTGGAAGTAGAGCATACAAGGATGAAGGTCTTGTAAGTTTTAAATGTTTTTGAACAAAGCTTTATGATTAAAAATAGTAAATCCACGAACCTGCACTCAGGAAAGCAAGGGGGTTTATTTTAAATTCAACAGTGCATAAATATTAAAGTTCTCTTATTACTACACTACTCAAATCTTTTCCCTTTCAGTACTTTTGTATAGTGCAGCGGGTAAGTATTCAAATTACTTTGCAAAAAACTTAAATAAACATTAAAATAGTGAAAGAAACCAACAAACTACACTAACAACACAAAAACCATGAAAATGGACACCTGTGTTAATCCCCTCAGGGGGGATGGGGACCGGGATTTGATGAGCCTACTCAAGCCTTATTTGTTTTTTTACAATATAGAAGAAATGCACTTTGGTCCTTATATTTTGGATCCAAAGGCTTACAATTTATTGAAAAATTAACTTTTTATGCAAGGGGGATCTCTGTGGGTCTTCCTTTTGGCATTTGCTCACTTTTGCGAAAATTCGGCAGAGTTTCCTCCTCTTTTCTTGTAAACCTGTAAAAAACAATGATGTAAAGAAAGTGAAAGACACCCAAAGACACTTTAATATTGTCTTGGGAAAATCTACAAAAAAAAGTATAAAAAAATCTAAGTAAAACTAGAAGAAAATGACTAAGTAAGGCAAGCTAGGAAGCTTGCCTTCTTAGGAGCTTTGCTTGCTTCTTGAAGCGAATAGCAAGCAAATCTCATGCACTAAATTCCAAATAAATAAATTGAAAACTCTTGAAACCTCTTAACCAAGTACTTTTGAATTTCAACTTTGAACTTGCAAAAAGAGAGCTAGATCTAAAAAATTAAAGAAAAAAATTTAATCACTCAACAAGATCTAGACTTAGGAGTTTAAATATACTTTAGATATGTCTTTAAAATGTAGATCTAATGAAAGTAAAAATAACCAAAGTAAACTTGAAATTTTTTGGATCAAGAAGTGATAGAACCAGAGGGAGAAAGAAGTAGAAAAGGGATGGTGGCGCCTCCTTTGGTGAGATCCAAGGGATGATTCTTCTTCTTTCGAAATTACTGGAGAAGAGGGAGAGCCCACTCGCTCATCAAATGCTCCACCTTGGGTTTCCTGTAAAATACCTGTTATCCAACTTTTTGTACCATAAGTTGGGTTACCTGAGGAGCCGCCAGTTGACAGACTTGTTCAAAGTCTGATTCCAATGTATCAGTTGATCCGTCTGCTTGTCTAGCCAATATTGGCTAGTCACTTTTTTATTTGAATAATTTTGACCATGGCCCTGCGGGGTTTGTAATAAAATGTGCTAGTAGGATTTTTGAGTGGTTCGGTCTCCTAAGACGTAG
Source organism: Pseudotsuga menziesii (assembly GCA_001517045.1). Classification (NCBI taxonomy): domain Eukaryota; kingdom Viridiplantae; phylum Streptophyta; class Pinopsida; order Pinales; family Pinaceae; genus Pseudotsuga; species Pseudotsuga menziesii. The sequence goes on along the minus strand of LPNX011209181.1, from coordinate 445,333 downwards.
AATCTCAAATAGGGTATTCCAGGGAGTTTTTTGCCCCTGACAATTATGCTTTGCCTTCAGCCGAGTATAATTGACGAGGTTTTCTTCCGCTTCCTCCAAAGCTGGAATGCCCAATGTTGAATTCTGGGCCTTGGGGGGTTATTAGAGCCCAACTGCGTGTTATAAGCCTACTAGACATTATTTAGATAGATCATGGTCATGTCCTAAGTCATCTGGACACATAAAAAAAAATTTCGAAAAAATCTTTTTCGAAGAGTGAAAAATTATTTTTTAATTTTTAATTAATTTTCCTAAGTTTTTTGGGTTAATTTTTCCATAAATTAAATGGAAAAAACCCGTTCATGATCCGGACTTAGAATTCAGTGATTAAT